>JAAGEH010000165.1:415261-515261 GCA_011751065.1 Lasiurus cinereus
TTAATTATGATGTGTCTTGGTGTAATCCTCTTTGGATTCCTTTTATATGGGGTTCTGTGTGCTTCCTGGACTTGTAAGTCTATTTCTTTTACCAGATGTGGGAAGTTTTCAGTCATTATTTCTTCAAATAGGTTTTCAATATCTTGTTCTCTCTCTTCTTCTGGCACCCCCACAATTCTGATGTTGGTACGCTTGAAACTGTCCCAGAGGGTCCTTACATTATCTTCACATTTTTGGATTCTTTTTTCTTCTTGCTTTTCCAGTTGAGTGTTTTCTGATTCTTTATATTTCAAATTTTTGACTTGATTCTTGCCTTCCTCTAGTCTGCTATTAGGTCTCTGTATAATATTTTTTATTTCAGTCAGTGTATGTTTAATTTCTAGTTGATCCTTTTCCATCTCTAGTTGCTCCTTTTTAATCTCCTCTTGGGTCTCGCTAACTTTATCCAACTTTTCTAGGATATTCTTGAAAAACCTATAACCGTGGTTTTGAGCTCTATATCCAGTCGTTTGTTTTCCTCCATATCTTTTGTTTGTGATCTCTTCCTTTGTCTTGGCATTTTCACTATGCCAGGAGAACTTCTGTGTTGGATTCAGCCTTCTGATACAAGACTTGTAAAACTGCAAAAGCCTCTCTGTTGATCTGGGACAGGTGGAGTCTCAGGGCTTAAGGGACCACCTTGCCTTCCAGTCAGCCCCTGGTCTCACGTGACTCTGGGTAATTGCTGGAGTGGTTCCTGTGTGCTCACCCAGTGCCTCTAGACTGCTACCTTTCCAGCTCCCCAGCGCTTCTGGACTATATGAATCTGGGTCCCCAAAATTGGGGTTTAGTGGAGTTAGAAGTGGTACAGATGGGAGGCTCTGTCTCTCACCCACTCATGAAAGCCAGCAGCACAATCAACAGTCGGTTTTCTGCACGCAGTGCTATGCACGCCACCAGACTTCTGCCCTCGCACGACTCCCCTAAATTTCTGTGCACTTCTCCCTTTTCACAGTCCAAACTTCCCTCATATGAGTTTCGCCTGGACCTGGGTTTCAGTTCCACTGGATAAGGGGTTCAATGTTGGGAGTCTCCGTCTCCCTCCCGCCAGAAAAAAAACAGCCAGGTACTCCAGCACCAGCTCTCTCCACGCACGCATCTCTGTACCTCAGCTTTTTGCAGCTCCTCTGGGTCTCCATGAGCCTCTCTTTCCTTCTTGTTATAGAAGTTCTACTCAGCCAGTTTTCCTGTGGTTCTGGATGCTGTCTGTTCTGTCTTTTAGTTGTAGTTTTCAAATTGTTGTGCGAGGCAGCAGTGTAGATGTTTACCTATGCCTCCATCTTGGATTCTTCTGTACCTCAGCTTTTTGCAGCTCCTCTGAGTCTCTGTGGGCCCCTCTCTTTCCTTCTAGTTGTATAATTTCCACTCAGCCAGTTTTCCTGTGGTTCTGGATGATGTCCGTTCTGTCTTTTAGTTATAGTTTTGAAATTATTGTATGAGGCAGCAGTTTAGGTGTTTACCTATGCCACATTTTAATTTTTCATGACCAACCTTCTTGTTGTCAAAATTATATTTATTAGGAACCAAGTGTACTCAGCTTTATGGACTAGTGGAAATTCTTAGACAAGGAGAATCTCCTTTGAACATGTTGTACACAGAGCTTGGGAGAAGACTATAAAGCTGCTCATATACTATCCCCCTCTCCCATTCCCTGTCCCCGGAGAAGCATAAACTCTCTTTTCAAAATTCTGTTGGGTGCATTCTTCAATTGAGAAAAATCAAGTACAAAAAATAAGGACCCCTCAAAGTCAAGATTCATCGGCTTATGGAATTCTATAATTGAAGAGAGTAACCCACTGTGACAAAACAGTAAAAACAAAACAAAATTAAAGTACCTTCAAGAGAAATCAAGATGGCAGCATAAGTGAACATTTAAGCTGATGCCTCACACAACAATTTCAAAACTACAACTAAAAGACAGAACGGACACCATCCAGAACCACAGGAAAGCTGGCTGAGTGAAAATTCTACAACTAGAAGTAAAGAGAAAGACTCATGAAGACTCAGAGGAGCTGTGAAATGCTGAGGTACAGAGACACGCTTAAAGAGAGGACTGGCAGAGGAGGGTGTGGCTGGCTTCCTCTAGCAGGAGGGAGACAGAAAATCCTGACTGCACTGAACCCCACTTCTGACTGCACTGAATCCAAGTTCCAGGCGAGACTCATAGGGAGAGTCTGGACTGTCATGGAAAGAAAGGAGTGCACAGAAATTTAGAGGAGTCGCAAAAGACAGAAGTCTGGGGGCTCGTGAAAGTGCATGCGAAAGCACACACAAAAGTGCACACACAGAGCGCTAACTACTGATTGTGCCTGGCTTCCTCTAGCGGGAGAAAAACAGAACCTCACAACACCACTGAAATCCAAGTCCAATTTCATTGAACCCCAGTTTCGGGTGAGACCCTAGGGACCCAGACTCATAAGGGTCCCTAGAGCACACAGAAATTCAGGGGAACAGAAAGGCAGAGTTCCAGTGCACGCAAAAGGCAGAGGTCTGGAGGCAAGTCCACATGCACAGACACAGCTGATTCTCACAACCAATTGGCTTGGAGGTCAATCCCCCGCAGTGATGCTAACAACAATCAAGAATTAACTACAACAAGACTGTACACACAGTTCACAAAGGGATGCACCAAGAGTGTCCACCTCAGGTAACTGGGGAGGCAGAGCTAATGGGCCATATAGGACCCCTAGCACACAAAACTATTCTACCAACTCAGGGAAGCAGCAAAATATGTGGAGACTAAAGAACAGATCACAAACAAAAGAAATGGAGGAAAACAAAAGACTGGATATAGAGTTCAAAACTATGGTTATAAAGTTTTTCAAGAATTTCCTATAAAAGATGGATAAATTTAGTGAGACCCAAGAAGAGATAGAAAAGAACCAACTAGAAATTAAACATACACAGACTGAAATAAAAAATATTATACAGATACCTAACAGCAGACTAGAGGGTCGCAAGAATCAAATCAAACATTTGAAATACAAAGAAGCAAAAAACATTCCACTGAAAAAGCAAAAAGAAAAAAGAATAAAAAAATGTTAAGATAGTGTAAGGAGCCTCTGGGACAGTTTCAAGCATACCAATATCAGAATTATGGGGGTGCCAGAAGAAGAGAGAGAGCAAGATACTGAAAACCTATTTGAAGAAATAATGACTGAAAACTTCCCACACCTGGTGAAATAAATAGACTTACAAGTCCAGGAAGTGCACAGAACCCCAAACAAAAGGAATCCAAAGAGGACCACGTCAAGACACATCATAATTAAAATACCAAAAGCAAAAGAAATCAAGAGAAAAACAGTTAATTATCTACAGGGGAGCACCAATATGATTGTCAGCTGATTTCTCAACAGAAACTATGCAGGCCAGATGGGAGTGGCAAGAAATATTCAATGTAATGAATAGCAAGAAGCTACAACCAAGATTACTCTACCCAGCAAAGCTATCATTCAGAATTGAAGGGCAGATAAACAGCTTCACAGATAAGAAAAAACTAAAGGAGTTCATTAACACCAAACCTGTATTATATGAAATGCTGAAAGGTATTCTTTAAGAAGAGGAAAAAGAAAACAGTAAAGATAAAAATTATGAACAACAAATACATATCTATCAACAAGTGAATCTAAAAATCAAGTGAATTGAAAATCTGATGAATGAAATAAATTGGTGAATATAATAGAATAAGGGCATAGACAAGGAGTGGACTGATAATTCTCAGGGGGAAAGAGGTGAGGGGGGTTCAGGGAGAGACAGGACAAAAATCATACACCTATGGATGAGGACAATGGGGGGATATAAGGGCAGAGGGTGGGGTGGGAGCCAGGTGGAGGGGACCTATGGGGGGATAGAGAAACAATTGTAATAATCTGAACAATAAAGATTTATTAAAATTTAAAAAAAAGAATAAAGTTTTTTAAGGCAAAAAAATACCTTCAATATTGCTATGCACTGAAATATGCAGACTAAAAGAATAGTGTCTTAGAATTATACACAATGTACACAGTGGAACTTTCTTGCTGATTTGGCTGGGTAAATATATTATGTTGGAGTAAGATTACATCACTAGAGGAAAAGTTTGTGCTTCTTTGTTCCTCCTGCACCTGGAACACAGATCTTAATGGGAAAACTGGTATTACAGTGATTTCTAATTTTTAGGATGAGTATTTGGAGGAAGACAGAGCTTCTGATACAATCCCCTATGCACTGGAATGCCAGGATTACACATGGATTTCTAAAATCCAATTTCTCTCATGTCACACTCTGAGAGACTCTGGCATTTCCATTGTGCCCTAGTTCTACTCACATTCAGCCCATGGTGAGACAGCCTTGTGCCACACCAGTGATGCAATAATAAGCAGTCTCTGGTCATTCTTACTTCAGGGAACCTTAAAAGTACTGTTTTTATTCCCCTAGAGAATAGTTTAATGTGCCTGATGTGAAAAAGCACCCCATCCTGGTCCCAGAAACATAATTTAGAAAATAGCTTTTCAAGAGTCAGCTGGTGAGGCCCCCTCCATTCCTACTGCATCCAATTGGGTGTGAAGACAAATGTAAGTGCATTTTTGTTGGGACATACCTCAAGAGGTTCCCCCTTTACACATTTGCAGTACTTATCTGGATTTGCCCACTTAAGTTCTGAGTAGATAATTTAAGAGAAATGTTAACTTGAGTTGCAGGTCTCATCGTTACATAATGTTCATTCTAAAGCATCTTCAGGTGTCAGTAATAAAGACAAAAAATGTTCATTAACATGGGCAAAGGTATTTATAGCGTGGCTCTTGTCTTCTGACTCTGGTGGGCTGAATGCCCATGTGGCTTGTCCTTGTCCTTCCTCTCCAAATAATGATTTTTTTCCTGATCCTCCCAGAACTGTCATGACAATTGTGAGGGATGAAAGGGGAGCATCCCAAAACAATATGCAGATTCATTATAAAGATATTATAATGACACTGTCGGTCACTTTTAAATCAGTATGGCTGCCAAATCTTGTTGAGACCAATTTTGTTTGGCTCAATTACAATAAATCAGGGAGGAGAAAGTGGGGAACAGGTGATCAGTGAAGGTCACATCTTCAATGTTACAGCCAAGAATGAAAAGGGAAAAGGTAGAACTTGAGGTGTTTGTTATATATTCTAACTTTACTGCCTCAATATTATAGACCAAATTTTATAGGATTCTGATTCATGTATCTTGACTCCAGACCAAGAGACTAGAAAAGTGATTAAAGTCAAACTACTTATGGAATGTTTCATAGCCCAGACAAGACTATGACAAAATCCATGTGTACTCATATTTCACTGTAAAAATTTTAGAAAAAGGAAATATCTGACTGCAATATAGTATATAAAGACTCTAGGTGTGTGGCCATCTGCTAAGAAAAAAAAAAAGCAGAGCAAAATTCTTTTGAGGGGGAGAAAAACCAGAATTTGCTACACTTTTAAAATAGAATCGTAATATGTTAGAATACTCAGTAGGAATATTGACCATATATAGAAACAGTGCAATATAGTTCTTAATAGCATAGATTTAGAATCAAGATGCATGTTTCAGAATGCATTTTTACATTCTGTGATTTGTGACTTGGAGTCATTTACTTTCTTTTTGTCTTAGTTTTCTCACTTCATAGCCTTGTAATGAGAATTAATGTTAACATTTTTTAAAGTACTGGCACATAGTAATTAATTTTTTTTTTTTTTGCTATTATCAAGAGTGAAAATGAACTCAAATTGGAATGACCGGTCAGATCAATAAATTTGTATTGGCTATGCTCATCCTGCCATTCACTTAATTGAGAAACTAACCTCCTTTCTCATTAATTGACTTGTCCTTGTCCTTGTCCTCTTTGTCATTATTAAATCTCCAAGACCTTTAAGATGACCACTTTTGATAAAATGGACTTCATAAAAGTAGCAGAGTCTCAGAAAATGGTTCACTCCAAAAAGTGTAAATATCTTTGCATTTCTTTTTTTTTTAAATATATTTTATTGATTTTTTTTACAAAGAGGAAGGGAGAAGGATAGACAATTAGAAACATCGATGAGAGAGAAACATCGATCAGCTGCCTCCTGCATACCTCCTACTGGGGAAGTGCCCGCAAACAAGGTACATGCCCTTGACTGGAATTGAACCTGGGACCCTTCAGTCTGTAGGCTGATGCTCTATCCACTGAGCCAAACCAGTCAGGGCTGTCTTTGCATTTCTTGATCCAGGCTTCTCCTAAGTGCCCTCTGCAGGGCCTAAGATCCCAGAACATTGTGGATTTTATATGTAAATGGGCTTCTTCTGTGTAACTTGAGGTGTTCCAGCTCCAAATTGAACATCTGAGTTAGGTCAGTGAGTTTCCAGCTACCTAGGATTTATCCTTCCCAAATGGTAGAATATGACCAAACCTGAAGAAGGACATCAAGTCTTATAACTAAGAGAGAATCAAGATGGTGGCATAGGTAAATGCCAGTACCCAATGCCTCCCACAACCACATTAAAATTACAGCTAAAATACAGAACAGCCATTAATCAGAATCTCCTGAAAGCTAGTTGAATGGAAGTCCTACAAGGGAAGTTAAGAAGACAACACCTTGAGACTGGTAGGAGGGGCAGAGGAATGGAACAGGCTGGTGAGAAACCCACCTGTGCCATTCTTTTTAATCAGGAGGGAAATCATCTCTATAGAGGTTGCCAGTGATAAGCAGGGTGTCTGGACATACACTAAACCCCCAGTCCAGCGTTCCAGAACTGGGAAAAGAAGTCCCTGTAACTACAAGCTGTAAAAACCAGTGGGGATTGTGACTGAGTAACACGGAGGCTGCTGGAGACCCAGGTGTTTCTTTAACAGGGCCAGTGAATGAAGTTACTTGGACTTGTTCCCTCTGAGCTTCAGTACTGGGTGACTTTGAGGGACTCAGACACACACATGGAGGAACTGGATTGTCTAGCAACAGGGCAAGAAATCAGGCAGGGTGGTGGGCTTTCTCCCAAATATGGTACTCACAGGGGTCATTGCTCCTTTGCAGTGACCTCCCCTATCACAGAACTGACTGCAGGGGCCATATTTGAGTATCCATCAGCCTGGTTCACACTGCTTGCTCTACTTTGGTGATTCCCTAAGACTCCACTCCATCCAATTTTCAGACCCACACAAGCTGTTTACAGCAGTTTTTCCATATGAATGGCCTGTCCTGGCTCAGGCTTCAAACTTTGTTAAAATCTCTCAAACAGGCAGCATGTGCTGTAAGCATGCCCCAAATCTATCAATAAAAGGCCCAAGTCCCAGCACTGGCACAAGCCTGCCTTGTTTCACAGTTGGACCTTGCCTGGGCACTTTCAAACCTAATATAAATTGTAGCCATCTGCAGATCTCTCTGTAGCTCCTGCCAGGTGGCCCCAGGCTGATTTTGTACCTCTCTGGAGTCCGTAGGCCAATGCACTTGGTGCATAGCTTCAGACCGTACCAGATTACAACTCTACACATTCCAAAATGACACACTCAAGGGGAAGACTTGGTGAGCACAAAGCCCCACTAAAGCAAGTCTTGCTTCGTAGGAGTGTTTCCTGCACAGCAGCTCTCCTACTGTAGTCACAGCTGGTCTTCACAGCCAATTGGCCTAGAAGTCAGTTCCTCTCAGTGATGCCAACAACAATCAAGGCTCAACCACATGATTGGGTTTATTTAGAGTGCCCAGCTCAGGTTACTAGGGAGACTGAGCCACTGAGCCCTATAGGACACCTATTACATAAGCTCACTCTACCAATTCTATAAGATGCAGCATCTGTACTTAATATATAGAAACAAACACAGGGAAGGAACATGTGGAGATTAAGAAACATGTCACAAATGAAAGAAATGGAAGCAAGCAAACTCCTCTATGCAGAGTTCAAACCAATGACTATCAGGTTACTTAAGGTTCTTCATGACAGTGTCAAGGGACTTAATGAGAGCTTCAAGGGAATTAATGAGAGTATCAAGAGACTTACTGAGACTTTCAAGGATCTTAGTGAGAATGTCAAAGACATGAAAAAGGGCCAGTCAGAAATTAAGCATACACTAACTTAAATAAAGAATAATTTATAGGGTTTCAACAATAGAGTAGAGGAACTGAAGAATCAAATCAATGATTTGGAATATGAGAAAACAAAAAACACCCAATCAGAAGAGCAAAAGAAAAAATAATCCAAAAATAAAAACGAGCTTCTGGGATAACTTCAAGCATACCACTATTTGCATTCTGGGGATTCCCAAAGGAGAAGAGAGAGATGAGGTATTGAAAACCCATTTTGAAGAAATAATGACAGAAAACTTCCCCTATCTAGTAAAAGAAACAGACTTATACTTCCAGAAAGTTTAGAGAGTCCCAAACAAGAGGAACCCAAAGAGATGTACACCAAGATACAGCATAATTAAAATGTCAATAGTTAAAGACAGTCTTAAAAGCAAGAAAAAAGCAGTTAGTTACCTACAAGGGTGTTCTCATATGACTTTGAGCTTATTTCTCAACAGAAATTTTGCAGGAAAGAAGGAAGTGACAAGAAATGTGCAAGGTGATGAACCGCAAGGACCCGTAAACAAGATTACTCTACTCAGAAAGCTGTCATTTAGAATTGAAGATCAAATAAAGAATTTCACAGACAAGAAAAAGCTAAAGAAGTTCATCAAAACAAAACCAGTATTGATGAACTGTTGAAGATGTATTCTTTAAGAAGAATGAGAAGCAGAGAAAGCAAAAAAAGCAGAAACAGAAGAGAAAGGAGAAGAAGAAATCTAATGAACAAAAATCTAATGAACAAAATAAACTGATGAACAAAATAGAATCAAAGGCATGAAAACATGAAACACTGACAAATCTTAGAGGGAAGGGGAGAGAGGGGTGGGAAGAGATTAAACAAAAATTTTACCTATGAACAGACAATAGGGTGATGAAGGCCTGGGGTGAAGCAGAGCAAGAAATGGGTGGAGTGGGGGGGGGGTGGAGCAGAAGAGAAGGAAGGAGAAAATGGGGGATATCTACAATATTTTCAATAATAAAGATTTTTTTAAGTCTTATAACTCAAAGGAGCTGTTATTTTTTACATGGTGCCCAATTTTTCTTAAGATTATATGTCCAGTAAATTTCACCAAAGTTTCCAGAATCAACATCCTCTGTTTATTTCCACCTGTCATTTCTCCTTCTCTTATCTTGCCCTCTTCTTCCATCTTCTCCAGCCATCTTACACCTCCTGCTTCTTGGAATAGTATGCAGAGCCTGTTGAATCCGACATGTCTATTTCTAAACCAGTTCATTGCACTCATAATTCTGCTGGTTGTCATGGCTTCATCATTTCCAAACAAATATAAACTATATGTTATCTGCTATTATGAAGCAGTGGAATCATTAAATATACAAAAATTATTTCAGACCAGTAATACTCTAGAAAAGCCATTTCTCTTTTAGAAACCATTGTAAATATCGAGATGATTTGAAATATTCTCAGAAAACTATTTGGAAACATATACTTAAGTTGAACTGAAGTTCCCTAGGGCTTGTCCATTTGATTACTAAGAATGTGTCCAGCAGAAATGTGGATGGATACTTGTGCATAAAAAATATGCAGAGAATGATCATAGTTGCAATATGGATAATAGCTCTAAACTGAAGGTAACCAAAGGTTCATCTAAAATATCTAAATAAACTATGTGGTATATTAGACAATGAAATTTGTAATAGTAATGAAAATAATCAAACTACAATTAACCCCAAAACATAGAATACTCTCATAGTTGTAATGGTGAATAAAATAAATTTCATACTACAGAATATATGTCATTTGATTCCATTTACATAAAGTTCATAAAGAGGCAAATGTCATCCGTGATTAGAAAAGTAAGGACACTGGCTATCTTTGAGTCAGATTGAGGGGTTTTTGACTGGAAGAGATAGAGAGTTTCTGGGATTCAGAAGTATTCCCCTTTGTAAAAACAAGGTAATAACTACAGGTGTGAGTTTATGTTGTGTGTTTCACCTACTTCAGACTTTTCAGCTGAGCACTGTTTTTCTTTTTTTATGTTATCTATTAATTTAAAAGGTTTAAAATTATAGCAAAAATTATTATAATAGTAAAATGGCCAGTTAAGAGATTTCATCATAAAAGCTCTGCATCAAAGAAGAAAAAAAAAAGCTGAAAGAAAAACTGTTGCCTCCTTTATGTCACAATTAATAAAAAGAATTAAAATACATTATAGACCATGAGGACAATTTAAAACATGATCTAAAATTTAGATTATTCCCCAAGACATCAATATTGTAAGCTCCAATGTGAAAATGACCAGTATGCTGATCAATACATTTGGGAGCTATCTGTAACTCTCACCTGAGAGAAATTAGGAAATAACTCACCAATTCTGCCTGTCTCTCCTCTTGCCTTTCTTTACTTTATGTTCGATTAATATTATCTAGAGGATAAGGTCTAAAGTTCATCCTTACCTTCTTGTGAATGCAAAATTCTGATTTCAATTTCAGGACAATATTTGAAACTTAACTTCCCTTATTTTTTTAAAAAAAATACATTTTTATTGATTTCAAAGAGAGGATGGGAGATGTAGAGAGAAATATAAACATCAATCATGAGAGAATCATCAATTGGCTTCTTCCTGCATGGCCCCCACCAGGAGTTGAGCCCACAACCAGAGCATGTGCCCTGACTGGGAATGGAACTGTGACTTCCTTCCTGGTTCATGTGTCAACACTCGACCACTGAGCAACTCTGGCTGGGTGATACTGAACTTTCTATTAATAAAAGTGAGAATGAAGGCAAAGTAGAACAGGGATACTTCAAAATCGGACTAATGCTAAGAAATCAGCTGTTGTTCTTTTGACCAATAAAATCATGTTTGTGTCAAAGAAGCAAAAACGAGTTACAGGGATAACGGAGTGTTTTGGGGAGTTTTGTGAACTGAAATTCTTTTTTTATTTTATTTTATTAATTTTAATTAAATCTTTATTATTCAGATTATTACATTTGGTTTTTTTTTCCCCTCCATAGCACCCCTCCACCCAGCTCCTACCCTTCCCTCCCTCCCGTTGACCTCATCCATAGGTGTATGATTTTTGTCCAGTCTCTCCCTGTATACCCCTCACCCCTTTCCCCCTGAGAATTATCAGTCCACTACCTTTCAATGCTCCTGATTCTAGTATATTCACCAGTTTATTCTGTTGATCAAATTTTTAATTCACTTAATTTTTAGATTCACTTGTTGATAGATACGTATTTGTTGTTCATAATTTTTTGACTTTAATCTTTTTCTTCTTCCTCTTCTTAAAGAGTACCTTTCAGCATTTCATATAATACTGGTTTGTAGTTGATGAACTCCTTTAGCTTTTTCTTATCTGTGAAGCTCTTTATCTGCCCTTTAATTCTGAATGATAGCTTTGCTGGATAGATTATTCTTGGTTGTAAGTTCTTGCTATTCATCACGTTGAATATTTCTTGCCACTCCCATCTGGCCTGCATTGTTTCTGTTGAGAAATCAGCTGACAGTCGTATGGGTGCTCCCTTGTAGGTAATGAACTGTTTTTCTCTTGCTGTTTTTAATATTCTCTCTTTGTCTTTTGCTCTTGCTATTTTAATTATGATGTGTCTTGGTGTGGTCCTCTTTGGATTCCTTTTATATGGGGTTCTGTGTGCTTCCTGGACGTGTAAGTCTATGTCTTTCACCAGATGTGGGAAGTTTTCAGTCATTATATCTTTAAACAGGTTTTCAGTATCTTGCTCTCTCTCTTTTGGCACCCCCACAATTCTGATGTTGGTACGTTTGAAGCTTTCCCAGAGTCTCCTTACATTATCTTCACATTTTTGGATTCTTTTCTCTTCTTGTTTTTCCAGTTGAGTGTTTTATGCTTCTTTATATTTCAAATTTTTGACTTGATTCTTGCCTTTCTCTAGTCTGCTGTTAGGACTCTGTATAATATTTTTTATTTCAGTCAGTGAATGTTTCATTTCTAGTTGGTCCTTTTTCATCTCCTCTTGGGACTTGATAAATTTATCCATCTTTTCTAGCATATTCTTGAAAAACCTTATAAGCGTGGTTTTGAACTCTATATCCAGTCGTTTTTTTTTCCTCCATTTCTTTTGTTTGTTATCCCTTCCCTTGTCTTGGCATTTTCACTATGTCGGGGAAACTTCTGTGTTGGATTCAGCCTTATAATGCCAGACGTGCAAAGCCGCAGAAGCCTCTGTTGAGCTTGGGAGGGGTGGAGTCTCAGGGCTTAAGGGACCGCCTTGCCTTCCAGTCGGCCCCGCCCTCCACGGCCCCTGAGTTGAACTGAAATTCTTGCCAATCCGCCAAAACCTTTTCCAGATAAGCTAATGTTATTTATTGCATGCACATAGACTTGGAACTGTCTGTAAAAACAATTTAATTAATGGTAGGTAGAGTAAGAGTCTATTTTTAAAAAACAACAATTTATAAACCAATAAGATGTAGAAAAACTTTTGAAGAGCATATACACTAAAATTAACAGTATTTCTAGGTCACTGATGTAATTAAAGGTTATTTTTACAGTTCTGTGTTTTATGAATTTACTTTCAATGAATATGAATTATAGAAGTTCACATATCTAATAAAATATTTTTCATTTTGAAAAAGAAAATCATTTATTTCAAGTAATTTTCTGACTAATTTCTATGTAAGAGGCATTGCAAGTCAATTGGTAATTTATATATTAGACAAGTATCTAATAAGCACTGATGATGCCCACAACTGTCATCCATTAGGGCCCAACTGGGCATAATTATGTCATTTATATTGATTTAGGTCAGATAGAAAGGCAACTTGAAATGAGGGATTGTTTTGGCCCCTGTATTGTGGACAGATGTTAGGCTTTCTATAGAGTTGCATAAAACAAGAAAGGTGTTTTCTTCTGGTGAGCAAATAAGAAGGCAAAGCTTCATGATAATATCAGTTTGGAATTAAGACAAATTATTATTTTGTCCATGTGATCATTTAAATCATGCAATTTCTATCTCTTTCTTTTTTACACCCTGCTAGCAGTTGAGAATCGCTGCTGTAGAGCCTAAGATGATCAGAAAACACAGATATTTACATCACGATTCATTAACAGTAGCAAAATTATAGTTATGAAGTATCAATGAAAATAATTTTATTGTTGAAGGTCACCACAACATGAGGAAATGTATGTATTAAAGAGTTGTGGCATTAGAAAGGTTGAGAACCGCTGCTCTAGAGCAAAGAGATCTATAATATAGATTCTTATATGTGGACATTGTGGAATGTTTTATGCAAAAGGGCCAGTGCATGGAATGCTACAAAACCATTCTTATTAGGCAGAATATTCGAAGGGTCAGAGATTTTCTTCCATAGGAGGCAGTCAAGAGCCAAATCTTTCTTAGAATGTGAAGGAACACAAACACACTAAGTTAACCTTTATAGAACAGACTATAAGAAAAGAGAAGGTGATGTCTTGAAAATGTAAAATAAAAGATTTATTCATCTTACTGGAAAGTATTTCAGTATTTTATTCTTCACATTTTTTAAATTTTAATATACTTTCTCTGAAATATGTAATTTTCTAGGCACTAGTAATATATGCTATGTGACATGTTCTTTTTTGATCATTTTATTTCATTGTGATTTTTGCTTAACTACTTCTAATCTGATTAACTTTAGAAAGAATTTGATAAGGAAGTTAAGTGTGTGAGCCTTGGGAACTAATGATCTTTGACAAATTTGTACCAGAAAAAAAAAATGTTCAGGCACTCATTGTACCTGAACTGTTTTTTCATGGTACAAATTGGTCAAGGATCATTTGGTCCATTTTTGAGCTTAAGTTTTCTTAATGAGCTTCCACTCTAGGCTTCAAAGTTTTTTCAGGTAGTAATAACCCATGAAATTGAATTACCAAACACTTTTCAACCATCAACAATCACTATTAGCATAAGCCTCAATCAATCTCAAATAAAAATTGACCAAAATAATTGATATCAAGTGGTGAATCCCTCCTCCTTCTGAAATTTCATTTCCCAGGCCAAGCTCTGAAACCTGGAATCAGTTTCAAGGCATTCTCCAGGTACTCATCTTTGCTGATGGGGTGTTCTCTATCTTCAGTTTAATTATGAAATCCACACAATCCTAACAAAGCCTATGAAGAAACTCACGAACTCAGTGGCATTTTCTACTTGAGAAGATGGGGGTTGGTATACTCAGCAGCATAGCTCATTGATTCACAGTAGGAGTTGAGGCAATGGTTGTTTCCCATGGCTACCACAACTTTATGGCATTGTGTGTCTCTGCAGAGGTCCCCAGTCTAGCTTAAGGGCAACAGGCCCTGCAGGTTGATTCTTAAATGTAATGAAAGTGTTAGCACCTCAGCTGGGACATGGAAAATAGAATTGCTTCAAGTTCTTGCCAGCTGTGGGAACCTCTTTGTCCTGCTTGGTTCAGGGTTCCCGGTTCAGGGTTCGGGTTCTGAAGGAGGCCACACACAAACGAAATGAGAGACCAGAAAGCATTAATTTGGCGATATTGAGGGGCCAGGCGAGAGCCTTCCTCTAGTGGAAAAGACTGCCACTTGCTCTGGCCTTTTTCTCCCTTTTATTAAGGCTTTGGGACACACCCCTAGCCTTTAGGCAGGAAATAACAAAAACAGAAATTAACATGAAACAAACAGATAGAGGTTGCTTCAACCAATAATGTTTCAACTAAACAGTGAGTAATTAGCTCTGACCTTTCAGAGCAATTAAGGTTGACCAGCCTTCTGGCCTCCTGTTTACATCCATTTGAGAACAATATTTGGTTTCTGACACCAGCAAACCCAAATGTCCCTTCATCTTGACCCCACAAGGGCTCACTAAGGAATCATCCATCCCTCAGGCTTCTCATTGTCTAAGCCATAGGGTTAACCTCTTTAGACAGCTCCACAATCAGGGTAAAGTATTAATGGCCAGAGCTCATGAGTGATCAAAAACACATGCATTCAGACCACTGGCTGCTATGGTTTATTCATTCCTGAGAAGCTTTCCCTGGAGGAGTATTGTGTACACTGCTGGGAACTGCTGCTCTACCTCCCCTTCCAGAGCTGACTCCACAATCCTAGGGCTATCCTCCTTTTCTGTTGCCTCTGCAGCAGTGCCTGGCCATACTTTAGAGAGTCTCATGCATCTCAGACGTTGGAAGATACCCAGAGCTTTATTCTGCTTTACTAATATTTCTGCCATCTCAAAGATAGCTTTCTGCTCTGATGTCCAGTCCCCTATGTGTCCTTTTTTACTAGGTGGTCTAAAGTATGAAAGCCCTTTGCCAGGTGGAGAATAAGAGTCTTTCCAAACCCGCAAATCTCTACAAAGTCTTGCACCTCTTTTACATTCTCAGGTGTTGGATAAGCTTGCATCTTATCAAACACAGCTCTGGGAGAACAGGCACCTACCTCCCCTGACCAGACAACTCACAAAACCTTACGGCAGTGCTGGTCTTGAATTTTTGGTGGGTTCGTTGCCCATCATTTCCTTTGCAGATGTCCCAGCAAAGCCTACAGTATCCTGCAGGTGAGGCCAGTCTTCAGGTGCTAACATTATTATTGTTAACATAAAATCCATTAGACCTGTAAAGAATGTTTGTGAGTTTATTTGAGCCAATCAGTTGACAATTTCGGAGAAGCAGAATCTCAACGGATTGGGATAATGCTCCAGAGAATGGGAGTTCATACTTCATTTTAAAAATTGCCATGAAAAGGAAAATAGGTAAGTGGGTTACATGAAATTCATTGGTGATAGATTAGGGAGGTGGGAGAAAGTAAAGTGGAGAAACCTCTGGGATAGGATAAAAAGTGAAATGATGGGCATATGAATACAGGATAGTTAATACAGCATAGTTAGATGAATATAGGATACCATAGTTAACATAGTTAACAATTGATGATTAACATAATAACAATGAGAGAATGCCCCGGTGCTATTTGTTGTGCCCTGAGGTATCTGGTAAAAAGGGAAGTTACAAATTACCCAGACATTTCACAGGTTTGTTATTTTAGATGCAAAGAGATAATAGACTCAGTAAAGATCGAAGTTTATCTTTGTCAGGGAAAATAGTGGCCTAGAATGTGACTCCCCACTATAACCTGCTTATAGTTAAATATTTAATTTTCAGACCATCCTTTGTGGTTATTTTAGGTCTTAGAGTTTGCACAACCACCATGCAGTCCTTCTCTGAACTAGTCAGGTTAGCATATGGCCCCTTTTGTCCACAATATCATCAATGAAATGGCTCTGTTTTACTGATGTGGGGAAGGGACAGGTCTCAGGTGACTTTCCTCTAACATAGGGTAGGCATAGGCGGTGCAAGTAGCCTTAAGGAAGCATTTGAAAAGCTTATTATTGCCCCTCTCACACAAAGGCAAGTTTATCTTAGTTATCAGAAAGTTGTACTTGTCAGTCTTTTCCATGAATCTCTTTGAAGATAAAGCATCATTACAGGCAAAAATATCAACTATCTGTACATGACAAAACACTTAAAAATGGCCATGCTTAAAAATTTGCTGAGAGTTCAAGTACACACACACACAAAATGATGGAATTGACTTAGTTAGCCCTTCTAATCTTAGTCAGCTTGACCACACGTAGTTTTTCCTCAAGATTCCTTTTTCCACAAACCTTTTGCAACATTCATATGTTGCAGAAAAACAAAGAAAACTAAGTGAAACGTCAAAGAAATGGAGGGACACTGTTTAATACACTGGTGGACTCAGGGAGCAGCCTTTCAAATATGAGTGAAGGAACATGCATGGGGCCTTCCTTTACATGTCCCTATGGTCTTTGTCCCACAAATATGGATTATGCTTCCAGTCTTTTTTGTGGGGTCTGCAAGAAGGCACCCAGGTGTTAGAGGTTTCCAGGCCACATCTGATCGTCTGGCCTGGTGCCAGCGTTAATAAACCATCCTCCGAGCAGCACACTGTTCACAGTAACAGGTTCTGCAAGACCAGTATCTGGGAAGGAGAGAGGGACTTAATTATAGGTTATCAGGAATGCACACTGACCTTGCTGGCATGGATTCATATCACTAGCCCCAAATATCAGGGTTATATTGGAATTAGCCCTTTTTAGCCTTCTCACATAAACTTTTCTTTCACTTTTGTCCTATCTTTTCCTTTCTTATTGTGAAACATTCATTTGTGGTTGAAAGAGGTCACATGCTAACCTGACAAATTCAGGAAAGGCCTGTATAGCAGTCTTGCAAACACAGAGACCTAAAGTAACCACAGAGGATGGTCTGAATTAAACTTTAACTAAAAGCAGTTATGGTGGAAAGTTATATCCTAGGCTGGTATCTTCACTGACAAGGTCAACTGTTAACTGAGCCTATCTGTCTTTTTGTATCTATAATAACATACCCTTTGAAATGTCTAAGTAACTTGTAACTTTCCTTTTTTTGGACCCCTTGGGGTACAACCTAATTTGCTGGGTACCAGGACAGATACCACAAATTCCTTCATTATCATGTTAATTGTTCCTGCACCCACCTAAGTATGTGTCTATCATTTTACTTTTTATCCAATCCCAGGGATTTCCCTGCTTTGCTTTCTCCCACCTCTCTAGTCTATCACCAATGGATTTCATGTAACCCAACCATGTCCCTTTCCTTAGATTGCAATGTATAAAAACAGATGTAACTCGCCAATCTCCAGAACATTATCTCAATTCATTGAGGTACTGCTTCCCAGCATATGTCAACAGTTTGTGTCAAATAAATGCACAAAAATTCTTTACAGGTTTCAATGGTTTATTTACATCACTCATTTTACACTAGGACAAAATTACTTTCTTCTATTTCTTTACCAGAAACAAAATAAACAAACAAAAGTATCCTTCATAATCTCTTTTTTCATACCTTCTTCAATGGAAAACATACTATTCTTTCCATATACAGTCATTTTCTTTTATCCTTATATCCTTATTATTTTCCAGTAGTTTTGTTAAAAAAAAAAAAAACCTTAGCTCTTTTCAAATCAATTTTTAATTTTTTAGTTGAGTTTATTGGAGTGAAATTGGTTCTCACAATCATACAGGTTTCAAATGTACAACTCAATAAAACATCATGTGCACACTACAGGGTGTGCCCACACCTACTCCCCCCGCCTTGCCCACACCTCCCCTACCTCCATCCCCCTTTCGCTCTGGCTATCAGCACCCTGTGGTCTGTGTTTATGTCTTGTAGCAGTCTGTATTTTAAAAGCCATTTTTATTTTTGCTTCAGTTTTGGTTATCTGCTAGAGTATTTACCTTTAAGAGACATGAAATTTATAATTTCAAGAGACAGAGCCAATGCAAGTTTTCTTCTAGGAATTATGGGTTAGATGCTATTTGAAATTTGCCTTTGTATTGGGGGTCAGAGTGCCTGAGGCACTGCATCTGCTTTACTGTCAATCATCATAACATTCTTTTGTTCTCACTTTCCCAGGGATTCCATCTCTTGGTGTTCTAATCAGGTTTTGTCACAAGCCCTCCTACCTTCATCCAAAAATAGTTTGCACCCTCCTTTAGCTTTGCAAAACGGCATGCTAATTTATTACCCTGCTCTTTCACCATCTCTGCTGGTCTCCAAAACAAAATGACTAAACAAAGCAAAACAGAAACAGACTCAGAGTCAGAGAACAAGCTGATGGTTGCCAGAAGAGAGGGGGTTGGGCACGATAATAAAATATTTTTGAAAAAAGAAGTGAATTATACTGTAAGTGTGTGTGTGAAGTATTTAATACAGTGCGTAGAGCAGAGTAAGTTCACAGTAAGTGGCCTGGAAGTGAACAAACAACAGCATGTCCCTTTCTAATCTTAGCTCTTTTCCCAACTTTTCACTTTTAGTTGGGCCTCTAGTTGGGCATCCATGCCCAGCAGAATTGCCCCATGAAGAGGCAGCCACTGAAACAGCCATTTGTTTTACTTCTTTGCTACAGTATGTTATGCACAGTTCCTCAAACAAGAGCATAAAGCAGTCACGGAGAGCTTCTCACATATAATTAAAAACAGGTTCCCACACACACAGGAAGAGCAGGGAGAGACCAAAGATAAAAACAGACCACTCCAGATTGGTTCACAGTGACAGATTTAACAAACAAGGGAAATGGTTTACAAGGCTTATCCTGACGGTTGCAATACAAGTACATTTCTGCAGCCATCTGCCAAATTTTAGAAGTTTATAGAGAGGTTTTAACTAGTCTCAGTCACGCACACAAGAGGCCTTAACAGGGTTCAGTCACAAACTCAGTCCAGACAATGTTGTCACTACATTACTAGCTCAAGGCTGTGTCCTGGGGCAAATTCAAGCAGGAGGGTACATTCCAAGCACAGGGAAGAGAGTGGGGAACTTCCAAAGTCTAGCTCTTGGGTAAAACTTGCAGTCACTTCTTGCCTCTTTCCCCAACAATACAGTAGCTACTTTAGAGCTTGGTAGCTGGTGTTCAAGCTGTAGTGAGCTATAGTACTGCTCAGAAGCACAAAGATCCATGAGGCAGTCTTACAGTCAACCCAGAAGTCTTTAGAAATTTGCTCTTCACTCATTCATTTATTCATTCACTATTTCAGGATATATAGAATATATAGCTAAATAGTAAGGGGAAAAACACAAGTTTTTAAGATAATCTTATGTTCAAATTTCAGCTTTGCTTTTACATTAACCCCACTCAGGGCCCCCATTTCTTTAACTATTAAAAGAAGTAAATGATTGTTATTCAGCAATAAAATAAAATGAAATCTAGCCATTTGTGACAACATGGATGGACCTAAAGAGTGAATCAGAAAGAAAAAGATAAATACCATATGATTTCACTTACATGTGAAATCTAAAAACAAAACAAAAAAATGAATAAGTAAAACAAAACCGAAACAGACTCATAGATATAGAGAACAAGCTAAAGGATGGCAAAGAGGAGGAGGTGGTGAGATGGGAATAAAAAATATGAAGAATGCTATCAATGTGTTTGAAATTTTTAGACTTAGAACAGAGTAGGTGCACAGTAAGGGGGCAAGTATTTCTTTAGCAAATTTTTATCAGTCTTGGGCAATCTTAGGGACACAGATGCTAAATTCCAACAAGTATTTATTGGGCATTGATGATGTCTGGGAGAGGACAAATTCTCCCTTTCTAATCTTCTTTATTTCTTCTGGCTGGACTAACAATAAAACAATATAACTGACACAAGATTAGATTAACAGGAGAAAAAGCAATAGAGGCAGACAGGAAAATTACATTATAATACTCAGATCATAAAGTGAAGCTCAAAGTGTTGCAGAAGACCAAGGGAAGCCAAAGATGCTTAAAAAAAAATGGAGGGACACTGTTTAATACACCACCGACTCAGGGAACAGCCTTTCAAATCTGAGTTGAAGGAATATGCATGGAGCCCTCCTTTATATCTCTCTGTGGTCTTTGTCCCACAAACATAGATTATGCTTCTGGTCCTTTTTTTCGGGCCTTGTAAGAAGGCCCCCAGGTGTTAGGGGTCTCCAGGACATATTTGATGGTCTGGCCTGGCACCAGTGTTAATAACCCTTCCTCTGGGACAGTGCACTGTTCACAGTAACAGGTTCTGCAAGGCCAGTATCTAGGAAGGAGATAGTGACTTAATTATAGGTTATCAGGAATGTACATTGAGTTTGTGGCTTGAATTCAGATTACTAGCCCCAAATATCAGGGAATTAGCCCTTTGTAGCCTTCTCATTCCCCTCCCCACAACCCTTTTGTCCCACAAGCTTCTCTTAGCCTTGTGGTACAACAACTATGGGATGTTATGGTGAACATGGACAACGACCACTCTTAACTGCTTCCAACTGAAAAGGGACAATGACAAAGGGGTTAGCATCCCATGAGGGGTCTGTAGGGAGTTTAAAGGCATTCTCGTCCAGTTTGCAGGCAGGCAGAGGTAAACAGCAGTCTCACACACATAGAATGTTCCTGCAGGGGGGGCCCACGTGTAGGTGGTGTTTTCAGCCTTGAGGATAGAGTTGCATAGTTCATCTGGGAGGTGACCTGCTGGATGTTGTGCCTGGGTACTGCTGAAACAAATAGGAGCAACATTAATTAGCTGCACATTGGCCATGACAGGACCTATCATTGTTTTCCATCCAATACAATCCCCCCTCCTCACATGCATTTAGTTGGGGGTCCACAACAGTGAATTCTAGGATGAGGTCTTTGTTTCCTTGCTATGTGAGAAACAGTAATTTTATGGTGCTTCTGTGACTCAGCAAGGGCAGATGAATTTTCCTCCTGGTACTAGCCTCAGGTTCCAGCAGCACTCATAAAAAGACAAAATGAGAATTATTAGAAAGATAAAACCAATGATTTTCCAGAGTACCAGAGTACATTACCTTTAGGAGAAGATAAGAAAGATTAGTGTTAGGGCGAATTAGCAGGGCATTTCTAAATTCCTTGGAGCAGGTTGATTGGCCAAATCCACTGTCTTCTTGAGAGTGATCCTCAGGGGATGTTTCTGGTCAGAGGTTACCTTCCACTCAGGCTGGGCATCCACTTGGCTGGTGGCTGTCTTCATGGGAATGGTGGATCCAGGTATTTAGTCCTGCAACCTTAAAAGCTGTGAGGGTACTTAATATGACTGGATAGGTTCCTTTCCAGATAGGCATGAGGGGCTGCTTTTTCCAGTCCTTTACCGAAACCTGGTCTCCAGGTTTATAAGGATAAATGGCTGTTTCTGAAGAGTTGGGTAGTCAGTCAGTAACCCATCTGTGTACCTCAAGACAGTTTTTCTGAGTCCTTGTAGTTGCTTCTGGATTTCTAAGTTCCTTATTCCCCCAAATCTCTCTTTGGCCAAATTAAGGGAGGGAGTCTACCATATAGAATTTCAAAGGGAGAGAAACCTACCCTGGTCTTCGGAGCACAGTGTACTCACAGGACAAGAAGCAAGATATCTGTCCAGGGTAAAGTTGTCTCTTGGAATAGTTTAGCCATAGTCTGCTTTAGAGTCCAGTTCATGTGTTCCACTTTCCCTGAATTCTGAGGCCTGTAGGCTATATGTAGGTTACATTTAATTCCTAAAGCCTTAGCTACCTGTTGTACTGTTTCTGCTATGAAGGCTGGGCCATTATCAGACCCTATGGTCAGAGACATTCCATACCATGGAATTGTGTCCTTCAGCAATGCCTTAGTGATTTCTCTTGCTTGTGAGTGGAATATGCCTCTACCCAGCCTGAAAATGTGCAAATAAAAACTAGCAGATATTTATTTCCTCTGTTAGGCCCCATTTCTGTAAAATCTACTTCTAAGTCCTCAAAAGGAGCTTGCTCACAGCGCTGAATTCCTTATTGGTCCCACAGGACCCTGTTTGGCATTGTTCTGAGCATAGAGGAAGCAACGTTGAGAGACTAAGGCACACAAAGAGGGAAGATGGGCAATTAGGTAGCATCTGCCTAACAAAGCTTCTAGGGCAGTCTTTCCTAAATGAATAAGTTCATGCTGCTGGAGGTCTACCTTATGTGCTAACTGTACTGGGATATAGATCTTATGATCTGAGAGTACCCGCCAGCCTTCCTTCATTCTCTTGTCCCCTTCTTGCTGGGCCCATTCCTCTTCCTGAGGAGTGTACTTTGGAGGTTCAGGTAATTCAGGGGCCAACATGATCCATGAAGGTGCCACTTGTTCTTTAGCAGCCAGCTTGGCTGCGATGTCAGCACCTTGGTTTCCTTCTGATACTGAATCTTTCCCTTTCTGGTGACCATTGCAATGGATGGCTGCTATTTCCTTGGTCTCCCCGACTGCTTTTAGTAACTTTAAAATTTCATTCTGATTTTTTTTAATTCCTTTTCCTCCAGCCATCAAGAGCCCCTTTCATTATGGCCCCATGGATATGCAGGGTTATAACAGCCTCATTAACAGCCCATAGATTCTGTACAGGGCAGTAGTCATTAGTCCCAGACTTTTTGACAGGCAAGAATGGCATGTTTCATGGATACCTGCATCATTTAACAAGTCCCCACTGAAGTAGCAGGTCTAAGTGGCGGCTATTGACAGGCTGTGCCCCAGGCTTTAAGTCAATCAGCACTGGGGCGTGGTCCTTAGCCAGACCTGGAGAATTCCTTTCTGCCCATACCAGTGGGAATTCTTTCTCTAATTTGGGATCTAATGGTGA
This sequence comes from Lasiurus cinereus, assembly GCA_011751065.1. Classification (NCBI taxonomy): domain Eukaryota; kingdom Metazoa; phylum Chordata; class Mammalia; order Chiroptera; family Vespertilionidae; genus Lasiurus; species Lasiurus cinereus. The sequence goes on from JAAGEH010000165.1 coordinate 438,427, forward strand.
GGCCTTTGACTGGGAGGTATAAAGTCTCCATTCTTCCTCCCTTCACACTGCTAGGGACAGGATTATTGGTGAGATCTCCTCACTTAGGAGAAGCTGTGCTGAGCCATCTGGAGCAAAAGTGATTCTGTCCCCATTTTGACTAAAAGGTCTCTACCCATTAGGGGCACTGGACAGTCTGGCAAGTGCAGGAATTTATGAATTACTTTGATGACCATCAAGTTGGCATCGGCAAGGGTGGCAGAATGGCCTACGGGTCTGGTCCTCAGTAGCTCCAATAACGGTGACCTCCTTTCCCAAGAGAGGTGCAATTTTCTGTGTGACTACTGAGTGCTCAGCTCCTATATCAACCATAAAGTCCACAGTTTGGCCTCCAGTTTTCATTCTGACCATAGGCTCCTGGGGGCCGAGCTGAAAAGAGGCCTGTCTGTCCTAGTCAGAATCAGCCATTGCTAGCCCAATGAGATCTGCTTCGAGTGGCTCTGGTTGAGAGTGATTGGGTGGAAAAGGGGGTCCAGTTTTCTTACTTTGTCCTTTGGGACATTTATTCTTCCAGTGTCCTGTCTCCTTACAATAGGCACACTGGTCTCATCTCAGGCTCGCTCTTCCTTTTCCCCCTGATCTGTTTTCTTGCTTCCCTTTCTGATCTGTCTGGGAGCCACTGCTATTATATTGACCCTTCTTTGTATTTTCTTTTCTTTCTCCCTCCTTGCCACACTGTCTCGGTTGATGAAAACCTTGTTGGCTATCTCCAGCAGTTTGGTGGCATTTTTTTCCTGAAAACCCTTCCAGCGTCTGTAATTTTCTCCTGATATCAGGCTGGGCTTGGCCTACAAAAGTGGCATTTACCATGGTGTGATTTTCCAGGGCCTTAGGGTTAAAGGGAGTATAGATTTGGTATGCCTCACATAGTCTCTCATAGAAAGCTGCTGGACTTTCCTCAGGCTTCTGGAAAACCTCAGAGATTTTAACCAAATTGGTGGGCTTCTTGGATCCGGCCCTGACACCCTGGAGGAAAGCCAGCCGATATCTTTCTAGCCTGGCCCTTCTGTCTTCTGAGTTCAGGTTCCAATCAGGTTTCTCATCTGGGAAGGCCTCCCTTGCCCATCTGTCTGTATCTAATATTCCTGCTGGAACCTGGGTCTGCCACTTCTGAGCCTCTGATACTACTCTCATGCGCTCCTCAGTGTTAAAGAATGTGAAAAGGAGCTGCTTGCAGTCCACCCATGGCCTGAGGTTTTTCAGAATGAGCTGGGTTGTAATGTTTCCAATTCAGGATGTCACTTGTGGTAAAGGGCTGATAATAATAGACTGGCCTTCCCTCCTGCAAGGTCCCACCTTCACCAAGCAGTTGGGTACCCCAAATCTCCCTGAGAGGCATCTGACGCCCTGGTTGTGGCTTGGGCCCTTGATCGGCTGAACTCAAGCGTGGCCCAACAGGCTCTGGAGAGCCCAGTTGAGGAGAGACAGAGGGGGGTGATGTTTCCAAACTTTCCAGACCTTCCAGACCAGCAGGGGGAGCACTTGGTGCTGCCTGTGGCACATATGGAGGTGGTAAAACTGGCGGACTTCCTCAGAGGGTCCTGGCAGAACAGGGGGTTGGGTTCCCTTCTGAGAGACCTGTTTCTTTTCTCCTGCCAGCTTCTCTTCTGCTTTCTCCTCTCCTGCCTGCTTTTTCTTAGCCTGTTCCTGCCCTCCCTTCCTCTCCACTTCTGCTACTAAAATGTTACTCTGTCCCTTCTGATACTCGCAGAACCAGACCCAAGGCAGCAAGGTTTGAACAATTTCTAATCAGCTAAGTAGTGAAGTTGATCTGAGTATCCAGGGTCTTTTGTGATTACATTCCAGACCTCCCTGACCAGCCTTATCTAAGGAGCTTTCTGAGGGCCAGCCGACCCTGAAGGCTGGCCATTCTAATTCACAGAATTTCTCCAGTGTTTTAGGGTTCATTTTAATATCATAGCCTTCATTGAAACCCTTTTAAAAATTTTTTCAACATGCAATTGAGAACAGTGGGTTTACTTTGTCCCGACCCCATGATGATCGGTGGAGAGAGACAGACAAGGGAGGGGTGACCTGTTTTCACAGATCCTCATCTGGCCTCGTCCTTTGGGAGCTTATAGATTTATCTTAGCTAAGGTGCACCCTTATATACCCCAGGCCTGGTAACCTCCACGTGGGGGTGAGTTACCATATGACAAATCATGGAACTGCAGGTTGGGGCCCACTCAAACTCTGTAACCAAGGTCGTGGAGCCACACAAGGGATAGGAGAGGGCAGGCCCTCTCCCTCCACAATCATACACTTTCACCGGACATTCACTCAGAGTTTAAAAACACAGTCCACCCGATTCCTGATTCCTGACCAATTTAACTATGACTTCCAGGGAGGTGATCAAGCTCCCCCTTCCACTCATTTGGAGTGGACCTGACTGACTGGGGCCCCTCATTTCTACAGGTGCAGAAATGATAGTCCACTATCTCCAGATGCCAGTTGGGTCCTAGGCTGAGGTCCAGGAGTGCCAGGAGTCCCCTGGTTCAATTCTGCCAAAATCAGCAGGTTGCACCTTCAGGAGGCCTATCTTGTGCCCCTGGGCTTCAAGCCCTGTCCCCTCACCGGGGTCCAAAAAAGCCCAGCGTGATTGGTTTCCTGGTCAGGGAACTAGCTGTCGCAGAAGACCAAAGAAAGCCAAAGACGCTTCAAAGAAATGGAGGGACACTGTTTAATACATCCGCAGACTTAAGGAACAGCCTTCCAAATCTGAGTGAAGGAACATGCATGGGGCCCTCCCTTATATCTCCCTGTGGTCCTTGTCCCACAAACATGGATTATGCTTCTGGTCCTTTTCTTGAGCCTTGCAAGAAGGCCCCCACGTGTTGAGGTCTCCAGGCCGTATCTGATGGTCTGGCCTGGCACCAGCATTAATAACCCTCCCTCTGGGACAGTGCACTGTTCACAGTAACAGGTTCTGCAAGACCAGTATCTGGGAAGGAGATAGGGACTTAATTATAAGTTATCAGGAACGCACACTGAGCTTGCTGGCTTGGATTCAAATCTCTTGCCTAAATATCAGGATTACATTGGAATTAGCCCCTTTTAGCTTTCTCAAAAGAAATAATTGAATCAGGCACCTTTTTATGCTTTTTAAACAAAGAGACAATAAATTAGTGAGAAATTGTCAGAACAATGAAAGTGCTCATGACAACATAATCTAAGCAAGGCTTGGGTATTCACCAGTGAGAAGCAGTGGTATTGAATTATACAGAATTTTCAGTTCTGAATTATTTAACCCTAGCAATATAGGTGTAAGAAGGACAACTTTCACATGGGAGATTTATATCCTGCATCCAAGGAGACGAGGGAAGGTCAAGGTGCCCTTCTGGTACGAGCTGCTTGGCAAGTAACTTTAATTGGAAGTAACCAGTATGCATTATGGGATATTTTGGGGTGATCCATCTTGGGTCCTGACAATTCCCTCTTCCGCAACATCCCTGAAAGTTTCACATATTGAAGGTTGGATGGCAGCTGTGGAGAGAGAAAATGGGTTAGAAATAAACATTCTTTGTTAGCCTTCTAATAAACTATTAATAAATGTGCAAAAGGGTGTCAATTCATTGGGTGTATATATGGTACGGGGTGGTAAAAGGGAAGGGTAATAGGTGAAATGCTCTTGATCCTTAATCTTGAGAAAAGCTGTCTATGTTATGATGCCATTTGTTTTTGGCGCCTAGAGATTGGCTCTGGAAATCCTTAATTGAAGGTCAATGTAGGGACTATCTTCCAGTGGGCTTGAAGATGATGGTCTAGGTCTATTTCGGTATGTCTTGCTTGGCTCCTGGAGAATTTTTTTTTTTTTAATTTTGATGGCAGTGTAGGTGCTCCTTTCTATGGAAGTAATAGTGAGTGTTTTTCCTAAAAAATTTGATGTACACCCAGTCTCCTGGTGAAAAAGAATGGCAAGGCTCATCAGTTGGTTGAGACTATACTTCTTTTACCTGCTGCCAATATGCTTCAAGTACACTAGTTAGTTCCTATATATAGCTAGTCATAGGCATCAATTTGTTCACTTAAATTCCCATAGGATTCACTTAATCAAAGAATAGAAGCTTAAAAGATGACTGTAGGCATCGGGTGTTCAAATATTATTTAAAAGGGTCCATCCATTTCTGCTATTTTGAGTATTCCTGATCTTTATAATTAGGGCATAGGTCAATGCTTCTGGCCATGTAAGTTCTGTTTCTTGATAGATCTTTTCTAAAGTCCTTTTTAAAAGATTTTTATGTTTCATTAGTACCTGATGATTGAAGATGATATGGGCTATAACATTTTCATTAGTACCCTAGAGTTTGTGTTAGGAGGTGGTTTGCCTCTGCTATAAAATAAGTGTCTTTTTTCTACCCATAAAAAGAAATACAACACACAGATTATCTCAGTTATTAATTTTTGTTACCACTGTTGTGGTATTAGCACATCTACTCGTAGAGCATTCAGTTCATGCACTGAGCATGTGGATAATGACCAAATAGTGAGAATAGCCTGCAGCTGGGGCATCTATAAAATCCACTTGAAGTGCTGCAAAGGGCAGTGTGGATCTAGAAGGACTTCCTGAGGGTTTGTTTTTGTTTTGTTTTTGTTTGTTTGTTTTCAGAAGTCTAGTAAAATTTATAAGTTGTTCACTAGGAAATAATTTGGTCAGACAATTGGGAAAAGCCAATTGTCTTGTCAGCTTTTAGATAGGACAAATTTAAGTATTTCTAGTGATATTAAATTGTTCCATGGATGCAAGGGGTTGCCAAGTTTATTACCTTTCAAAGGCATTCCCTCTGTTAGCCAAAAGAAAGAACAGATAGCTTATATGTTCTAGGTAACAGAAAGTTAAGCCAAGCCTCAAGAAGATGACTTGCTTTATGGTCAGATACACATGTAAAAATATAAGTAAAAAATGATTATAATCTCTTCTAGGAGTAGAACCAAAAGCTATAATGTAAAAAAAAAAAGTGGTGATTCTAATAAATGGGAACAAGTGCTCTATAGGGTCAGAACAAGAGGAGACTATGTCCTACTTTGAAAAATATCAGTAGGTCAAAAATTGTTGCTTTTTAAAAAGGTTATAAAATTTAGACATGTATAAATGAAAGAATCACATACCTGACCTCTGTGATATTTATAAGGACACTCTGAGTTAGGCCATATTGTACCCACTTTGTAAATGCTGTAGATAAAATTCAGAAAGGCAGGGGATTTCCCCCAAAGGTATATAGTGAATAAGTGTTAGACCCAAAATTTGAAACCTGGATGATATTTTACCATGCCTTGCTCTGCAACCACTAAATGGTAGACTAATTATTTAAAACAATGATTACTCCATGTACACCTTGATCAATAAAATACGGGGAGTCTCTGTTGATTCTCCTATACTAACATCATGCTTTCTAAACAATAATGTGATCATATGGACTTTTTACTTCTGCAAAGTTAGGCCCTCAACCCACAAGGTCAGCAACTTCCAGATGAAACTCTTTCCTTGTATGACTACTTCCTCATCAAGATTTTCAGTTCACTTTATTCCTAGGTATCTTAACTTTTTGGTTGCAATGGTAAATGGATATATATATATATATATATATATATATATTTTTTTTTTTACTTTCTCTTTCTGTGAATTCATTATTGGTTGTAAAAATGTCATAGATTACTGGGTGTTAATTTTGTATCCTGCTATTACCAAATTCATTTATTAAGTGTACTAATTATTTGATGGAGTCTTTAGGGTTTTCTATGTACAATATCATGTCATCTGTAAATAATGATAGTTTTACTTCTTTTCAAAATTTGGAAGCCTTTTACTTCTTCTTGTTTGGTCGCTATGACTAGCACTTCCACTACTTAGGGAAAACAGTTTTAGTTTTTGCCTTTTGAGTATGATATTGGCTGTATATTTGCCATATATGGCCTTTATTATGTTGAGATATGTTTTCTTTATTCCCATTTTGTTGAGAGTTTTTATAAAAAATGGGTATTGGATTTTGTCATATTTTTTTCTGCGTCTATTGATATGATCATGTGATTTTTGTCTTTCAATTTGTTTATGTTACATATCATGTTTATTGATTTGCAAATATTGTACCAGCCTTGCATCCCTAGAATAAATTCTGCTTGATCATGGTGGATGATCTTTTTAATATATTGCTGGATGCGATTTGCTAATATTTTGTTGAGGATTTTAGCATCTATATTCATCAGAGATATTGGCCTGTAATTATCTTTCTTTGTAGTGTCTTTATCTGGTTTTGTAATTAGGATAATGCTGGCCTCATAAAATGAGTTTGGAAGTGTTCCTTCCTCTTAGATTTTCCAAAATAGTTTGAGGAGTAGAGGTATTATTTCTTGGTGGTAATGAACTCCGTTAGCCTTTTTTTTGGTCTGGGAAGCTCTTTATTTGACCATCTATTTTGAATGATAGTCTTACTAGATATAATAATCTTGGTCTCATATCCTTGCTTTCCATTACCTTGAGTACCTCATACATTCCCTTCAGGCCTATAGTCTTTCTGATGAGAAATCAGTTGTGAGCCTTATGGGAACTCCTTTGTAAGTAATAGCTTTCTCTTGCTGCCTTTAAGATTCTTACTTTGTCTTTAATTTTTGGTATTTTAATTATGATGTGTCTGGGTATGGGCCTATTTGAGTTCTTACTAGGGGTTTTCTGTGTCTCCTGTACTTGTGTGACATTTTCCTTTACCAGTTTAGGGAAGTTTTCTGACAATATTTCTTCAAACATGTTCTCTAATCATTTCTCCCTTCTGCCTCTTCTGGCACACCTGCTATTCTAATATTGTTACATTTCACGTTGCCAACAGCTCCAGTAAGCTCTCCTCCTGCTTTTTAATTGTTTTTTTCTTTTTTGTTCTTTGATTGAGTGAAATTTTTCAACTCTGTCTTCTAATTCACTGATTCAATCCTCAACTTCCCCTAATCTGCTGTGTATTCCTTCTAATGTGTTCTTTATTTGTGTTATGTCTTTATTTATCTCAGATTGTTCTTTTTAATAGTTATTAGAGGCCTTGTACATGAAGGGGGGCATTCCTCAGCCCAGCCTGTGTCCTCTCACAATCCAGGACCCCTCGGGGGATGTCCGGCCTAAACTGGTGGTCAGACATCCCTCTCACAGTCCATGACCCTGCATGCACCAGTGACCATACTTTTCATACAGTTGAAAGGTATCTTGCTGTTGTATGGGAAGCTATATTTTTTAGCCCTGATTATAAAAAGTGGTACATAGCATGATCCTTCTGAGGCAGTAGTACCACTTTCCCCATCTTATGGGTGGGAAAAGTGAAGCAGAGAGAAGTTAAATAATTGGTTTTGTCACACAGTTATAAGTATTAGAATCAGGGCTGACCACAAAATGTGCAAGCCAGAGTCCATGCATGTCATCACTGCATCATTCTGTTTTTTCAGTATTAGAGTTACCTTGCAAGTTTTAATTTTTAAATCTAAGATACTGTTCCCAATATATAGAGTAGGGTCCCTAGGCCTGGCTGGCAATCAGAGACATCTATGGGGTGACAGGCAGGCAAGGCAATTGGAGGGCCCCTGCCGGCATGCACCTTGGCTGGCAGCCTAGCACTGCCTGCGGCTGGCCCATACCACCCCCCTCCCTGAACACCACCACTGGTTGCCTCCTTCTTGGGGGGCAGATTCTCAACATAAGAGCTGCCCCCTGCATTGAGCATCTGACCCCTGGTGGTCATTACACATCATAGTGACCAGTCGTTCTGCCTGTTGTTCACTGTTCAGTTAATTTGCATATTAGGGTTTTATTATATAGGATATCTTCTTTCATACTGTTTAGAATTTTACCATCATTACTCTGAACTCTGTTTCAGATAAATTTCTTATCTCTGCTTCATTTATCTCTTCTTCTGGAGAATTGCCTAGTTCTTTCATTTGGGAGTTCCTTCTTTGTCTCCTCATTTTGGCTTTCTTTGGGTTTGTGGCTATGTATTAGGTAGATCCTCTACCCCTTTCAATCTCTAGTGCAGAATAATGTTAAAGACTATTTTTGACTGACTAGATCAGACATAGACTCAAAGCCTCCAGAGACCAACTCTGCCTAAAGACTGATAGGATTTCAACTTAAATTGCTCCCCCGAGTCAATTCTCCTCAGCTGTGGTGGGAGTTTTTTTCAATGGGGTGGGGTAGTTTCTTCTGTCTAGAGCAGCGGTTCTCAACCTGTGGGTCACAACCCACTAGCAGATTCGCCTAAGACCATCGGAAAACACAGCTATTTACATGACGATTCATAACAGTAGCAAAATTTCAGTGATGAAGTAGCAATGAATGTAATTGTATGGTTGGGGGTCACCACACATGAGGAACTGTATTAAAGGGTGGCAGCATCAGGAAGATTGAGAACCACTGGTCTAGAGGCTAATTGTTATTTTCAATCTCCTCAGTGGCCTCAGGGTAAGATGTTTTCCAATAGGGTGTGTTAACTGTCTTCCCTCCAGGCAAAGCAAATGTCTATGTGGGAAAGATGTCCTCTGCTGCATGAGGGGATGACTCAGCACCTGGAATTTGGGGTGTCTACCTTCTGAGCTCTATCCCCTGAGTCCCCAGTCCTGGCTTCTGATCTCACAGCTCCAGTCTACTTCACCCTCCCTCTGCCAGAGCACAAGGTGGGTGGATCCATGGTAATTTTGTGTGTTGGCCCTTTAAGTCAGTGCCTAAATTTTCAGCTATTACTCCCTCATAGATAGCACCCCCTGCTTTTTACAGTCAGATGTTTTGTTGGTACCCTCCTCAGTTTTGGTACTCTCTGCTGGGAGCCCAACTTTGGGATTAGATCCCAGAGTTCTCAGTGGCAATCCCCCCACAACTGAGATACCTGTCTGGGACTTCAGTTGCTGTCTGTCCTGGCCAGTCCCTTCACACCTCTGTCGCTCCTACCAGTCTCTATATGGTCTCCACTTTCAGTCCTCAGGTATTAGGGCTCTTTCCTGTGTGTTTTTCATTGATTATTCAGGAAGTTTTCCTGTGTTTTAGTTATAATACCAGTTTGTTCCTGGGAGCATGTCTGTGTAGCATCCATTTATTCTGCCACCATTTTAAATTCTACTTTATTTGTTTTTTGAGTAGTGATGCTCTCTACCACAACCAAAGTCAAGTAACTGATTATGATCAAATATCCAAGAAGCTTGGAAAAGTATTAAAAAATATCAGAGAGATCCAAGATGGCAGTGGAGTAGGTTGAAGCTACACTCACTTCCTCCCAAGACCAAACTGGAATTACAATGAAAGTACACAGAAATCAGCCTGTATAAACAACTGAAGACTAGCTAAGGAGAAGTTTTATAAGCAAGCATTTACTTAAAAAGCCACATCTAGGCTAGTAGAGAAAGCAGTGTTACAAAAAGGGTTTACTTATAGGCAGCATTGCAAATCCAGAGAATATCTCAGCTGGAAAGATTCTCCCTGAGAATATGAGGTTTTAACCCCACACCAGGCTCCCAATCCAGTGCACAAGAGACGAAAAGAAGCTCCTTCATAACATCTGGCTGTGAAAATCAGCAAGGATTTTGTCTGTCAAGAAGAGACAGGCCGCCAAAACCAGTTTGGCTCAGTGGATAGAGCATCGGCCTGTGGACTGAAAGGTCCCAGTTTGACTCCGGTCAAGAGCATGTACCTTGGTTGCAGGCACATCCCCAGTGGGGGTTGTGCAGGAGGCAGCTGATCAATGTTTCTCTCTCATTGATGTTTCTAGCTCTCTATCCCTCTCCCTTTCTCTCTGTGAAAAATCAATAAAATATATTTAAAAAAAAAAAAAGAAGAAGAAGAAGAGACAGGTATTTTCTAGAAACACAGGCACACTTTTAAAGAGCCAACATACAAAATCTTGTTTGCAATCATTCACCTTGGGTTATGGCAGAGAGAGCATGGAATGCACTAAAGTTTTATGAGAAGAATATAGTCTGTGGTTCTGGGAGGAGCATTGAGGAGATAGCTGCTAGGACCCCCTTTCCTCAATCACTCTACCGCACTGCAGATACCATCTTTCTTCGTGAGAGCATGACCCACCTTACAGAATTAGCCTGAGTGAATGCAATAGTGCCACCTTCTAAACTCTCTTTTACTCCACCCTGCAGAGCTCACATTTTGCTGAGGAGTCTGTTATCTAGACCATGGTGCAAAGGTCTAGACAGACTCAGGAGATGTCAGTAACCTATTGCATGGCTTTAGGGAGGGGGACATCCCCCAACATGACCATGAATCTGACTTGCTCCCTTCACTCAGGGAAGATCCACTAACCCCACTCTCCTGGCTCTCAGAGGCCCACCCTCTTGACTCTTGGTGACTCCACCCTAATGAGGTCTGAGAAGAATCTAGTAAATACAGAGTTGTGTGACTCTGAGGCAGGGGTAATGCTTCCCACCTTTCCACAAACCTCACCTGTACCTCCCGCTCTCCCAGTGGGTCCACTCTGCTGAGATCAGAATCTTGGCAGACTTTGGGACAGACTAAGGTGGGTGGCTTTAAGACAAAGAAACTTTTTCTTTGTACACCCTACCAGTGCAGTGCAGAGTTTTCTCTTCACATGCCAAATCTAGGTCTGTTATGACCTGATAAACTCTACTGGCCTCACTCTGGTGGCTCATTGAGATCCTGCGCCACTATAGAGTCATGTGAGCAATTAGCTGGTGGCAGCTAGACTTGTTATACTTTGGAACATTTGCTCAGTGCCAGAACTATCAACAAATTTGAAACTATATCAGTCTGGTGAACACCTATCACCCCTACCTGGTGAATCACAGAGAACCTATCTCATGCAACTCAAGTACTTACAGAGGTTATTTCAGCAGGCAGTCAAAGGCAGATGGAAGTAGCTCTCAAAATCCGTTGGGACTTTTGCTGACCTTTTCCTGGGCTTGGTGCTGGTAAAAACTAGCATTGGTGAGCAGTTTGATAATTCTCATGCACAACAAGTCTCAGCAAAGGCAGCCATAAATAGTGTATCACTTTGAAGTTCCAAAGAAGTTGCCCAGGCCAAATCACAATCAGTGTTTGACATTGATCAGAACCAGAATCTCTTACAAGAGGGCCCATAACCAATGAACATAGTGTTTAGCTTCAGTGAACTGACTTGCACAAGATTCAATTACCGTCACAAGTGGTATGTCCAAAGAGAGATTTCAGCAGGCACAAGACTCTGCTGAGGCAAATTCAGAACCTTGTACACTGTGATGGGGATTGATCTTCACAAGTCAGCCATCCTGAGTATCAACCCCACACACAAAAAGGTCAATAGCAATCAAGATTGAATTACAGAAAGTGGGTCCACAAAACTCAAACAGGGTTCATTCCTGGACCACCCAGAACAGGTGATCATGAAGAATGCACCATAGGGTCCCACAAAACACCTAATACATAAAGCAAACATGCCAAGATAGGGAGTCACAGCATATCTACATAACACATAGAAATAAACACAAAGAGCAGCCAAAACAGGGGAGACAAAGAAAGATGCCCCAAATAAAAAAGAAGAGAGAGAATAAATCTCTAGAAAAAAGCTAAATGAAATGGAGGCAAGCAATTTGCCAGATATAGAATTAAAAGAATGATTACATGGATGCTCAAAAACTTAGTGAGAACTATAATAATATGAAAAGGGACACACACACACACACACACACACACACACACACACACATACAAAACAGTCATAAATGAAGAATGCAACATCTGAAATGAAAAATACACTAAAAGGAATAAACACTAGGTTAGGTGAAGCAAATGAATGATTTGGAAGACAAGGTTTAAAAATAAGTATCCAATTAGAGCATCATAACGAAAAAAAGGAATTTAAAAATAGGATACTTTAAGGGACATTTGGGAAAATATGATATAGTCAACATCTGCATCATAGAGGTATAGGAAAAAGAAGAGAGCAAGAAGGGATTAATAACATATCTGAAAATATATAGACAGAAAACTTTCCCAACATGATAAAGAAAAAATGACACACAAGTCCAGGAAACACAGAGTCCCAAACAAAATTAACCCAAAGAGGCCCACACTATACACATCATAATTAAAATGGCAAAGGCTCAGAAAAAAGAAAAGATCTTAAAATCTTCAAGAGAAAACTAGTTAATCCCATCTTGTGTGGCTCAGTGGTTGAGCATTGATCTGTGAATCAAGAGATGATGGTTCAATTTCCAGTCATGACACATGCTCAGGTTGCGGGCTCCATTCCCAATAAGTAGTATGTAGGAGGCAGTTGATCAATGATTCTCTCTCACCTTTGATGTTTCTCTCTTTCCCTCTCCCTTCCTCACTGAAATCAATTTAAAGTAACTTATTTAAAGAGAGAAAAGCAGTTAAGACTACTCTATCCAGCAAAACTATTGTTTAAAATTAAAAGAAAAATACAGAGCTTCTCTGCCAAGAAAAAGCTAAAGAAGTTTATTAGCACCAAGTCAGAATTACAAGAAATGTTAGAGGGTTTTCATGAAAAAGAACAAGAAAGAAGAAGAAATCAGAGCAACATAATTAAAAGAATAAAATGAGAATATGTATGTATTTATCTATAATCTTTTCAATGTAAATGGCTTATATACTCCAATCAAAATAAATATGGTAGTTTAAAGGATAAGAAAATATATATGCTATATATAAGAGATATACCTGAGAATGAAAGATACACAGAATAAAGTAAAAAGTTGGTAAAAAGATATTCCATGCAAATAGAAAATAAAATAAAAACTGGTGTAGCAATACATATATCAGACAAAATATAGTTTAATTAAAGGCTATAGTAACACACAAAAATAGACATTACATATAATAAAGGGAGCAATTCAAGAAGAGGGTGCAACCCTTCTAAACATTTCTGCCACCAACATAGGACTACTTAAATATATAAAATAAATGTTGATAGCTATAAAGAAGAGATTGACAGTAATATATCACAGTGGGATTTTTAATACCCCATAGACATAAATAGATCAATCTTCCAGATAGAAAATCAACAAGGAAACAGCAGCCTTAAATGGCACACTACATCAGATGGGTTTAAATGATATCTTCAGAGCATTTCTCCTCAAAACAGCAGAATATACATTCTTTTCAAGTGCACATGGAACATTTTCTGAAATAAATCACATGTTAGGACACAAAACATATCTCAATACATTTAAGAATCTCTCAGTAATATTCTATAGATTTAGTGTATAGTCCTCGCATGTATTCTTTTGATTGATTCCCACATATGTTTTAATTAAACTTCTCTGAGAATATACATCTAATATAATAGAGGAGTATGCAATTTAGCTGGGTTGCCATAATGTCATGATGGATCTACAAGTGGCAGAGAGCTACAGGAGAGTGAGGCAGCAAGCTACAAGTGGCAGAGAGCTACCAGCTGCGGTGTGAGGAGTGACCAGCTGAGGCAAGCAGCAGCAAGCTACTCACGCACAGATTCATGCACAAGGCTACTAGTACATAAATAAAAGTGTACACTTCGTAAATACAACTTTATGTATTTTCAAAACTGGACATATCATTGCCATCATCCAAGTACAAAACTCAAATCATGATGGGATTCCCAATTTATGTCTTGTTTTCCCTTCCAGCTTTACCAACTCCCATACTTCCTATAAAAAAATAACCACTATCCCGCTTTAGCACATTATTTAAGTGAAATCATAAATAATGTACCCTTTAGTATAAAGTGTATTTTTCAACATTATAATTCAGAGATTAGTCCATATTTTTGTGTGTAGCCAAAGATCATTTATTCTCATCACTATATAGTATTTCATTCTATGAATACAGCATAATTTATTTACCCATACAAGTGTTGATGAACATTTGACCATTGTGCCTATCTTTAATCTACATGTGTGCAAATTCTTCTTGCATATACATACAAAAGGATACTGTAAAATGGGTTCAGTATTACTACATACTGTCAAACTTTTTCATAATTGTACTAGTTTATATTTTCACTAGAATGTAGAACATCCCAGGTTTCATAACTTCATCAGACTTTCACACTATCTTCCTGCTCTTCATTTGGCAGATGTGTAGTGAAATCACATTTTAATTTTAATTACATTGCAATTGTAAATTTAATTTATAATGTTTTTTAAATGTTTATTGGTAATTTGATATTCCTTTTCATTATTTTGTTAGAAAAAAATGTGTAATATATAGCTGGTTGTAATATTTTTTTTATCATATCATATTTCTTTGAGAACTGAGTGTGACACATGTATTCTTAAATAGCTGTGTTTATGGATACAAATATAACATTTGGGTTTGCCCGTTGAAACACATTTAGACTACTTTCATTTTTAACATTTATAAAACCATCCATAGTATTTAGCAGACATAATCTGTAGCTAATCCTTCAATACTTATCTCAGAGCCAATCTCATGCTGAGAACCCAGTCCTAAACTTATGAATCATAGTAAAGTATTTAGAATAGTTCAAGAATATGTAGCTGAACTTCCATTTGCTTTCCAAGGATCCACTCACACCTATATTATGTTTGTTAATTCATGATGGACTTCACTTGCTTAGGTAATTTATTTCAAAAACTCCCATTTCCCTAATTCAAATGTACTATCTCGCCAAAACCGGTTTGGCTCAATGGATAGAGCATCGGCCTGCAGATTGAAGGGTCCCAGGTTTGATTCCGGTCAAGGGCATGTACCTTGGTTGCGGGCACATCCCCAGTAGGGGACGTGCAGGAGGCAGCTGATGGATGTTTCTCTCTCATAGATGTTTCTAACTCTCTATCCCTCTCCCTTCCTCTATGTAAAAAATCAATTATATATATATACATATATATATATGTATATGTATATACACAAATGTACTGTCTCAAATTACAAGACCACCCAAAGAGAAAAGGAGTGATTCCCATGATTTCCTGTGACATTTGGGTGGTTTCAGGGGCTAAGACCATCCTGCGTCATTGCCTGGTTCCTTGCAACATGGTGTTTGCAGACACAGTGAAAATGACTTCACCTTCTAGAATCTAGATGGTAATTCATTCAGATATAGAGCTGTGTGCATCATCTCTTATACTCTCAGTCCCAAATGCAAGACTATCCAAAAAGCTTATGTGAGTATAATAGATTTTACTGAAAGTGGTGAGGACATCTTTTTTGCCCATCACCAGCTTTGAAGGGAACCATGGCTTTTTCAATCCACAGAAGCCCAGCCCCATTTCTGCCTTGCTGGCTCCATCCTCCTTTCCCTGTTTTAGTCTATCCTTTATTCACTACCTTACTTTCAGGAGCAATTAAACTTTCTCTAACAAAACAACAGGGCATCATTTTTTTATTGCTGAGATTTGCTACTGACACATCCTTGAATTCTCCTCTCTGCTTTAATAGATATATTAATGAATTTTTAGAAATGCACACATCTTCTTCTCTATTAAGAGCTGGGGGGATCAGATATTAAAATAATCGACTTTTGCTTCATCTTTTTACATGTTATCTTTTTATAATATAATATGCCAATGCCTATCTATTTTGCTATAAGAAAGAAGGAGGCTGTGCACGAGCAATTCTGAGTTCAAATAGTGCCCAAACACCTTTGCTTTGGAAATCCTATGGTAAAATATACCAGAGGACAGAAGCATGCATCTTAAACTTAATTCCACAAGTTTAATTATAGCTTTCTGGAGTTTTAGTAAAGTTTCCAAGCAAGCAGTGGGTGCACATTTATTTATTTATTTTGGCGTCTGAAATATAAGTGGACCCCATGGGGGGAAAATAAGGTCTAAAGAGAGTGTGCAAAAGCACATTAGGGGCAGTTATTTAATTGTATGAACACATTTTACACATTTTGCTATGAATTTAGATTACCAAAACCAAGATCCTGGATTTCTTCTACAGAAAAGAGGCTGATTTCTTAGAAATGGGCCTGTTACGAAAGTAGCTCTTCATTGCTTTCAGTTTCAGAAAAAATGTTTCCAGGAAATCCCATTCCCGGTGTACTTGAATGACCTAACATTGTTTTGCTGGCTGAAAAACCTTCATATTACATTATTTTAAAATCTAATTACTCTTAAACTTACAGAATATTGTGCGTGTGTGTGTGTGTGTGTGTGTGTGTGTGCATAATTGATATAAAATATATAAATTATATGTAGTGATATATATGTGGAATTATATGTCACTATAGCTGGAAAGAAAAATTAATGACTGCAGGTGTGTGCAATCTGGAGGGAAAGGGGAGAAACATCTTATTTAAGAGTTCAGTACCTCTCATTGTCAATTGCAAGAACTAATATGTGGTACTTATTTAAGTCCTTAACAGGTTGGTAATTTTAAAAAGATGCTGGTTGGCCTGTTTTTAGAGTTAAAGGCCTGGCCAGAAATAGTTAGTTTTGGCAGTATTAATTCATATTTACAGAGAAGTGATGGTGAATTTTTTAAAACAAAATGTAAGTCATTTTCTCTACATTATAAGCTTTCTCCATATAATGGTTGCAAGCTCCTGCAAAATCAGGCTTCTGCCTGCCCCTTTCCTCATCACATGTTATCTCTGCTTCACATGGACCTTCATTTGGACACCAAACACACTCAACTATTTACCAATCAGGACTTTGTAGACCAACTCCCCTTGTGCATACAACTCCTCTCATTTCTTTGCTAATTGTGCTCATACTAAAAATTTACTTTAAACCTCATTTCATCAGGGGATGCTCCAGCTGACTATTCTAAATTGAATCTTCTTTTTACACTTACCTCATGATACCCTGTGCTATTCCTTTACAATGCTTCATTTGAATTTCAACGTTACATTTGTATATGTAACTTGTTTTCCTGTCTTACTTCTGAATTAAAAAATGCATGAGCACAGGGACCATGCCTAATATGCTAACCACACAGTCCTCAATGCCTTCCCTATGCCTTCCCCAGTGTCCACTCCATGGTCAGTGGTCAGTACATATTTATTGAGTGATGAAATGCAGTCACATTTAAAAGTGCCTACTTTGGAGAGGAAACCAAGATGGCGGCATAGATAAACACCTAAACTGCTGCCTTGCACAACAATTTCAAAACTACAACTAAAAGACAAAACGGACATCATCCAGAACCACAGGAAGGCTGGCTGAGTGGAAATTCTACAACTAGAAGGAAAGAGAAAAGCACACTGAGACTCACAGGAAACTGCAGAAGGCAGAAGTACAGAGACATGTGCTTGCACAGAAGGCTGGCAATTGAGTACATAGCTGGCTCTCTCAATCAGGAGGGAGACAAAAGTTCCTGACTGCTCTGAACTCCAGTTCTGGGTGAGACTCTGGGTACCCAAACTCATTTGGGGAGAAACTGGACTGTCTGGTTTGGGGCAGAACACGAGGGTGGCTTTCTCTCAGAGTTGCTTGTAGCGATTACTGCAGGACACTGAGACCCAGGGGCCTCTTAGAGCAGGGCTGATGGGAAGCCATTGGTATTTGCTCCACCCTGAGACTCTACCCCAACCCAGCTGTGCACAGACGCTTTTGCATATGAATGGCCTGGTCCTTTGAAAACTAAAATTACCTAAACAAACTGCAGCTGAGTCAATGAGACCCAGAACATTCAAAAGAAAGCCCAAGGTCCCACAGCAACTTGTATTGCTTCACAGCTGGGCCTCATCTGCACACCTCCAAAACCCAAACAAAGAAGAGGAATCTACAGATATCTCCGTAGCTCTTGCTGGGTGGCCTCAGACAGAGGCTAAATTAGCACCTCCTTGGAGATCTAAAAGCCAGTGTACCCAAGGCTCAGAATGGGACCATCCAGATTACAACTCCTCAGATACATAAGAGACACATTCAGTGGGCAGACTCAGTGAGCAACAAAACCCCACTGAAGCAAGTCTTGTCTCATAAGGTTGTCTCCAGCACAGAAGTTCTCCCATTGTAGAAACAGGTGATCTTCACAGACAATTGGCCTGGAAGTCAATGCCTCCCAGTGGTACCAACAACAATCAAGGCTTAACTACAACAAGACTGTGCACACAAAGGGGTGCACCAAGAGTGTCCACCACAGGTAACTGAGGAGGCTGAGCCACTGGGCCTTATAGGATACCTACCACACAAGGCCACTCTATCAACATAGGGAAGGCAGTGAAAATTCAGAGACAAAGAAACAGGTCACAAGTGAAAGAAATGGAGGAAAGCAAATGACTGGATATAGAGTTTAAAACCACAGTTATAAGGTTTTTCAAGAATTTTCTAAAAAAGGACGATAAATTTAGCGAGACCTTTGAGGATATGAAAAAGGACCAACTAGAAATTAAGCAGAGGAAATACAGTGGTACCTCGAGATACGAGTTTAATTCGTTCCATAACCTTGAGGCATGGGAAACTATGAGACGCTCGAGTCGTGGTAAACTGGTGGGTCGTGTGCAGCCAGCCGATCTGTGCGATTACTCCTATCTCAAATGTTGCTCGTATTTCAAAGCAAAAATAGCTCGCTCAACGGCTCGTATCTCAAAAATCTTGTATGTTAGGGCACTCATATCTCGAGGTACCACTGTAAAGGCTTATTATTTAACTAGGGGCCCACTGCATGAAATTCCCTAGGGTAGCAGGCCTAAGCTGCAGTCTACCTCCCTCTATGGGAGGCAACCAGGCTGATCAGGGAAAGGCACCAGCCCCATCACCCTGCTACTGCAGCCACTGCCAGTCAAGGTGTTTTCATCAACAAGGACTCCAGTCCCTTCACCATGAAAAAATGACAACTTTCTTTAGGCATTTTCAAGATGTCTCTTTCATAGAATATGACCTTTCTTTTTTTCTTTCTTTCTTTCTTTCTTTCTTTCTCACCTGATGATATGTTTCCATTGATTTTTAGAGTGTGGAAGAGAGATGGAGAGGCAGAGAGAAACATTTATGTGAGAGGGACACTTTGACTGGTTTTCTCCTGCATGAGCCCTGACCTGAGCCCCAACCAGGGGGGAGTTTGTAAACCTAGGTACATGCCCTTGATCAGAATTGAACCCGGACCCTGTGGTCAACAGACCAAGGCTCTATCCACTGAACCAAAACAGTTAGGACAGGATATGACATTTCTAAGCCCTCCAGCAGTGGACCTTCATTTTTTTCTCCAGGAGTGTGGTGGAAAAGCCCTATATCACCTTTTTGGATTTTTATACCCAAATTACTAAGAATATTATCCGTGGCACACAGGGAGCTTAGCCAATGAGCGGTCTGAAAAGGTGTTTCCTCTGTAGTTCACACCTATCACCTCCAATCTCCAGCTCCACCCCTGCCAAGACCTAAAGCCTTGAGGCCTGGGCAGGGCCCCCCCAGCTCCATCTCATCAGCCAGTTCTACCCTTGCCCAGGAATCCCCTGGCTCAGGCCCTTCCTGGTTGTTCAGGATCCACCCTGGGCCTACCTCAGAGCCAGGGCCCAGGCTGCTGGGAGTGAACTATGCAGATTAACCTCCATCTTTGTTGGGTTAATTTGTATACTCACTCTGATTGGCTGTGGATGTAGCAGAGGTACAGTCAATTTGCATGTTAGTCTATTATTAGGTATGATGGATACAAGTTTCCTTCTGGGATGATGAAAAAGTCTGGAGATGGATGGTGGTGATAGTTGCATAACAATTAAAAATACATTTAATCCCACTAAATTATATGCTTTAAAATAGCTAAAATGGTAAATTTTATTTTGTATATAAAATTTTTTAAGTGTTTTAATTAAAGGAAAACAAAATGTGATCATTTCTGCATTTTATATATTAACTAGTGGCCAAGTGCACAAAATTCATGCACTGGGAAGGGGTCCCTCTGCCCATTCTGCCTTCTCTCACATACTGGGAGCCCGCAAGGGATGTCCTACTGTTGGCTTAGGGAGTGGACCTAAGCCGTAGTCTGGCCTCCTTTGCAGGAGGCAACCAGGCTGATCAGGGGAAGGCGCTAGGCCCATTAACCTTCTGCTGCAGCCACTGCCAGTCACTGTAGCCACCAAGGTATTTTCATAAAAATGGACTCCAGTCTTTTAACCATGATAAAATGACAACTTTCTTTAAGCATTTTCAAGATGAGACTTTCACAGGATATGACATTTCTTTATTTATTTTTATTTTTATTCTCATGTGAGAATATGTTTCCATTGGCTTTTCCCCTTCCCTCTGATCCCAGGCTCGGCCTCTGCTCAAGCCAAAAGCCTCCACCCCAGGCTTTAGGCTTTGAAAGCAGGTTCTCTCCCACCCCTCCAATTGCAGGCTTGGCCCCTTCCCAAGCCTAAAGCCTCTGCCCCAGGCTTAGGCTTGGGAAGCAGGCTCCCCCCTGACCCTCAATAGCAGGCTTGGCCCTTCCCAAGCCTAAAGCCTCCACCTCAAGCTTTAGGCTTGGGAAGGGGGCTTCCCTCTACCCCTCAGATGGCCAGCTGGAAGTGATTGGGAGGTTCCCGGGACCCAGATATCTATGCAAATCAACCTCCATATTTGTTAGGTTAATTTGCATACTCACTCTGATTGGCTGTGGGCATAGTGGAGGTACGGTCAATTTACATGTTTCTCTATTATTAGGTAACACTAGGGGCCCAGTGCATGAATTCATGCACCTTGAAAGGAACTGTAGGCCATGAGGCTGTGGTAGGCACAGGGGCAGGTCTCAGACTGTCCTCCACTCCCCTACCCAGTCCACTGTCACCTGTCTGCCGGCAGCCTTGTTCCCACCACTACTGCTCCTCTGTGCTGATGGCACCGGCCCCTCTTACACCTGCTGATGATGTGAAGTGATTGGAGTCAGCGCCAGCAGCAGGTGTGAGTGGGGCCAGAGCCATTAGTGGGTGTGAGCAGTGGCTACTGCCCTCATTACCCCTCAGGAGTAGAAATAAATGACATAGAGACCAAAATAACAATACAGAAGGTCAATGAAACTAAGAGCTGGTTCACTGAAAGGATAAACAAGATTGATGAACCTCTAGCCAGGCTCACCAAGAAGCAAAGAGAGAGGAACCAAATAAACAAAAACAAAAATAAAAGAGGCCCCATAGAAATACAAAGGATTGGTAAAAAAATACTATGAACAACTCAATTCCAACAAATTATACAACCTAAAGGAAATAGACATATTCCTAGAAAAATGTGACTTTCCAAAACTTAATCAGGAAGAATAAAAAATTGGAATAGGTCAATAACTATGGAAGAAATTGAAGCAGTAATCAAAAAACTTCCAGCAAACAAAAGCCCTGGGCCAGATGGCTTCACAGGGGAGTTTTTACCAAACATTCAAATAAGAGCTAAAATCTATCCTCTTCAGACTATTCCAAAAAATTCAAGAGGAAGGAACACTTCTATGAAGCCACATTACCCTAATCTCAAAACGAGATAAAGACACTACAAAGGAAGAAAATTACAGGCCAATATTGCTGATGAACATAGATGCTAAAATGCTCAACAAAATTATAGCAAATCAGATCCAACATTACATTAGAAAGATCATACACCATGACCAAGTGGGATTTATTCTGGGATGCAAGGATGGTACAATATCTGCAAATCAATAAATGTCATACATCACATAAATAAACTGAGAGATAAAAATCACATAATCATATCAATTGATGCAGAAAAAGCATTTGACAAAATCCAACACCCTATCTTGATTAAAAAAAAAAAAACCTCTCAGCAAAGGAGGAATAGAAGGATCATATTTCAACATAATAAAAGTCTTCTATGACAAATCTTCAGCCAATATCATACTCAATGGGCAAAAATTAAAACCATTTCTTCTAAGAACAGGAACAAGACAGGGATGCCCACTTTTACTGCTCCTGTTTGACATGATACTGAAAGTACTAGCCATAGTGATCAGACAAGAAGAAGAAATAAAAGGCATCCAAATTGGAAAAGAAGAAGTAAAACTGTTATTATTTGCAGATTGCATGATGTTATACAAAAAAAAAAAACCCTAAGAAGCCCATCAAAAAAACTACTAGACTTAATAAATGAATTGAGCAATGTAGCAGGATACAAAATTAACACCCAGAAATATATGGATTTTTTACATACCAATAATGAACTCATAAAATGAGAAACTAAAAAAAAAATCACATGTACCATTGCAACAACAACAAAAAAAAATTAAAATACATAGGAATAAACTTAACTAAGGAGGTAAAAGACGTGTATTCAGAAAACTACAGGATGTTGAAAACAGAGATAAAGGAAGATATAAACAAATGGAAGAATATACCGTGTTCATGGACTGATAGAATCAGCATCACTAAAATGTCCATACTACCCAAAGTAATCTATAGATTCAATGCACTCCCCATAAAAATACCAAGAGCATATTTTACAGACCTAGAACAAACTTTCCAAAAATTCATCTGGAATAAAAAAAGACCCCAAATAGCTGCAGCAATTCTGAGAAAGAAGAACAAACTAGGAGGGATCTCAATGCCAGATATAAAGCTATATTACAAAGCCATTGTTCTCAAAACAGCCTGGTACTGGCACAAAAATAGACATATAGATTAATGGAATAGAATAGGGAACCCTGAAATCAACCCAAGCCACTATACTGAATTAATATTTGACAAAGGAGGCATGAACATACAATGGAGTCAAGAGAGTCTCTTCAATAAATAGTGTTGGGAAAATTGGCAGATACATGCAAAAAAATAAAACTAGACCACCAACTTACACCATAAAAAATAAATTCAAAATTTAAAAAGGGCTTAAACATAAGATGAGAAACTATAAAAATACTAGAGGAATCCACTGACAGCAAAATCTCAGACATATGACAAAGCAATATCTTCACTGATACTGCTCCTAGGGAAATTGAAACTAAAGAGAAAATAAATAAATGGAACTACATCAAACTAAAAAGCTTTTGCACAGCAAAAGAAAACATCAACAAAACAACAAGAAACACCACTGCAAGGGAGAACATATTTGCCAGTGTTATCACTGATAAAGGTTTAATCGCCAACATCTACAGGCAACTTATACAACTTAATAAAAGGAAGATAAATGATCCAATAAAAAAAATGGGCAATGGACCTAAATAGATGCTTTTCAAAAGAAGACAGGAGGAAAGCCAAAAGGCAAATAAAAACATGCTCAAAGTCAATAATCATCTGAGAGATGCAAATCAAAATGAAAATGAGGTACCATCTCACATTGGTCAGAATGGCTAACATCAAATCAACAACCAGTGCTGGTGAAGATGCAGAGAAAAAGGAACCCTTATGCACTGCTGGTAGGAATGCAGACTATGCAGTCACTGTAGAAAATAATTACCTTTTTCCTTAAAAAATTAAAAATGGACCTCCCATTTGACCCAGTGACACCTCTTCTAGGAATATTCCCCATGAAATTAGAAACACCAATCAGAAAGATATATGCACTCTTATGTTCATAGCAGCACAATTTACAAAGCGAAGTGCCCATCAGCAGAGGAGTAAATTAAAAAACTGTGGTACATCTACACAATGGAATACTTCACTGCTGTAAAAAAGAAGGAATTCTTACCATTCTCAATAGTGTGGATGGACCTGGAGAGCATTATGCTGAGCGAAATAAGCCAGTTGGAGAAAGATGAATATCACATGATTTCACACATTTGTGGAATATAATCAACAACATAAAATAATGAACAAAAATATATCCAGAGACTGGGTAGCATCAAACAGACTGTCAAATCTCAGTGGGAAGGCTGGAGGAGAGGTTAGTGTATGGGGGAAGAAGGATAAGAGATCAATCAAAGTACTTGTATGCATGAATAGAAGCATAACCAATGGATACAGATACTCAGGGCGGGGGAGGCCATGTGCTAGTGGGTGGGATAGGTTAACGCGGGGGGGCGGGGGAGAAGGAGACATATGTAATACTTGAAACAATAAAGATTTTGGAAAGAAATAATACCATTCCTGAAATCAAGAATATGCTAGAAGGAATAAAAAGTAGGCTTGATAAAACAAAGACTGCATCAGTGAGTTGGAAAACAATGTAGAGAGAAACATGCAATCAGAGTAGAAAAAAAAAAAGAATGAGGAGTTTAATGGACATTTGGGACAACATGAAGCATAATAACATTCACATCATAGGCCGGGTCCAAAAGGAGAAGAGAGAGAGGAAGGGAACAAGAACCTATTTTAAGAAATAATGATTAAAAATGTTCCTAACCTGGTGAAGGAAAAAGATATACAAATCCAGGAAGTGAAGAAAGTCCCAAACAAGATGAACCGAAAGAGGCCCAAAATAAGACACATCAAAATTAACACCTTAATGCTGGTCATGAAATTATGCATGTTTCTGTGTCCAAATGCTGCTAATTGATCATGAGACATCTCATGTCTGCACTTACATAATTTAAGTAATTTTAAGGCAAAAGGTTAAAATGGCAAAAGTTTAAAGACAAAGAGAGAATCTTAAAAGCAGCAAGAGAAAAGCATATGAAACATGCTCCAGTAAGACTATCAGCTGATTTCTCAACAGAAACATTTCAGGCAGGAGGGAATGGCATGAATATTCAAAGGATGAAAAGCAAGTACCTACAACCAAGACTACTTTACCCAACAAGACTATCATTTAAAATTGAAGGAGAAAATAAAGCTTCCCAGACATAAAGACACACACACACACACACACACACACACACACACACACACACTACAGGAATGTTACCACCAAGTATTACAAGAAATATTAAAGGTCCTGCTTAAAGAAGTAGAAGGAGAAATAAAAACAAAATAAAGAGGAACAGAGTTAAAAGAATAAAATGACAAAAGATATGTATCCATGAATAATCACTTCAAATATAAATATGGCTTTAATGCTCAAATCAAAAGACATAAGGCAGCTGAATGGATGAAAAATCAAGGCCCATACATATGATGTTTATAAGAGACCCACCTCAGAATGAAAGACACATACAGACTAAAAGTTAAAGATTAAAAAAAAAATTTCTTGCAAATGAAATGAAAAAAAAGCTAGGGTAGCACTACTTATATCTGATAAAATAGACTTTAAAATAAAAACCATAGTAAGAGACAAAGATACTACATAATGATCAAAGGGGCAATCCAACAAGAGAAAATAACTCTGGCAAACATTTATGTACCCACCATAGGAGCACCTAGTATGTAAAGCAAATCTTGATGGACATAAAGGAAAAGATTGACAGTCATACAATTATAGCCAGAAATGTTAACAACCGATTGACATCACTGGATAAATCTTCCAGACAGAAAATAACAAAGAAACAGTGGCCTTAAATGGCACACTAGATCAGATAAATTTAACTATCTTCAAAGCATTACATCATAAAGCAGGAGAATATACATTCTTTTCCTGTACACATGGAAGATATTTCTAGAATAGAACACATGTTAGGTAACAAAACAGTCTCAATAAATTAAGGAGATTGAAATCATATCAAGCATCTTCTTTGACCCCCTAATGGTATGAAACTAGAAATCAACCACAAGAAAGAAAAAAAAAAAACAAAAAAAACACACACACACAAAGATATGAAGGTTAAATAACATGTTACTAAACAATGAATGGGTTAATATATGATCAAGGAAGAAAAAAAAGTTACCTTGAAACAAATGAAAATGAGAATACAACCTAAAATCTATAGGACACAGTGAAAGTAGTCTTAAGAAGGAGCTCATAGAATTACAGGACAACCTCAGAAAACAAACAAACAAAAAAATCTCAAATAAACAATCTAACTTTACACTTAAAGAAACTGGAAAAACATGCCCAAGTGAGTAGAAGGAAGGAAATAATAAAGATCACAGCAGAAATAAGCAACATATTGTCTAAGAAAACAATACAAAAGATTTATGAAGCAAAGAGCTGGTTCTTTGAAAAGATAAGTAAGATTGACAAACCTTTAACCAGACTCATAAAGAAAAAAAAGAGAGAGGACCCAAATGAATAAAATTACAAAGTGCCTAGCCATGGTGGCTCAGTGGTTGAGCATGGACCTGAGAACTAGGAGGTCACAGGTCAGTTCCCAGTGAGGGCACATGCCCAGGTTGCAGGCTCAGTCCCCAGTAAGAGGCATGCAGGAAGCAGCCTATCTATAATTCTTTCTCATCATTGATGTTTTCTCTCTCTCCCTCTCCCTTCATCTCTGAAATCAATATATATATGTAAAATGCTAATTAGATTGGATGTCTTCTGGACATCCTTCCTGACAAAGCCACAGTGGTGGGGGCTGAGGCAAAAGCAGTTAGGGATGATCAGGCCATCAGACAGAATGATTATGGAAGATCAGGCTGGCAGGCAGAGAGGTTAGGGGCAATTAGGCTGGCAGGCAAATGAGCGGTTAGGAGCCAGCAGTCCCCAATTGTGAGTGGGATGTCCCAGATTGGAGCGGGTGCAGGCAGGCCAGGCTGAAGGACCCCCCACTCCTGTACATGAATTTCATACACCAGGCTTCTAGTATACTAATAAAAGGGTAATATGATAATTAGACCAGATAGATTGGACATCTTCCAAATGTCATTCTGGATGTCCTTCCTGACAAAGCCTGGGCCCAGGTAAAGCCTCCCAGGATCCCGGTGCCTGAGACTGGCCCAGGTGAAGCAGGCTCGGGTCCTGGGTGCTTGCATCCAGCTAGAGGGAGGGAAGCCCAGGTCCTGGGTATAAGGGTCAAGGCAGAGGTGGTTAGGGATGATCAGGAAGGCAGGCAGAGGCAGTTAGGGGCAATCAGGCAAGTAGGCGAGTGGTTAGGGGTGATCAGGCAGGTGGGCAGGCGAGTGGTTAGGAGCCAGTAGTTCCAGATTGTGAGAGGGATGTCCTGGATTGTGAGAGGGTGCAAGCCAGGCTGAAGGACTTCCCCATCCTGTGCACAAATTTCATGCACCAGGCCTCTAGTGTTTTAATGTTATGGTATTTGGTCCTTACAACTCAATAATGAATATTTCCTCAAGAAACAAGCAATTACATTTCTACACAATTATAATTAGATTGAAGCTAAACTTAAAAGAGGACTATTGGTTTTTATTCTGAGCTTTAATCACTATCCACAGCAGAAATATGTATTTGCAGCATTTATTGATCCCTAAAAAATGTTACTTATTTTTACTTATAGATTACAAGCTATACAAGGACACAATCTTTGCCTTTCTTCACTGAATATAGAAACAAAAGCAGGTCAAAAATGAGAATTTAGCAAACATTGCAAATAATTGACATTGGGTTTTTTTTCTTCTTTTTAAGTTTATTTTTAATTTATTTATTTAAAAATAATTATTTATTTTTTAAAAAATAAAATTTATTTTTATTTTTTTCATTTTTAATTTCTTTATTGATTAAGGCATTACATATGTGTCCTTATTCCCCCATTACCCTCCCCATTTCCCCCACTCATGCCCTTACCCCGCCGTTGTCTGTGTTCATTGGTTAGGCCCATATGCATGCATACAAGTCCGTTGGTTGATCTCTCCCCTTAACCCCGACCCTCCTCTACCTTCCTTCTGAGGCTTGATGGTCTGATTGATGTTTTTCTGTCTCTGGAACTGTTTTTGTTCATCAGTTTATATCGCTCATTATATTCCACAAAGAGTGAGATCATGTGATACTTATCTTTCTCTGACTGGCTTATTTCACTTAGCATAATGCTCTCCAGTTCTATCCAAGTTGTTGCAAATGATAAGAATTCCTTCTTTTTTTACAGCAGTGTAATATTCCATTGTGTAGATGTACCACAGTTTTTTAATCCACTCATCTACTGATGGCACTTAGGCTGTTTCCAAATCTTAGCTATGGTAAATTGTGCTGCTATGAACATAGGGGTGCATATATCCTTCATGATTGATGTTTCTAGCTTCTTGGAATATATTCCTAGAAGTGGTATTACTGAGTCAAATGGGAGTTCCATTTTTAGTTTTTTGAAGAAACTCCATACTGTTCTCCACAGTGGCTGCACTAGTCTGCATTCCCACCAGCAGGGCACCAAGGTTTCTTTTCTCCGCATCCTTGCCAACACTTATCATTTGTTGATTTGATGATGATTGCCATTCTGACAGGTGTGAGATGTTATTGCATTGTCCTTTTGATTTGCATCTCTAAGATAATTAGTGACTTTGAGCATGTTTTCATATGTCTCTTGGCCTTTCTTCTGTCTTCTTTTGAAAAGTCTCTATTTAGGTCCATTGTCTATTTCTTCATTGGGTTGTTTATCTTCCTTTTGTTGAGTTGTATGAGTTCCCTGTAAATGTTGGAGATTAAACCCTTATCAGTGATAACATTGGCAAAGATATTCTCCCACATAGTGGTCTTTTTTTTTTTTTACAATCCAGTGGTATTCATTTTTTTAATTATGTTACATGTATACATATCTCCCCGTTGCTCCCCTCCCTCCCAGACATACCCCAACCCCCCAATGTCTCTGTTCATTGGTTATGCTTATATGCATGCATGCAAGTCCTTTGATTGATCTCTTATCTACCCCACCTCTCCTTAATCTTTCTGCTATAATTTGACAGTCTGTTTGATGCTTTACTGCCTCTGATCTATCCTTTTGTTTATCAGTTTACAATGTTCTTTATTACCCACAAATGAGTGAGATCATGTGGTGCTTCTCCTTCATTGACTGGCTTATTTCACTAAGCATAAGGCTCTCCAGTTCCATCCAGGTTGCTGCAAATGGTAAGAGTTCTTTCTTTTTAATGGTAGCATAGAATTACATTGTGTAGATGTACCACAGTTTTCTGATCCACTCATCTGCTGATGGACACCTAGGCTGTTTCCAAATTGTAGCAATTGTAAATTGTGCTGCTATGAACATAGGGGGGCATAAATCCTTTCTGATTGGTATTTGTGATTTCTTAGGATAAATTCCTAAGAGTGGGATTACTGGATCAAATGGGAGATCCATTTTTAGTTTTTTGAGGAAACTCCATACTGTTCTCCACAGTGGCTGCACCAGGCTGCATTCCCACCAACAGTGCACAAGGGTTCCTTTATCTCCTCATCTTCGCCAACACTTGTCGTTTGTTGATTTGTTGATGATTGCCATTCTGACAGGTGTAAGATGTTTTCGCATTGTCATTTTCATTTGCATTTCTCTGATAATCAGTGACTTTGAACATGTTTTCATGTGTCTCTTGGTCTTCCTTCAGTCACCTTTCGAAAAGGTTCTATTTAGGTCCATTGCCCATTTTTTTATTGGATCATTTATTTTCCTTTTATTAACTTGTATAAGTTGGCTGTAGATGTTGGAGATTAAACCTTTATCTGTGATAACATTGGCAATTATGTTCTCCCAGACAGTGGTCTTTCTTGTTGTTTTGTTGATGGTTTCTTTTGCTGTACAAAAGCTTTTTATTTTGATGTAGTCCCATTTATTTTTTTCTTTAGCTTCCATTGCCTTTGGAGCAGTATCAGTGAAGAAGTTCTTTTATCATGTGTCTGAGATTGTGCTGCCTGTGGATTCCTCTAGTATTTTTATGGTTTTCTTTCTAATGTTTAAGTCCTGTATCCATTTTGAGTTTATTTTTGTATTTGGTGTAAGTTGGTGGTCCAGTTTCATTTTTTTGCATGTATCTGTCCAATTTTCCCAACAACATTTATTGAAGAGGCCATCTTGACTCTATTGTATGTTCCTGCCTCGTTTGTCAAATATTAGTTGAGCATAGTGGTTTGAGTTGATATCTGGGTTCTCTATTCTATTCCATTGGTCTATATGTCTATTCTTGTGCCAATACCAGGCTGTTTTGAGAAGAGTTGCTTTGTAATACAGCTTGAAATCTGGTATTGAGATCCCTCCTACTTTATTCTTCTTTCTCAGAATTGCTGTAGCTATTTTTGTATCTTTTTTTGTTCCAGATGAATCTATGAAGAATTCTTTCTAGGTCTGTGAAATATGTCATTGGTATTTTAATGGGGAGTGCATTGAATCTATAGATTGCTTTGGGTAGTATGGACATTTTAATGATGTTGATTCTCCCAATCCATGAGCATGGTAAGCTCTTCCATCTATTAACATCTTCCGCTATCTCTTTTTTCAGTGTCCTATAGTTTTCTACATATAGGTCTTTTACCTCTTTAGTTAGGTTTATTCCTCAGTATCTTAATTTTTTTGGTGTAATGGTAAATGGGATTTGCTTTTTTAGTCTCAGTTTCTGTAATTTCACTATTAGAATAGAAATGCCACAGATTCCTTGGCATTAATTTTGTATCCTGCTACATTGCCAAATTCATTTATTAAGTCCATTAGTTTTGGGATGGAGTCCTTCGGGGTTTTTATGTACAGTATCATGTTATCTGCAAATAAGGACAGTTTTACTTCTTCTTTTCCTATTTGGATGCCTTTTATTTCTTCTTCTTGTCTAATTGCAATGGCTAGTATTTCCAGTACTATGTCAAACAGGAGAGGTGAGAGTGGGCACCCCTGTCTTGTTCCTTTTCTTAGAGGAAATGGTTTTACTTTTTGCCCATTGAGTATGATGTTAGCTGTGGGTTTATCATATATGGCTTCTATGATGTTCAGGTATGATCCTTCTATTCCCACTAAGCTGAGAGTTTTTATCAAGAAAGGGTTTTGGATTTTTTCAAATGCTTTTTTTGCGTCAATTGATATGACTATGTGATTTTTATCTCTCAATTTGTATGTGATGTATCACATTTATTGATTTGCGGATATTGTACCATCCCTGCATTCCTGGGATGAATCCTACGTGGTCATGGTGTATGACCTTTCTGATGTATTGCTGGATCCGATTTGGTAGAATTTTGTTGAGGATTTTGGCATCTATGTTCATGAAAGATATTGGCCTATAATTCTCTTTCATTGTGTTGTCTTTATCTGGTTTTGGTATTAGGGTGATGCTGGCTTCATAGAAGGTGTTTGGAAGTATTCCTTCTTCTTGAATATTTTTGAATAGTCTGAGGAGGATAGGTTTTAATTCTTCCTTGAATGTTTGGTAAAATTCTCCTGTGTAGCCATCTGGTCCTGGGCTTTTATTTGGTGGAAGCTTTTTGATGACTGCTTCAATTTCTTCCATAGTTATTGGACTATTGAGATGTTTAGATTCTTCCTGAATGAGTTTTGGAAGGTTATATTTTTCTAGGAAAATGTCTATGTCTTGCAGGTTGTCCAATTCATTGGAATAGAGTTGTTCATAGTATTTTTTAACAATCCTTTGTATTTCGGCAGTGTCTGTTGTTATTTCTTCTCTTTCATTTCTGATTTTGTTTATTTGGGTCTTCTCTCTTTGCTTCTTGGTGAGCCTGGCTAGAGGTCCATCAATCTTGTTTATCCTTTCAAAGAACCAGCTCTTGGTTTTGTTGATCTTTTGAATTGTTTCTTTGGTTTCCATGTTGTTTATCTCCGCTCTGATCTTCACTATTTCCTTCCTTCTGAGTACACTGGGCTTTTCTTGTTGCTCTCTTTCTAGCTCTTTGAGTTGTAGGGTTAGGGAATTTATTACCATTGTTTCCTTTTTTTTTTTTGCAGTAGGCTTGTAGGGCTATGAACTTCCCTCTCAAGACTACTTTAACTGTGTCCCATAAATTTTGTATTGTTGTGTTGTCATTGTCATTTGTTGCCATGATGTTTTTGATGTTTTTTATTTCTTCCTTGATCTCTCTGGTTACCCAGTCATTGTTTAATAGCATGCTGTTTAGTCGCCATGT
The DNA here is from genome assembly GCA_011751065.1 of Lasiurus cinereus. Taxonomy (NCBI): domain Eukaryota; kingdom Metazoa; phylum Chordata; class Mammalia; order Chiroptera; family Vespertilionidae; genus Lasiurus; species Lasiurus cinereus. Next base: position 470,059 of record JAAGEH010000165.1, read on the forward strand.
GTTTGATTTCTTTATATAGTTTTTATTATAGTTGATTTCCCGTTTTATGCCACTGTGGTCTGAGAAAATGCTTGATATGATTTCTATCTTCTTGAATTTGAAAAGACTTTTCTTATGACCCAACATATGATCTGTCTTTGAAAATGACCCATGTGCACTAGAGAAGAATGTATATTCTGTGGCTTTGGGGTGAAGTGTTCTGAAAATGTCAATTAATTCCATCTTGTCTAGTGAGTCATTTAGGATTGATGTTTCTTTGCTGATTTTTTGTTTAGAGGATTTGTCCAGTGGTGACTACGTGCTATTAAAGTCTCCTACGTGCTATTATGATTGTATTGTTATCAATCTCTCTCTTAATATCCTCCAGGAGTTTTTTTTATGTATTTAGGTGCTCATATATTGGTGCATATATGTTTACCAGAGTTATTTCTTCTTGTTGAATTGTTCCCTTTAGTATTATGAAGTGGCCTTCTTTATCTCTTCTTATGTCCTTCACTTTGAGATCTAATTTGTCAGATATAAGTATTGCAATCCCAGCTTTTTTTTTCATTTCCATTTGCCTGAAATACCATCTTCCATCCCTTCACCCTCAATCTGTGCGCATCTCTTTTCCTGAGGTGGGTTTCTCGTAGACAGCAGATATATGGATCATGTTTTCTTATCCAATTGGTTACCTATGTCTCTTCGTTGGAGCAGTTAATCCATTTACATTTAAAGTTATTATTGATAGGTACTTATCTGTGGCCATTTTTTAGTCTTTACCCCTGAGTTCCTTCCTCGCTTCCTATTTCTTTTTATTACAGCAGACCCTTTAACATTTCTTGCATTGCTGGTATGGTGGTAATATATTCCCTTAGTCCTTTTTTGTCTGTGAAGCTTCTGATTTCACCTTCAATTTTGATTGAAAACCTTGCAGGGTACAGTATTCTTGGATTCAGACCCTTCCTTTGCATGACTTTGTATATTTCATTCCATTCCCTTCTGGCCTGATGAGTTTCTGTTGAGAAATCAGTAGCTAGTCTTATGGGGGTTCCTTTGTAGGTAACTTTCTGTTTCTCTCTGGCCGCTTTTAAGATTCTTACTTTGTCATTGGTGTTTGCCAATTTAATTATAATGTGCCTTGGTTTCGGTTTTGTGGGGTTCATTTTGCTTGGGACTCTGTGAGCTTCTAGGATTTGTGTGGGTTTTTTCTTTCATATATTAGGGAAATTTTCTGTCATTTTTTCTTCAAACAGGTTCTCTAATCCTTGCGCAGTTTCCACTGTTTCTGGAACCCCAATTATGTGGATGTTGTTTTGTTTCATGTTATCCCAAAGTTCCCTTAGGCTCTCCTCTTGCTTTTTAATTTTTTTTCTAGTAGCTGCTGTACTTGGGTATTTTTTCCTACCATGTCTTCTAGCTCACTGATGCGGTCCTCTGCTTCTTCTAGTCTACTTTTGATGCTTTCTATTTAGGTCTTTAAAGCAGTGATCTCATTTTTTATTTCTTCTTGCATTTCTTCTTGCTTCTTCTTCATTTCCTCTTGGGTCTTCTTCATTTCCTCTTGGCTCTTACTCATATTGTCGAATTTGTCTTCCATTCTTTTCATTCACCTTATGATCATTTATCTGAACTCTTTGTCTGGCAGGCTTATTTCTGCTTCTATTTCGTTTACTTCCTTTTCTGGTGATACCTGCCTTTCTGTCGTATGCGGGCTGTTTCTTCTTCTGCCCATGGTCTTTCTTCTCTGGGTGTCTGGTTATGTAGTTCTCTCTCCTCCGTTGATTCAAAGGAACAAACTACAACACGACCCGGTACAGCACACAAGGCACTTATCCCAGGCGAAATCTGACCTTTCCGTGTGCTGTGTGGATCTCTGAATACGCCGCGTGTCTGCGCCGATTGGACAGCAGTGTTCTGGGTCCCCGGCTATCTGGTGAGTGATTCAGCTGCAGCTTTCCCACATAGTGGTCTTTATTGTTGTTTTGTTGATGGTTTCTTTTCTGTGCAAAAGCTTTTTATTTTGATGTAGTCCCATTTGTTTATTTTCTCTTTATTTCCCAATGTCCTAGGAGCAGTATCAGTGAAGAAGTTCCTTTGGCATATTAACATTATTCTTTAGTGAATAATAGATGTCTGAATAAGTTGTTAACTATTTTTCAAAGCATTTTCATTTATTTTTAAGTGACTAATATATGTTCATTTTTTAAAAATATTTTAGTGAAAAGAATATTTTAAAGAGATATATGTTTATCCCAATATTAATCACAATAGCCAAGATATTGAAACAAGTTAAATGCCCATCAGCAAATGAATGGATAAAATATATATGGTATATATGTATACACAATGGAATGTTACTCAGCCAGGGGAGAGGACATGGGTGGACCTTAAGCACATTATACTAAGTGAGATAAGTCAGACAGAATAAAACAAGTACTGTGTGGCATCTAAAATAGTCAAGACTTTCTCTTTTTGTTTTTTAATCCACGGTGTCTCTAAGGATTAGAAGATCAATACACACTCTCAGTAGGAACAAGATTTTCATAGAATAGTTTGCTTTTCCATTGACCCCTTTTACTTATTGGCCACATATTCATTACAGTATTATTCCTTTTTAACAAGTCAAAGCCATTCTTTCCTCTGAACACTTGAAGTCACAACTGGATGGAGCAGCTTACAATCTCCATTGCTAATGTGTTTACTTCTTCACAGAGATTATGACGCATGAGGTCATATAGCTTTACCAGAAAAGGGTTTTTTGTTGTTGTTGATGTTGTTCTTGCTAAGCTTTAAATCACCTTAGAAATCTTCATCGGAGAACAAAAATCCAACTATCCATTGCCTCAAATATTTGATGTGTTCATGGAATTCTGGCAATTAAAAGCATCATGTAAGTGTCAACCTTTTCTTTTTCCAGAAGATGCTTTTAGATATTGTGCCTAAATATACTCCAAGGAGATGTGCAGAAGATATAATGGTTCCTATCCTCAAATGAAACTCACTTCTATTTGAAAACAAGATACCAAGTAGTTGCATCTGGGCCAGGACAGTATTTATTATCTAAACACCATGTGCTCCTATTTAACAGGGTGACTGTGATATCTTTCCCATATCTGGTATCCCTGCCAACTTGGATACTGATTCCAACAGTGCTCAAAGTGTTTCGTCATTCTCACTTCCCTAGGACACAGGTACCAAGTAAACAGGCAGAGGTGTACCCTAAAGAAAGGCTGGAAAAATTATTAACATTATTTCCTGTCCCAAGGTTGCAAGATCCTTTGTCTTAGGATCTTGTCCTATCCTCCAAGAGACAGGTTCAGGGTCTCAAACTGACTCAGGCACAGGTTGGAGGTTGTGACATGTTATCCTGACAACCTCTCAGCCTCCTGGTGACATCTTGATTTCATTTGGTTGTTTTCTCCCCAACCCTTATGACCCTATAGATGCCCTGTTGTATTCACCATCTTCAGAATTCTTTCTGATTAAAGCCCAGCTGGCTATGACTCCAACCATATTTTGAAGTGAATGTTGTGTTCCTTCAAAATTTATTTGATGAAACCCTAACCCCCAATGTCCCAATGTGATGGTATTTGGAACTAGGTCCTTTGGAAAGTAATTAGGTAATGAAGGTGGGGCTCTTATAACAAAGAATCATAAAAGCTCTCCCACTCTTTCCACCATGTGAAGACATATCAAGAAAGCAGCCCTTGGTAAAGCAGAAATAGGGCTCTTACCAAGAACCCACCAATGCTAGCACAATAAGCTCAGGAAATTTAAGGAGAAAATATCAAGTTATCACTCAACAAATCAAAGAATATGAAACCACATTTATGAATCACACACACACAGCCTTACCTCCTTTTACTATCATCACCTTCATTTTACTACTGACTCTTTATTTTTATGGTTCTTCAGGACATAAGGGTTAAAAAAATAATTCCATATCTATCTTCATCTACCATACTAAAGGATACTGAAAACATAATTACCCATTAAAAAATTAAAAGCAACTCTGTTTATATAGGTAGATAATTGAGGCAGATAAGTGAGATATTTTCACTCCTAATTCTGAAGATTTTCAGGGATTTATAGACTGATAGTGATTCTTGAAGTGCTTTCAACTCCTCAACTATCTTTTGTATTCTTCATGCAAATTACACTTATTATATAGGGTTGACCTTGAGAAAACAGTATATTCTTTTTTTAAAATATAGTTTTACTGATTTTACAGAAGAAGGGAGAGGGATAGAGAGAAGGAAACACTGATGAAAGAGAAATATTGATCAGCTTTCCTCCTGCACACACCCTATTGGAGATTAATCCCACAACACAGTCATGTGCCCTGACAGGGAATCAAATCAATGACATCCTGGTTCATGGGCTAATGATCAACCACTGACAGGAACACTGGTAGGGCATATGTTCTGTTTCTATACCTAGTTAGAGATGTTATTATCAATATTTTTCAAATAATTGTAAGCCACGGATGTTACTGATAAAATCTGTAATTTTTATAAGAAGTTGTAAATGCCAAAAAAGTGATAATTATAAACACACATTTCTTCACAGAGTATGAATATCTTTAAACCCAAAGTTATATGTAGAACCAAACAAAAATGTTAGAAAACACACCACATAATTTATTTAACTTAGCCTTTCAGAATGTAAAAAAGGAGACTCACGCTTCCCAGTGACTGTGATTCCCTCTCTGAGGGTCTTGGTCCTCACTTGGGTGAGAATGTAAGAACAGAAGTTCTTTGTTTGTTCCTGAAATTTAGAATCCAGCTGGTTTTCTGGAACATTCTCAATATAAGTTTGGAGTCCTTTGTCATTTGTTGGCCAGTCAAAGACAAAACACTTCTGTTTTGGAAAGAAATACCAATGCACTCTCTGGGGAGATTGGATATTTGGGCTTTGGGATTCCTGCCTGAAAGATTTAAAAAAAAAAAGTGCAGTAGGAACAGTCTGAAGACAAGAGATTTAAAGATTTTTATGACAAGGGTTTTTGTATTTTGCCACCCCGGATGTTTATGACTTCTGTTTTTAACTCCTTTACCATCGAAATCTAATGCTTCTTTAAACATAAAACTTACCAATGATACAAACCTACCGAGAAACATCTAACTTAGGCAAAAAATAAAAATAAAAACCTATTGCTGGCATCTCCAGACCTACACAGGGTATAGGTTTACTGAATAAATGACTATTGAAATAAAAATGTAAATTTTTGATCTATTTGATTCCATGTTGAAATTCAGCAGTGGAACCAAAAGGAAGAAGAACAAATAAGGGGTTATGAAGTAATATTAAAAATGACACCCTGATTATTTAAAGAAAACTATTTTAATATTAAAAATAATGTGTATAGTGTTAGCTCTTTTTGTAGCAAAAACTTAAAATGTTATTTTATGATGTTGCCACTAAACTATAAACTCTTTAATGTAAAAAGTATATTTGATTTGACAGTGTTGCTCTTCTGCCTAGCCAATTTCTCATTAAGTGTTTTGAGAAAGCATAAATAGAAATATAAAGACAAGAATGCATAACTCAAAATTTATATTTCTCTTGAAGTTTTATCAGATACACACCCACATAAATGTATCCTATTAATATAATTTATTGTTTTAAAGTTATAGCATAGGTTAATAAGGGAATTTTTAAAAAACTATGCTATAGAAGATAAAATGAATATTCTAGTATTTATCAGACATATGACAGCAGCATAGATTGAAAAGATACATGCTTCAGTTTTTTGGAGCATAAAAATACTTTTGTATATAACTTTCAGTAGGAAGTTATATCCTTATGTCAGTAGAGTAAGAATCTAATTATGTGAAAAAAAATTTCATTATATGTATAGTGTTTTCATTGTAATTCCATGTGTAACAAATATTTGGTCAGTTGTTTTCCTCAAAACAAAAAAGCAGAAGCCATAATAAAGAATACAACTGTCTAGTCTTTAGAAAGTTTTAGCACCACTGTATTCAAAGTTACAATTGGATTCTAAATTACTATGTGTAAAAAACAAATTGGTTTTGAGTAATTATACTCTAGTTTAGGCTCTACTTTTCTTAAGTGAACTTAAACTCCAGTCCATAGAGCTTTTCAACCCATCTTCCAATCACAGACTTCATCTAGTCTAAAATACAAATACAATCCTAGAGATCATGATCAGCATTTAGTACCTCTCACCTTGTATTGCAAGCAAGTCAAACTCGCAGCCCACAACAAATATTTTTACAGCCCAGCTAGCATAACAGTATGCAAGAAACATTTTAATAAAAATTTCATAACTTGACTTTTACAATATCCTGTTATAAAAAAGTATTAATAACAATGAACTACAACATTCGCTAATGACTAATTACTATAATCATGTTGCATTGATTTTTCTTATGGGCCTTACACGCAGAAGCACCATTTCTCTCTAGCAGCAAATATTTTAGCAGCGAATATTTTAGCAGCCAATTACCATGTCATTAGTCTTGTACTAGCCTATTTGGTGTTCGCAACAAGAAATATTTTGCTTTCAGAGAACAAGAAAAATAGGTTTATTTGCATATATAGGAAAACTAATTTGTGCAGCTTATTAATTTGTGCAGTTATTCCATATCTGGCAAGTTAATGTTCAAGAAAAAAATGTTAATTTTATGAAAATGTTCTATTATTTTATGTTAATGATTATTCATTTATTTCAGCCCTTTGTATTCATCATGTCTCTATCAAAATCAAGTGGTAGTAAAAATAAACAAAATATTGCTGACAAAACTTTGAAATTTTCAAGAAAAGTGAAAATTGGAGTATTATTGCTGTGAAGTAAAAAAAATAATCTGCTTATTATGTAATAATGCTATTAGTGTACCAAAGTTACACATTGAAAATTGAAGCTTTTTGGTTTTTTGCAGCCCACATAATTCAAACCTTGTTTATTTGGCCTGTGTTAGCCTTTGAGTTTGACATGCTTGGTGTCCACATTCCAAGTCATGCGCTGATACCTAAAATCAGCTTCAAGGCATTCTCCAGGTACTCATCTGCTGTGATAGGCTGACCATTTAACTCCAGCTCCAGGGAGAAAACTCATATGGTCCAGATAAAGTCTGGAAAGAATCTCACAAACTCTGCTGAATCTTCTACTCCATCTGGTGTAGGGGAGGACTTTGCCCTGGAGTTCTGTCAGCTCTGTCACCTAACTAGGACCTGGCTAAGGAAAATAAACTTTCTACCCACAATTCCCACATTTCTCTAATAAACATGATATATTATAAACACTGTTTTGCTCTCGGTCCTTCTGCTCTACCAAAGAGAATCAAGGAGAAATCTCCATTTCCATAGCCTCCATGACATATGGAGGTTTGTTTCCTGGAAGGATGCTGCAGCTGCTCCAGGGCCTGGTGGTTGATGGTGCTCAGGCTGTTGTAGACAAAACTGCTACACAGAAGCACGGCCAGGGCAAAGATCCTGGAGTCATTCTTAGGGTCGCCCTGGAAGTACATTAGGGCAAAACATTTAGGGGTTTACCCTACAGAAATTCATTCAGACACTAAGCCTATCAGTCTTCCATTTGTTATTTCAGGTAACATACCATGCAAATAAATAAGTTTGAAGATGAACATAAATAGCAGTTTTGGCAATTAGACATTGTCACAAAAAGACATTTCTTGTGACTGAGACTTTTTCATGGATAAAAGAATTCTCATTTTTACAAATCGTTTTCAATTCAATTGGATGAAATAAAATAACATATATAGAAAAACTAATGGAGCACCTGGAGTGCAATTAGGTATTCAGTGGTGGGTATTAGCATGTATTCCATCTATACATATGTATTGGTCTTAGGCCATATATATTATACCACAGTTGACATAACTAGTCTTTCAAATTATGTTCATTAAATTCAACAAATGTTTATGGGAAGCTATTCAATATTTTCTACTGTTCTTAAATTTAAAACTCAATGTCTTAAATGACAATTTTCTTTTAAGATGACTATTTCAAAACAGTGGCAATCATCCATAGCAATAAATCCAAGAAAAAAGACAATATCTATATAAATTGTATATAAGCAGTGGAATCTATAGCTATGACATTAAATTGCAAGTTAGAAGTCCATCAAGTAAGAACAGAGCTCAGAAAGTAAAAAAAGAACACATGATAAGTCAAAGTCCTATGCTAAGTGTTAAAGAATTGTTAGAATGTGGACTTGAAGAAATGAAGGTAACCACACAGGTGAAAGATTCACAGAAGATGGCCAAATAGACAGTTTTTGAGTTATTTGACTTGAGTGGACCAGAGGTTAGATGCAGAAGTTAGGGCTGCATAGTGAGCCTAGTAAACCAAACAAAGTGCCTTAAAGGCCAAGCTAAGTTGTTTGTACAAATTATAACTTTGTCTAAATAATGGCATAAACCATGAATTATTTGTATTATACAAAGCATTAAAAGCTGTACTGTACAGCTAATATCAAAACTGAGATTTATACTGAAAAGACTCAATACAAGAGTTTGGAAAAAAAGAACTCTGATTTTTCTTGACCATAATTTTTAAAAAATACTTAATCAAAATAAGAAATGGCACTCATGAAAAGTATTTAGATAGCAGGATTGTATTATTGTTTGATATATGATTTTAAAAATGAACACAGAATTTGTAACTTCTCTTGGGATCTAAAGCTATAATATCAAAAATTCATTTTAAAATATTTGTTGTAGAACCAACTTGCTTTTATAGAAGCAGCTCATTCAGAAATATCTCAAAGCCTTCTAGAATGCTCTGGGAGTACTTGATGAACTTTCACCAGAAGAAGGCAGATTCATTGAGGGTAGGACCTTTACTTAGGTCACTAATTTTTTTTTTTTTTGGTGGGGGGAGGAAATGACAGTTTATTTAACTATTAATTCCAAAGTTCTCATTCACATTAGCATTCTATTATAGTTTACAGATTACAATTTTAAACTCAAGCACCTTCCCAAACACTTAAGTTAACTGTTTCTGGTTTACATTTTCTGCCTTTTTGTTCTCAGTTATACTTCTGGATCTTACAGGAAAAAAAAGCAAACAAAAAGACAGGCTTTTGTTTAAAAGGGCACAACAATCAGATGCTCCACAGCTCAAGTTTGTTCTCACTTGTCTTGCACTCTAATAAATGACCCAAACTTAAAAGCACTCAGATTCCCTTTCAAGTATTACACATAAACGACCTTAGAAAAAGCCAGCATCTACCAAATTACAAATCTAAGTGTGTTGAAGAATACCTGTCATTTCACTTCTGGAAGGGATTTACACAGGAAAGTGACTTGTTACTAAACCAAAACACGAACCACCCATGAACTCCGTTTTTTTCTAAGCAATAAATATCAAAGAGCAAATTATTTCAACCTGGTCACTAATTTTTACATTACTAATCCCAAAGACCTAGAAATCAGGTGTACGATAATCATTTATTAAATTGAATCAAATCATTCACCCAGTGCCAAGCAATAATGAAAAATTGATTCAATATACCATGATCCCTTACCTAGAAGTGAAAGTCAAATAAACCAAAATTTGACTCATTTACTAGAGTTGGATTTCTAGATTTCACAAATAGATCACAGCACTTAAATCACCAAATATCATGAAGAAATAAGGAGAAAGTACAGATTGAAAAGGATATATCTGTGGCTCTCTGATTACCTTTTCCACATCACCCAAACCCTCAGGGTCTAGAAGGGCCAGGATATAATCAGGCTTAGAAGGGTGAGGCACACACCACATCCATATGCCTCTGGTTTTAGACTGCATGATAGATCCCAGAGGGAAGCCTGCAAGGAACATGGAAAAGCAGCATACAATGACAGCAGATAACCTAAGCACTCAATATGCTACAATATCAGACTTGTTAAAATGTAAGTATCCCAGCATACAAGGTATTGTTTTCTCTATTTCTTAAGGATTTCCTACTTTGTGTGTCATCTATTTCAAGGAAAAGGGTATGTTAACTGTGAGAATACTAGTGAGGCTAGAGCTTCCAGGATGAGACAAACAGGTACCCATAAACCAGACTAAATAAAGGACATTGATAACTATCACAAGGATATTTTGAAAGAAAAGTGAAGTTCAAAGGCAGGAAGAAGTGGATTAAAGAGAGACAGAAGAAGGGAAAAGTGGGGGGGAAATTTGAGAAAATATCCTTTTGACAAGCAAAGTGATCAAATGGCTAGTAGCCAAAATGGGATGTGAATTCACAAAGGATTTTTAAGATAATAGATATTCAAACATCTTTATATGTTGATAGAAATATTCCATTAAAAAGGCAAAAGTTGTTGTGAGAGAGAAAGATACAATTTCAAGAGCCCAGTTCTTACACAGGTAAAAGAAGTTAGGAACCTAAACATTAGTAAAAAAGAGGTTTTTCCTTAACAAGAATAAAACAATGAATAGTGTAATAGGTTACAATAGGATGGTAACTTATTATTTTATTATTGAGAATAAGAATTAGAAGGTTGCTTTGTTGAAAGGAATTTAACCCTTTCTTCATGTGACTAGTGAAGAAAATTAAACTATAATATAGCTAGAATCTAAGAAATGTCTTCTGCTTGACACAATACTCACCGTGATTCTGTCCTGCAAGCCAATTCATCAAGTAGGATTTGCCTGTATGATACAGTCCCACTATGGCCACGACCACCAGTGGCTGAGAAATCTGGTCAAGAATCTCTAGAGCTTCCTGACTCACTGACAGATGCTCATTGTTGTTTTTCATCAGGCAAATGGGGGCCATCATGTTGGGTCTAGATGCCATGGCAACCTGCCAACCTAGGAGAGACTCCTAGTAGAGATAAGATTGCAAATTTATCCTCTGATGAATAGTTATCCAAAGTACCCATCAACTTAGGACTGAGACTTCTGTACTTTCTATGGGATCAAATGTAACCTTGAATAGCAGACTGCAGACAGCTGGCTCCATCATTCCCCCAGATCTCTCCTTATGTTAGTGATAATATATAAGGTTAGTTTTATTTATAATACAGTTTTATTTATAATAAAATTAAAACAATTATTAACAAATACGGAGGGACTACAATACATCAAACTCTGTGATACATACTTTCCATACTTGGCCTCATTTGTACTTCTAAGAACCTGCAAGTGAGAAATTACTATACCCAATGAGATAAATGAGTCTCACAGCCCTAGCCTATTTAGCTCAGTGAATAGAGCATCTGCCTGCAAACCAAAGGATTCCGGGTTTGATTCTGATCAAGGGCACGTGTCTTGGTTGAAGGCTCCTCAGGCCCTGTCCCTGGTCGGAGGCAACCAATCAGTGTGTTTCTCTCACATCAAAGTTTCTCTATGTCTTTCCCTCTCTTCTCCACTTTCCCTAAAAAATCAATGGAAAAATATCCTTGGATAAGGATTAACAACAAAAATGAGTCTCACAAAGGCTGAGTGAATAAGTTATAGAATCAGCATTAAAAACTTAGACAATCAAGCAAAATGGCAGACTAGGAAGCTTTAAGTCCTTGTTTTCCATGGCAACATCAAAAAGCAACCCCAACTTAGCTAAAATAACTTTATAGCAGTTCCACAAAATAGTCAAAGGCCTAAAGTAACCCAGCAAACACCCAATAAAAACTTTTAAAAGCCACATTCTAAATGGTAGGAAATTCTGTGGTATTTATGCTTGTCCTCCCCAAAACCCTATACTTCCCAGGTCTTTGTTTATAAGAGGTGACTACCCAGTTCCCAGTTCCCTCCCTTTATCCAGAGGAAACTGTGCAGACTTTATTTACAATGTTCTATTTTAGTTTGGAGCTTTTCAAGTGTTTGCTTCAAGTCTTTGTTTCACCTCACATGGATTTCAAATGGGCCAGGGAGGAGGAGGTGATGGCATAACTTGCACTTCAGTTGCTGAGAAAAACTGCAGCTAAACTAATCCTCAGAAGTCTAGGCCAAGAGATTATGAGTGAATACAAAATAGACGATCTAAGGCAACAGCTTAGTTTCCAATTCCCTCCTTCAAACTGAACAGAGCAGAGAAGAATTTGCTTACAATGTTCTAACCTGACAGGGGCTGCCTAAAAGATTGCCTCTTTTGCCTGATTTGGATCTCAGTCAAGGAGAAACAGTGGGCACTGCATGGAAAAACTAACCTGCAGACACCTGCAGCAAGAAGTTATAGATGTAAGATATTGTGATATTTATATCTTCTTTCTTACTGCTGGCACATAGTTCCCCAAACCCTTGTAATTTTCTGAGTGATGAGAGTATATTTTGTTATAGTATTTGCCTATTGTCGTCAAATCCTGAAAGAGTTCCAGGGAATTAAAGGTAAAAGGAAATTATTTTGTTATTTATAACAAATCCCTTTCAATCACACCTAAATTTATGCTAATGAGGTGATTTTGGAAAGCCCCTAGATAACCAAAGAGTTGAGGCTGGTTTCTAAGAAAACCAACCACTGCTTAGAAAACTGAACTTTCAGCCTCACACTTCCTACAACCTCTGGGGAGAGGAGAGGCCCTGGACATTGAGTTAATCACCAATGGCCAATGATTTAATCAAGTATGTCTTTCTAATGAAGCCTCCATCAGAAGCCCTATCTAAACGTGTCCAGAGAGCTTCTGGGTTAGATAAGCACATGGAGGTGCTCAGAGGGCACCCTGAGAGTGCATGGAAGTTCACACCCCTCCCCTGACACCTAGCCTTATGCATCTAAGCATCTGGCTGTTCCTGATTTTTTTTTCTTTCTTAAATAAATCAGTAATCTTATAAGTAAAATTTTTCCTGACTCCTATCATCCATTTTATTAAATTATTGAACTTAAGGAAAATAAATGTAAATAAAATTATAGGTCCAGCCTGGAGGATGCTGTGATAATAAAATTAGATATATAAGCTTATATCTTAGCATAGCATGCAGCACAAAATAATATTTCAGTATCTGTGTGTTGAATTAGATGAAGAATAAGTTACAATCATTGCATTAAGCAAAAAGATCCATTGATGAGAGAGAAACCAAGATGGTGGCATAGGTAAACGCCTAAACTGTTGCCTCGCACAACAATATCAAAACTACAACTAAAAGACAAAATGGACACCATCCAGAACCACAGGAAAGCTGGCTGAGTGGAAGTTCTATAACTAGAAAGAAAGAGGAAAGCACATTGAGATTCAGAGGAACTGCAAAAAGCTGAGGTATGGAGACGCGCATGCAAGGAGAGGATGGGTGGCTGAGTGCATGGGCGGCTGAGTGAATGGCTGGCTTCCTCAAGCAGGAGGGAGACGGAAGCTCCTGACTGCTCTGAACTCCATTTCTGGGTGAGACTCTGGGGACCCAGACTCATTCAGGGAGAAACTGGGTTGTCTGGCAGTGGGCAAAACTCGAGGGTGGCTTTCTCTCAGAGGTGCTTGCAGTGATTACCAAGGGACACTGAGACCCCAGGGGCCTCATAGGACAGGGCTGATGGAAAGCCAATGCTGTCTGCTCCACCCTGAGATTCTGCCCCATCCAAACTGAGCACAGAGGGTTTTTCAATTTTGCAAGTCTTATTTCATAAAGGTGTCTCCAGCACAGAAATTCTCCCATTGTAGACACAGCTGATCCTCGCAGCCAATTGGCCTGGAGGTCAATTCCTCCCAGTGATACCAAAAACAATCAAGACTTAACTACAACAAGGCTATACACACAGTCCACAAAAGGGTGCAACAAAAGTGTCCACCTCAGGTAACTGGGGGAGACTGAGCCACTGGGCCCTATAGGACACCTAGCACACAAAGCTACTCTAACAACTCAGGGAAGCAGCCAAAATGTGGACACAAAGAAACATTACAAATGAAAGAAATGGAGGAAAGCAAATCACTGGATATAGAGTTCAAAACCATGGTTATAAGTTTTTTCAAGAAAACCTATAAAAGGCCAATACATTTAATGAGACCCTCGAAGATATAAAAAAGAACCAACTAGAAATTAAACATACACTGACTGAAATAAAAAAATATTATACAGAGACCTAACAGCAGACTAAAAGTCCACAAGTGTTAAGTCAAATATTTGAAGTACAAAGAAGCAAAATCACTCAACTGGAAAAGCAAAAAGAAAAAAGAATCCAAAAATTTGAAGATAGTGTAAGAAGCCTCTGGGACAACTTCAAGCATACCAACACCAGAATTATGAGGGTGCCAGAGAAGAGAGAAAGAAAGATACTGAAAACCTATTTGAAGAAATAATGACCAAAAATTTCCCCCACCTAGTGAAAGAAATAGACTTTCAAGTCTAGGAAGCACACAGAACCCCAAACAAAAGGAATCCAAACAGGACCATACCAAGACACATCATACTTAAAATGCCAAGAGCAAAGGACAGAGAGAGAATATTAAAAGCAGCAAGAGCCAAAACGGGTTTGGCTCAGTAGATAAGAGTGTCGTCCTGCGGAAAAAAGGGTCCTGGGTTCGATTCTGGTCAAGGGCATGTATCTTGGTTGCAGGCACATTCTCAGTCAGGGTTGTGCAGAAGGCGGATGATCTATGTCTCTCTCTCATCGATGTATCTCTCTCCCTTCCTCTCTGTAAAAAATCAATAAAAAATATTCTTTAAAAATATATTTAAGCCGAAACCAGTTTGGCTCAATGGATAGAGCATCGGCCTGTGGACTGAAAGATCCCATGTTTGATTCCAGACAAGGGCATGTACCTTGGTTGCAGGCACATCCCCAGTAGGGGGCATGCAGGAGGCAGCTAATCGATGTCTCTCTCTCATTGATGTTTCTGGCTCTTATCCCTCTCCCTTCCTCTCTGTAAAAAATCAATAAAAAATATTTAAATATATATATAAAAGTAGCAAGAGACAAACAGTTAATTACCTACAAGGGAGCACCCATACAATTGTCAGCTGATTTTGCAACAGAAACTATGCAGGCCAGGAGTGGCAAGAAATATTCAAAGTGATGAATAGCAAAAACCTACAACCAAGATTACTCTACCCAGCAAAGCTATCATTCAGAATTGAAGGGCAGATAAAGAGCTTCACAGAGAAGAAAAGCTAAGGGAGCTCACCACCATCAAACCAGTATTATATAAAATGCTGAAAGGTATTCTTTAAGAAGAGGAAGAAGAAGAAAAGGGTAAAGATAAAAATTATGAAGAACAAATACATGTCTATCAACAAGTGAATCTAAAAATCAAGTGAATTGAAAATCTGATGAATAGAATAAACTGGTAAATATAATAGAATCAGAGCCATAGAAAGGGAGTGGACTGACAATTCTCAGGGGGGGAAGGGTATGGGGTGTATGGGAAAAGACTGGACAAAAATCGTACACCTATGGATGAGGACAGTGAGGGGGGAGGACATAACGGCAGAGGGTGGGGAGGGAACCGGGTGGAGGGGAGCTATGGGGGGAAAAACAGCAACAAGTGTAATAATCTGAACAATAAAGATTTATTAAATTTTAAAAAAAGATCCATTGGTTATGCATTTCAGCATGACCTACAAACCATAGATCACTAGGAAACAAGGTGTACAATAAAATTTTTATCAGAGCAAAATAGTAAGCAAGTTCGAATACACTGCTTCTATACCACCTACTTCAATTTGATTCTTCACTGTGAATAGCAAAGAATATAGGGTAGACCATGAGGCTCTAACATAATAACCAGAATTATGTGATCCCCCCTTTAGAGAGAAGATTAAAGGAGCTGTAAAGAGATGTGACAGCAATGACTGCAAACAACTTTTTAAAAACGAGGTCTCTAGTTTCTCCGATGTAAATGAGCCACAAAAGTTTTAACTTCAAAGTAAGAAAGTGCAGCTGTTTCATCTTGTTCAGGAATGGCTTTCAAGATTTCATCTACATAAACATCATCTGAAGGGATTGGTAAACCCATATTTGAGATGTTTAACAAATGCTACAAGTAACATCAGTGTTCCTATGAAAAACAATTCAACCAAACACCAGAGAGAGAGAAAGAATCTTGGGGGTACAAAGAAAGAGGGAGAATTTTGACTCATTGTTTTAAACTAATAAAGATCAGCAATTGTGGGGAGAGTGGAAGGGCAATGGGGGGATAAGGACACATATGAAATACCTTAATCAATAAAGAAAAAAAGTCAGCAATGTGAAGATTAAAGTTACCTCTATCTAGACATTACAGAGCTCTCACTCAGAAACTTCCTTACACACAATGAATAGAAAAATTAAAATAAACTATTTGGGTCTCGCTCTCTCCCAGGAGCACACCCATGTCTTCCCGCCACCATCTTTCCCTACAGGCATGCATCTCCTAAATTCAAAGGGGCCCCACTAGGCTTGCAAACAGGAGAGCAATAGGCAGTGGCAGCTCACCCACGCCAAGCCCCTGAACCTTCCCCCAAGGTCCACTTTTCTCTGACTTCTTAGTGAGCCAAAGCAGCCCAGCCTAAGTTTGTTTCCACAGCTCTTTCTTGTTTCATGACCCAAGGTTTAATAAAATAAAAATAAATTTAAAGACTATCTCTTTAGATTATCATTGCCTATAAGCTTCTTGACAGGGACTGTCTTGTTCTGTGCATTTGAATGCCTGCCCAAGAGACCGATACAGCAAGCAGGTGGGCTCCCATGGGGGCTCTTTCCTCTCTAGATGCTGCTGCCCTAAGTTGGGATTCAGGATCAGCACATTCAGGGGGGAACATGGTGCCTGACTGTCACTTTAAAAAAAGGCTTGGCTTCCCCAAAGCTAAAACAAGCCACAGATCCTTGTCTGTCAGACAATAAGCAAGCTGACCTTCCTACCCATTCTTCAGTGGTCATTCTGAAACTGAAATCAAGTTTTCAGTTCCAGATGAATTGACATTTAAACATAGACATCCCTGCACACAGGTCAAGAATAGTCTTAGCCTCTTGTCAGCTATTAGTTGCTCCTTCCACCCATCTGTCCCTCCTTTACAGTGATTTAAAAAGGCTGAGGTAGCTAGTCATTATCCCAGGAAAATGGTGGAATAATGGAGCCTAAAGTAAAAACAATTCATGATATTTTTATAGTTGGCAGAGGCATTTGAACCATCTAGAAAAGACATGAATATGGCTGTTTGGTGCAGATTGAGAGGAAGTTACAAGAACCCACTTACTCAATTCACTTACACCTTAGTGTACACACTCCACCAGCTCTCGCATGTCCTTCCATCTTAAAAGGCTTTCGCAGCCTCTCTTCTCAATACATCTCTCCCACTTTGTTAATTTTCCCTGGGCACACAAAGAAAACAGAAAATTCATGGCAGAAATTTAAACAAAGCTGCAAAACCAAGAATATTTCAAGCATTTTTATCTTGGTGGGATTCCTGAGCCTGTGGTTAGTGACGAGCTATTAGCATTTTGAATATGTTCTCTAATCTACATAGTTAATCTAACAAGTATCCTTTACAATACAATCATCCTATCTAATAAAAGAGTAATATGCAAATTGACTGTACCTCTGCTGCACCCACCAGCTATGCCCACCAGCCAATCAGAGCAAGTATGCAAATTAACTCAACCAAGATGGCTATGGCCACAGAGAGAGCAGGAAGGAGGATTGGGTTGCCCCTGGTGATGGAGAAAGCCAAGTTTTCCACAAACCCTGGCCAGTACAGGCCTCCGCTTAAGGAAACAAAGTTTCAATGGCTGCTGCTGTGGAGCCAGCAGAAGATTTGGCTGTGCTCCAGGATACGAAGTTTCAATAGTAGTAGATAAATAAATCCCAAATACCAGGACCTGCACTTGGGTTGCTGGGGGGCATGGCCGGCCTGCAAAACACCACAGGCCCCTCACCCAGGCCACTCCATGCCCACCTGTAGGGTGTCCCACACCTACCTGTAGGGTGTCCCAGATCAGGGAACACCTACCCTGATCTGGAACACCCTACAGGGCAAACCAGCTGGCCCCCACTCGTGCACCAGGCCTCTATCCTATCTAATAAAAGAGTAATATGCAGATTGACCATCACTCCAACAACCAAGATGATTGCCCCTATGTGTTCAAAAGATCCTGCCCCCATGTGGACACAAGGTGGCCACCACAAGATGGCCAGCAGGAGAAGGTAGATAGCAGGGACCAGGCCAGCAGGGGAGGGACCAGGCCTGCATGGAAGGGCAGTTGGGAGTGATCAAGCCTGTAGAGGAAGGCAGTAAGGGTAACCAGGCTGGCAGAGGAGAGAAGTTGGGGGTAACCAGGCCTGCAGAAAAGAGCAATTGAGGGGGACCCAGGCCTGCAGGGGAGGGCAGTTAGGGGTGATCAGGCCCACAGGGGAGGGCAGGTAGGGGCAAATAGGCTGGCAGGGGAGTAGTTAGGCATCAACCAGGCTAGCAGGAGAGTGGTTAAGGGGTGATCAGCCTGGCAGGCAGAACAGGTAGGGGCAATCAGGAAGGCAGGCAGGTGAGCATTTGGGAGCCAGCAGTCCTGGATTGTGAAAGGGATGTCTGACTGCCCATTAGGGGGCCTAAACGGGCAGTCAGACATCCCTCAATGGGTTCCAGATTG
Source organism: Lasiurus cinereus (assembly GCA_011751065.1). NCBI lineage: Eukaryota > Metazoa > Chordata > Mammalia > Chiroptera > Vespertilionidae > Lasiurus > Lasiurus cinereus. Next base: position 488,510 of record JAAGEH010000165.1, read on the forward strand.
GGGGAGCAGGCTGGGCTGAAGGACCCCCCCCACACACACCTTGCATGAATTTCATGCACCAGGCCTCTAGTTAGAATATAAAGATAAGTAACATCAAAATGAATAACCATTCATTGTATTATCCAGAGATTGACATTTTGCTCAGTATTTATTTTTATACAGTACTTCCCCAAATACATGGACCTTCTCCAAACATAGGCACCTCCTGTCTACAGAAATTTAGCCAGCTGGCCCTGTTCCAATGAATCTGATTCAGGCAGATAAGAAAGTGATTGGGTGTGTATATTAGTTTATGAGGAAAGAATGGAGTACCGTGCGTCTGACTGTTACTTTGCAAAGAGTTTTGGTTTTCCCAAAACTAAAGTCAGCCACAGATGCTTGCAGGTCAGACAATAGGCAAGCTGACCTTCCCTCCCATTCTTTTCATAAGAGGCCACACAGTGAATAAATATTTTAGGATTTGCTGGGTATAGGGTCTCTGTCACAACTATTGAACAACAGCATCATAGACGATAGTAAACAAATGGGTGTAGCTGTGTTCCAATAAGACTTGTATTTACAAAAGTAGGCAATGGGAAGTAGTTTTGGCCTATGGGCCATAGTTTGCTTATCTCTGATTTAGATCAATGTGATACTGCTACATGCTGAAACTTAACATGGGGTGATCCCCACATGTATCATTGTCTTACAGGTCAATGGTCCAATTCCAGAATCTCCATCTGTGCCTGCTTCTAGTGACATTTGGGTCAAACAGCATATGAAAATTATTGATGTTTTGGAGCACAGATATGGGAAAGGAATTATTTACACTATTTGTCTGAGCATTATTCAAGTGAGTCCCTACCTGGGTGCCTGGGCCATGCATTCTCAGATCTGCACAACTAATTGTCTAACTCCCACCAACCTAGCACTGCCAGTAGCACCTAGATAGGCCAAAGAGAAACAAGTGGTGACAGAATATGGTTAATGATAACAAGGAAGAGCCTGACTTGAGAGGGAGGGGAGGGACACCTGCCCAGGTCTACAGACCTTTGTGAATGAGCAAGTAAGTGTAACATTTGGGAACATGTCAAGGTAGTGGGAGTATTTCCATCTGCACTCTCTAGATATAGTCCATCCCAAGCATAGATTAGGATCAACACAGTTACTGCAAATGCAGCACAAGGCTATACCAAAGATACAAAGGCTTGCAGGCACTGCCATCATGTGGTAGCTTAATATCATAAATCTTCCTGTGGAAAGTGCTTTATTGATATCAGTATAGATTTCTCAGAAATATGGTTAAATAAAAATAGAAATTCACATACGCAAATATATCATGTGCATATAAAGTAAATTTTGCCTCTGTGTGTCTCCTGACATAAACATTGGCTATAATTATAGGTTCTTTAAAAATTAATTGAAATTATGAGAGAAGTAGTAAAGTCTTAAGCTCCTTTTGAGAGAATGTGTTTTAACTTGGTTTCCCCCTCCCAGAAAAAGAGATTTGTAATTTATTTGGGAAGTGATGACAGGAAGCCAGAAGAAAGAATAGAAAAGGGGAGAATAAGACAGAGAGAATGAAAAAAGTAAAAAAGGTGAATGATTGAATAAACATTGTGAGAAACTGAAGATCAATTCCAATGCAGATACTATAAAGAACAATTTAGAAGAGTAGTGTGGGGATTTATCCAACAACCAAGTTTCCCACTGATGAAGAATTGCCATAGGAGTCTTTAACACACCCCCTAAACTCACAGGCTTTGCTTGTGTAAACCTGACTGTCTTTGACACCTTAAAGAAAAGCCTGAAAGAATAGAAGAAACACTTGAAATAGTATTATGCTGACTTGTACCATGGCTTCACTGCTACAGAGGCAAGAGACAAAACGAGCAGATAGTATCAGAAAGAAGTAGAAGAAATCAATGAGGGGAGGAAGGGGGACATTATTAGCAAAATATTCAGTATGAATGGATTGGTGTAATCAACATCATTAAAATGTTCATATTACCCAAAGCAATCTATTGATTCAATCCAGTTCCTATTAAAATTCCAATGGTATATTTTATAAGCTAGAACAAATACTCCAAAAATTCATGAGAAATCAAAAAGACCCCAAATAGCTGCAGCAATCTTGAGAAAGAAGAAAAAAGTTGTAGGGATCACAATATTAGATATCAAGTTATACTATGAAGCCACCATAATCAAAACAGCTTGATACTGGCATAAGAACAGGTATATATATTAATGGAACAGAACAGAAAATCCAGAAATTGACCCAAACCATTGTGCTCAATTAATATTTGATGAAGGCAGCAAGAGTATGCAATGGAGTAAAGATAGTCTCTTTAAACAATGGTATTGGGAAAATTGACAAGTACAGTGGTACCTCGAGATACAAGTTTAATTCGTTCCATAACCTTGAGGCAAGGGAAACTATGAGACACTCGAGTCGCAGTAAACTGGTGGGCCGTGTGCACCGGCAGATCCACGCAATTACTCCTTTCTCAAATGTTGCTCATATTTCAAAGCAAAAATTGCTCGCTCGACAGCTCGTATCTCAAAAATCTCATATGTTAGGGCACTCATATCTCGAGGTACCACTGTATGAGACATTTCATGTAGCAGAATTTTCTCTCTTTTTTTAAATAAATCTTTATTGTTCAGTTTATTACAGATGTTCCTATTTTTTCCCCTATAGCTCCCCTCCACCTGATTCCCCACCCCCCATGCCATGCCCTTACCCCCCACCACTGTACTCATCTATAGGTGTAAGATTTTTGTTCAATCTCTTCCCACACCTCTCACACCCCCTTTGCCCCTAGAATTGTTAGTCCATTTCTTTTCTATGCCCCTAATTCTATTATATTCACCATTTTATTCTGTTCTTAGGATTTTTTATTCACTTGATTTTTAGATTCACTTGTTGATAGGTATGTATTTTTTATCACTTTGTTGTTCATAATTTTGATCTTTACCTTTTTCTTCTTATTCCTCTTCTTAAAGAATACCCTTCAACATTTCATATAATACTGGTTTGGTGGTGATGAACTCTTTAAGTTTTTTCTTGTCTGTGAAGCTCTTTATCTGACCTTCAATTCTGAATGATAGCTTTGCTGGGTAGAGCACTCTTGGTTGTAGGTTTTTACTTTGCATCACTTTGAATATTTCCTTCCACTTCCTTCTGGCCTGCATAGTTTCTGTTGAGAAATCAGCTGACAGTCCTATGGGTACTCCCTTGTAGGTAACTAACTGTTTTTCTCTTGTTGCTTTCACGAAGAATCTTTGTCTTTTGCATTTGGCATTTTAATTATGTGTCTTGGTGTGGTCCTCTTTGGATTCCTTTTGTTTGGGGTTCTGTGACTTCCTGGACTTGTAAGTCCATTTCTTTCACCAGGTAGGGAAAGTTTTCAGCCATTATTTCTTCAGTATCTTGCTCTCTCTCTTCTTCTGGCATCCCCATAATTCTGATGTTGGTACACTTGAAGTTGTCCCAGAGGCTCCTTACACTAAATTCACATTTTTGGACTCTTTTTTCTTTTTGTTTTTCTGGTTGGATGTTTTTTGCTTCCTCATATTTCAGATCTTTGGTTTGATTCTTGGGGTCCTCTAGTCCACTGTTGAATATCTGTGTATTATTCTTTATTTCATACAGTTTATACTTAATTTCTGACTGATCATTTTCTGTTTTTCTTTGTTTGTTTGTTTTTGTTTTGTTTTGTCATTAAGATCCTTGAAGGTCTCACTAAGTTACTCAGAGGTCTCATTAAGTTTCTTGGTGGTTTGTAGAAGATTCTTGAGTAACCTTATATTGGTGGTTTGGAACTCTATGTCCAGTAGTTTGCTTTCCTCCATTTCTTTCATTCGTGACATGTTTCTTTGTCTCTGCATTTTGGTTGCTTCCTTGATTGCTATTGGTACACTGGGAGGAATTGACCTCCAGGGCAATTGACTGTGAGGATTAGCTGTGTCTATTAATGGAAGAACTAATGCACTGGAGACACCTCTATGGGGCAGGACTTGCTTCAGTGGGGCTTTGGTGCTTGCTGAGTCTGCCTCTTGAGTGTGTCACTTATGTTGTGAGGAGTTGAAATCTGGTGTTGTCTCACACTGACCTCTAGGTACACTGGTTCCTGGATCTCCAAGGAGGTGCAAGTAAGCTAGTGTCTGAGGCCACCCAGCAAAAGATACAGGGAGATCTTCAGATTTCGCCTCTTTGCTTGGAGTTTGAAAGTTTTGGAGTTGTTTGACACAGTTGCAGTTTGTTAGGTTAAGCTGCTAGAGGGCAGGCCATTCATATGCAAAAGCCACTACACACAGCTTAGTGGGTTTGTAAATTGGGCAGGGCAGGGTGTGAGGGAATCACTAGACTAGGGTGTGGCAAACAGCGCTGTGTCTCCATGTTTCCACATCCCCATGTCTTGCGTCCCATGCCCCAGTGCAATAAACAATAATTCCTGTGCTCACTTATGCGAGAAAGCCACTTTCCCTTTCCAACCCAATGGCACAGTCCAGTTTCTCCCCGTATACGTCTGGGACCCCAGAATCTCACCTGAAACTGGATTTCAGAGAGTTAGGAACTTGTAACTCCCTCCCAGTTGGAAAAAATAGTGCACGCCAGCCTGATTCACGCACATCTCTGTACCTCTGCCTTTCTGAGCCTCTTCAGGTCCTACCAGGTCTCAATGCACTTTTTTATTTCCTTGTAGTTGTAGAACTTCCACTCCGCCAACTTTCCCATGGTTCTGGGAGATAGTTGTTTTCTCTTTTACTTGTAGTTTTGGTGTGGTTGTGAGAGGCAGCACATATAGGTGTCTACCTTATGCTGCCATCTTGGTTCTCCCCATGTAGCAGAATTTTCACAGATACATCACTTAGGGCAAGAGAAACCAAGGAAAGCACAAACAAATGTGACTACATCAAACTAAAAAACTTCTGCACAGCAAAAGAAACCAGCATCAAAATGAAAAGGAAACTCACTTATGGGAAAACATATTTGCCAATGATACATCTGATAAGGGGTTAATTTCCAAAATATATAAAGTCTTATACAACTCAATAAAAAGCCTCATGATGCAGCCTGAGAAGGAATGGGGGAGGAAAAGCTTCAAGCAGAGACTGCTGTTGAAGAGCAGTTTGGCTAAAGAAACACTCACCAAGTTCTTGGGCATGTGTATAATAATCATAAGCTTCCAGGTGGTGCAGGAGAATTAACCAGCTAGGCACTCAGAGAATATTCAGAAAAGTTGCCTTTATTGCAGATTGCATTAGTGCTGTGACTTAGGAGAGTCAGTCTCTAAATCCAGATATGAATGTGGATGAAGCTTTCCCTTTGTACCCTTTTGTCTCTTTGTTTCCCAAATATGGATCAGGCTTCTAGACCCTTCTTGGGCTTTGCAGCCCCCCATGAGTTGGGATGGGGGAAGTGAGACCACACTCAGAGGCCTGCCAGCACTGGTGCCAGCCCCTCTGGGGATTGTGTATGGTTCATGGTTTATGTCCTCTGTAAAATGGGAGTATTTCGGGAAACAGATTCTGCAAGGCAGGACAGGCATCACAGATAAAAATGGAGTTTGATAAGAATGGAGTTTATTGGCAAGCAAGAATGTGTGGCAAAAGGCAGAAGGCAGGTTACTGGCACAGATTCAGATAGCTAGCCCCTGAAATGTCTTATTTTCCCCTTCACCCTGTTGCCCATAAAAGAGTTCATTCAGTGGAGTTTGTCCCTTCCAAGTGTTTTAAGGTGTTGCTTGAAATAGGTTCTGAAGAACACTAGTTCCATGAAATGCAGATAAAAATTAAGTGAAAGAAATGATGCTGTCTTTCCCAAATATACCTGGGAAACACTGGCTTAAACCAAGCTAAGCAATTTTTCTCAACTGCGGAAATTGCCATGTTCACTGGAAATCTCGAACAGGGAAATAGAATATATAGCCATCCCCAGACTGACTTTGCCACATATTCCCCCCTACCCTTCCCCCTTGCTTTTTTTTTTTTTTTTTGAGGAGCATCTCATGGAACTATTGATCTATGAAATATGTTTTAGGAATTGAAGGGCCTAGCGTAAATCTAAATCAAATCAGCTTCTAGAATTACTCCAAGAATCTTCAGGACTCTCCCAGATTGAGAGTGAGCCACAGTATACTTGACATCATTGAGCCATTGAATAAACAGAGAATTGACCTCGATAACCTTCATCCACGCACAGCACACTCAGACCCATGGTCATCCCAGTATGAACTTGCACACCTTGATAAAGAAGTGCATTATTGGATTCGTATTCTGGCCCTGAGATTATGATCAAGCTCTTGTCAAAGCTAGCATTATTTGGGATGAATTGAGGGATATGAATGCCTGGCGTAGACCAGAAAAGAAGAGCATTGTTTTTTTCAGCCTAGCAGAAATAATGGAGTTTAGTCACCTTTCATTTCTGAGGCCCAAGTCTGTTCTTGGTACTTTTTTCTACTGAAAGCACTGAGGTTGGCCATTTGCCTATTCACCTGCTTCTCAAATCTCAGATTTGAGTTTTTTTTTCTTTTTTTATGAGCCTGCCCTAATGTCATCTCTTTCAAGTACAGCTGGTTCTTAAGGGTTGATTGATATCCTCATATTCTCTCATGCTGCATGCCACCAAATACTTTATTTGTAATCACAATGTCCAGGTTTTAGTCCTGGTCCTTTGTGACTATTTTTGTTATGATTGAGAAAGTTTTGTTTTTTAATTAGAAAACTAACTGACTGGAAAGCCATGCACACCTATGCTTTCTGTCCTAATAAAGAGAACAAGGAGACCCACCGAGACAGCAGCAGTTGTCATGGGAGAAACATGGGAATGAGAACCACAGGACTGTCTACAGACTCAGACTGTCACTTATTAGCTACATGAATTCTGTCAAGTCGTCCCATCTTCCACTTTTTAAATGGAAAGAACGATGGAAGTAACATATGTGAGAGTGCCTGGCTCAAACCATACATGCTGTAAATGGATGCCCATTCGCCTACCCAGAGGTCAAAATTGTGTGCAGTCACATGCAGGCCTTAACACTCGCTGCCTGTGTGAACATGAGAAATCCGCTTGACCTCTTAACTTTTCTAAGCTTTGTTTTCTTATTTATAAAATGGAGACAGTAAAAGGACTGATTCATAGAAGTTATTGTATGAATAAAAAGCACTCAATAAATATTAGTTGTTGCTATTAAAAAAAAAATAAAAGAAACAGGTGTGCCAAACAGAAAAATAGAGGAAGCAAATGACATTCACTATGGCACATTTTATTTATTTATTTATTTATTTATTTATTTATTTATTATTTTTATTCTTTTAATCTTTTGCTTAAGAAACTGATATTTTTTCTTTTTTCCTCATTTGATTTTACTTTTTTAATTATTACATTTTTATTTTCAATCAGTATTATTACTACTACTGTTTTACCTTTTTGGGAAAAAAGAGTGTCATTTCATTTTCTCTTTATTTTACTTTGGGATTAGTGTTCTACATTTTATTTTCATCTTTCCTTTAGCATCATTTTACTCTATCTCAACTCTACCTTTATGTCATCACTCTCTTCCTAAGTTTTCCTCTTTTGTTGCCCTGTTTCTCTCGCCCTTTTCCTACTTTAGATGTTCCCTATTCTTTCATTTTACCCCGTTAAAATTTCACCCTACTTATATATCTAATTTCTAATCCCCTGCTCAAGTCCATATACACCTCTCTCTTCTCTGTCTTCACTATCCAAAAATTGTTTATCTGTCTGTCCTTTTGTTGTTTGCCTGAGTGTTGATTATATTGATTTTTATGCATTTTTGTGAGATTATTTTGCTTATTTTTTTGTTTTGTTTTGTTGTTTGCTTTGTTTTTGTTTGTTTATTGCTTCAGTTTTCCCTCACCTCACTTGATATTAATTATTGTTTGTAGTTTATATTAATCTCCAGGTACTTGTTGCTGGCATTTGTTGGAATTAGTGGCTGTTCTATTGGAGTTTTCTCCCCATATATATACTTTGTTCCTCTTCTCTTTCTTATTCCCTTTATTTTCTGTCTTAATTTTTTTCCCTCCCAATTGCATTTTGGCACTCCTTTTTTTCTTTATTTCTTTCTTTCCTTTTTTTCATTTTCTTTTCTCTCTTCTTCTTTCTCTCCTATCCCCTAATTTGCCTCTCTCTGGTGGTCACTTTTATTTGTGGTTATTAATATCATGAATACATTTCTATTCAGTGCCTTGTGCATTGTATGTGGTTGTGTTGTATTTTGTGCTTTTAAATCAACATAGGAAAGAGAGAAATACATAACCAGACACACAGAGAAGAGAGACCCTGGGGAGACAAAGAAACACACCACATATGAAGAAAAGCAGGCATCACCAGAAAAGGAAGTAAATGAAATGGAGGCAAGAAACATGCCAGGGAAAGAATTCAGAGAAATGGTCATAAGGTGGCTGAAAAGATTGGAAGACAAATTTGACAATATGAATAAGAACCAAGAAGAACTGAAAAATGACATTACTGTTGTAAAGAACTCCATAGAAAGCATCAAGAGTAGGCTAGAAGAAGCAGAGGACCACATCAGTGAGCTAGAAGACAAAGTAGAAAAAAATACCCAAGTAGAGCAGCTTCTAGAAAAAAAAAAATTAAAAAGCAGGAGGACAGCTTAAGGGAACTTTGGGACAATACAAAACAAAACAACATCTGCATAATAGGGGTACCAGAAGGAGAGGAAACTGAACAAGAAATAGAAAACCTGTTTGAAGAAATAATGACAGAAAACTTCTCTGATATAGGGAAGAAAAAACCCACACAAATCCAAGAAGCTCACAGAGTCCCAAGCAAAATGAACTGCAAAAGACCGATGCCAAGGCACATTATAATTAAATTAGCAAACACAAACGACAAAGTAAGAATTTTAAAAGCGGCCAGAGAGAGAGACAGAAGGTTACCTACAAAGGAACCCCCATCAGACTAGCGACTGATTTCTCAACAGAAACTCAGCAGGCCAGAAGGGAATGGAATGAAATATACAAATTCATGCAAAGGAAGGGTCTGAATCCAAGAATACTGTTCACAGCAAGGCTATCAATCAAAATTGAAGGTGAAATCAGGAGCTTCACAGACAAAAAAGGACTAAGGGAATTTATTACCACGAAACCAGCAATGCAAGAAATGCTAAAGGGTCTGCTATTAAAAAAAAAGAAAGAAAGAAAAAATAAAGAAATAGAAAGCAAAGAAGGAACACAGGGTTAAAGATTAAAAATGGTGACAAATAAGTACCTATCAATAATAACTTTAAATGTAAATGAATTAAATGCTCCAATCAAAAGACATAGGGTAACAGATTGGATAAGAAAACACTACCCATATACTGCTCTCTACAAGAAACCCACCTCAGAAAAAAGACACACACAGACTGAAGGTAAAGGGATAGAAAAAGGTTTTTCAGGCAAATGGAAATGAAAAAAAGCTGGGGTAGCAATACTTATACAGTGGTACCTCGAGATACGAGTTTAATTCGTTCCGTAACCTTGAGGCGTGGGAAACTATGAGACGTTCGAGTCGTGGTAAACTGGTGGGTCGTATGCAGCTGGCCGATCCACACGATTACTCCTATCTCAAATGTTGCTCGTATTTCAAAGCAAAAATCGCTCACTCGAAGGCTCATATCTCAAAAATCTCATATATTAGGGCATTCGTATCTCGAGGTACCACTGTATCTGACAAATTAGATCTCAAAATGAAGGACATAACAAGAGCTAAGGAGGGCCACTTCATAATACTAAAGTGAACAATCCAACAAGAAGAAAAAACTGTTAAACATAAACACAAACAATACAGGAGCATCCAAATACATAAAAAAAAAAACTCCTGGAGGATATCTAGAGAGAGATTGACAGCAATACAATCATAGTAGGAGAGTTTAATACCCCACTATCACCACTAGACAAATCCTTTAAACAAAAAACAACAACAACAAAAAAAACATCAATCCTAAGTGACTCACTAGACCAGATGGAATTAATTGACACCTTCAGAACATTTCACTCCAAAGCCACAGAATATAAATTCTTCTCAAGGGCACATGGGTCATTTTCAAAGATAGACTATATGTTGAGTCATAGGCAAAGTCTCTTTTCTTCAAGAAGATAGAAATCATATCAAGCGTCTTCTCAGATCACAGTGGCATAAAAGTGGAAATCAACTAGAATAAAAACAATACAAAGAAATCAAACACATGGAGACTAAACAGCATTCTATTAAACAATGATTGTGAGAACAGCAAGATGGCAGCATAGGTAAATACCTACACTGCTGCCTCACACAACAATTTCAAAACTACAACTAAAAGACAGAACGGACATCATCCAGAACCACAGGAAAGCTGGCTGAGTGTAAGTTCTACAGCTAAAGGAAAGAGAGGGGCTCACAGAAACCCAGAGGAGCTGCAAAAAGCTGAGGTATGGAGACGTGTGCACTGAGAGAGCGGATGCCGGAGTACCTGGCTCGCTTTCTCTGGCAGGAGGGAAACGGAGACTCCCAATGGCATTGAACCCCTTATCTTATGACACTAAATCCCAGATCCAAAATGAACTGCAAAAGACCGATGCCAAGGCACATTATAATTAAATTAGCAAACACAAACGACAAAGTAAGAATCTTAAAAGCGGCCAGAGAGAGACAGAAGGTTACCTACAAAGGAACCCCCATCAGACTAGCGACTGATTTCTCAACAGAAACTCAGCAGGCCAGAAGGGAATGGAATGAAATATACAAATTCATGCAAAGGAAGGGTCTGAATCCAAGAATACTGTACACAGCAAGGCTATCAATCAAAATTGAAGGTGAAATCAGGAGCTTCACAGACAAAAAAAGACTAAGGGAATTTATTATGACCAAACCAGCAATGCAAGAAATGCTAAAGGGTCTGCTATTAAAAATAAAGAAATAGGAAACAAGGAAGAAACACAGTGTTAAAGATTAAAAATGGTGACAAATAAGTACCTATCAATAATAACTTTAAATGTAAATGAATTAAATGCTCCAATCAAAAGACATAAGTAACAGATTGGATAAGAAAACACTAGGGGTAGTTTGGACTGTGAAAAGGAAGAGGTGCATGGAAATTTAGGGGAGTCGCAAAAGATCAGAGGGCTGGTGGCACGCACAGCACTGCGCAGAGGACAAATTGCTGATTATGCTGCTGGCTTTCGCAAGTGGGCGGGAGACAGACCCTCCCAACTGTGCCACTTCTGACTCCACTAAGCCCCTGTTTCGGGCGAAACCCTGGAGACCTAGACTCGTGTGGTCCTGGTGCACAGGGGAGCTGGAAGGGCAATGGTCTAGAGGCACTGCGGGTGTGCGCACACAAGGACCGCTCCAGCAATTACCCTGTCACGTGAGACTCAGGGGCCGTGGAGGGCGGGGCCAACTGGAAGGCAGGGCGGTCCCTTAAGCCCTGACACTCCACACATCCCAAGCTCAACAGAGGCTTCTTCGGTTCTGCAAGTCTGGTATCATAAGGCTGAATTCAACACAGAAGTTTGCCCAGCATAGTGAAAATGCCGAGACAAGGGAAGGGATCACAAACAAAAGAAATGGAGGGAAAAAAATGACTGGATATAGAGTTCAAAACCATGCTTATAAGGTTTTTCAAGAATATGCTAGAAAATATGGATAAATTTATCAAGTCCCAAGAGGAGATACAAAAGGACCAACTGGAGATGCAAAAGATCCAACTAGAGATGATGGATAAATTAGTGAGTCCCAAGAAGAGATGAAAAAAGAGCAACTAGATACACTGACTGAAATAAAAAATATTATACAGAGTCCTAACAACAGACTAGAGGAAGGCAAGAATCAAGTCAAATATTTGAAATATAAAGAATCAGACAACACTCAACTGGAAAAGCAAGAAGAGAAAAGAATCCAAAAATGTGAAGATAATGTAAGGAGCCTCTGGGACAGCTTCAAGCATACCAACATCAGAATTGTGGGGGTGCCAAAAGAGAGAGAGCAAGATACTGAAAACCTGTTTAAAGAAATAATGACTGAAAACTTCCTACATCTGGTAAAAGAAATAGACTTACAAGTCCAGGAAGCACACAGAACCCCATATAAAAGGAATCCAAAGAGGACCACACCAAGACACATCATAAATAAAATATCAAGAGCAAAAGACAAAGAGAGAATATTAAAAGCAGCAAGAGAAAAACAGTTCAATACCTACAAGGGAGCACCCATATGACTGTCAGCTGATTTCTCAACAGAAATGATGCAGGCCAGGCGGGAGTGGCAAGAAATATTCAACGTGATGAATAGCAAGAACCTACAACCAAGAATAATCTATCCAGCAAAGCTATCATTCAGAATTGAAGGGCAGATAAAGAGCTTCACAAATAAGAAAAAGTTAAAGGAGTTCATCAACTCCAAACCAGTATTATATGAAATGCTGAAAGGTACTCTTTTAGAAGAGGAAGAAGAAAAAGGTAAAAGCCAAAAATTATGAACAACAAATACATATCTATCAACAAGTGAATCTAAAAATTAAGTGAATTAAAAATTTGATGAACAGAATAAACTGGTGAATATAATAGAATCAGGAGCATAGAAAGGGAGTGGACTGATAATTCTCAGAGGGAAAGGGGTGAGGGGTGTACAGGGAGAGACTGGACAAAAATCATACACCTATGGATGAGATCAATGGGAGGGAGGTAAGGGCAGAGGGAAGGGTGGGAGCTGGGTGGAGGGGTGCTATGGAGGGGAAAAAAGAGAAACAGATGTAATAATCTAAATAATAAAGATTTAATTAAAAAAAACACAATGATTGGGTTACCAAAGAGATCAAGAAAGAAATAAAAAACATCATGACAACCAATGACAATGAAAACACAACAATCCAAAATCTATGGGACACAGTGAAAGCAGTCTTCAGAGTGAAGTTCATAGCTCTACCAGCCTACTGCAAAAAAAAAAAAAAAAGAAAAGAAAAGAAAAGAAAAGAAAAAATGGTAATAAATTATCTAACCTTACAACTCAAAGACTTAGAAAGAGAACAACAAGAAAATCCCAGTGTAAGCAGAAGGAAGGAAATAGTAAAGATCAGAGCAGAAAGAAATGACATACAGACTAAAGAAACAATACAAAATATCAATGAAACCAAGAGCTGGTTCTTTGAAAGGATAAAAAAGATTGATGAACCTCTAGCCAGGCTCACCAAGAAGCAAAAAGTGAAGATCCAAATAAACAAAATCAGAAATGAAAGAGGTGAAATAACAATGGACCCCACCAAAATAAAAAGGATTGTTAAGAAGGACTATGAACAACTCTATTCCAACAAACTGGATAACCTGGAGGAAATGGACATATTCCTAGAAAAATATAACCTTCCAAAACTCAATCAGGAAAAATCTAAACATTTCAATAAGCCAATAACTATGGAAGAAATTGAAGCAATCATCAAAAAAATTCTAGCAAACAAAAGCCCAGACCAAACGGCTTCACAGGAGAGTTTTACCAAACATTCAAGGAAAATTAAAACCTATAATCCTCAGACTATTCCAAAAAATTCAAGAAGAAGGAACACTTCCAAGCTCCTTCTATAAAGTCAGCATCACCTTAATACCAAAACCAGATAAAGCAACACAATGAAAGAGAATTATAGGTCAATGTCCCTCATGAAAATAGATGCCAAAATCCTCAACAAAATTCTAGCAAATTGGATCCAGCAGTACATCAGAAAGATCATACACCATGATCAAGCAGGATTTATCCCAGGAAAGCAAGGATGTTACAATATCCAGAAATCAATATACGTGACACATCACATAAACAAATTGAGAGATAAAAATCACACAGTCATATCAATTGATACAGAAAAAGCATTTGACAAAATCCAACACCCTTTCTTGTTAAAACTCTGAACAAGGTGGGAATAGAAGGATCATACCTCAACATAATAAAAGCCATATATGACAAACCCACAGCTAACATCATACTCAATGGGCAAAAACTAAAACCATTTCCCCTAAGATGAGGAACAAGACAAACATGCTCACTCTCACCACTCCAGTTTGACATAGAACTGGAAGTATTAGCCATTGCAATTAGACAAGAAGAATAAATAAAAGACATCCAAATTGGAGAAGAAGAAGTAAAGCTATCCTTATTTTCAGATAACATGATATTGTACGTAAAAAAACTGAAAGACTCCATCAAAAAACTAATGGACTTAATAAATGAATTCGGCCATGTAGCAGGACATAAAATGAACGCCAAGAAATTTATGGCATTTCTATACACCGATAGTGAAATTACAGAGAGACTAAAAAAGCAAACCCATTTACCATCGCACCAAAAAAATTAAGATAACTAGGAATAAATTTAACTAAGGAGGTAAAAGGCCTATATGCAGAAAACTACAGGACACTGAAAAAGGAGATAGAGGAAGACATAAACAGATGGAAGGACATACCATGTTAATGGATTGGGAGAAACAACATTATTAAAATGTCCATACTATCCAAAGCAATCTATAGATTCAATGCACTCCTCATTAAAATATCAATGGCATATTTCACAGACCTAGAAAGAACTCTCCAAAAATTCATCTGGAATAAAAAATGACCTTGAATAGCTACAGCAATCCTGAGAAAGGAAAACAAAGTAGGTGGGATCTCAATACCAGATTTCAAGCTATACTACAAAGCCACTGTTCTCAAAACAGCCTGGTACTGGCACAAGAACAGACATATAGACCAATGGAATAGAATAGAGAACGCAGAAATCGACCCAAACCACTATGCTCAATTAATATTTGACAAAGGAGGCATGAACATATAATGGAATCAAGACAGTCTCTTCAACAAATGGTGTTGAGAAAATTAAACAGATACATGCCAAAATATGAAACTAGACCACCAACTTACACCCTACACAAAAATAAACTCAAAATGGATACAGGATTTAAACATAAAATGGGAAACCATAAAAATACTAGAGGATTCCACAGGCAGCAAAACCTCAGACGAATGCCGAAGGAACTTCTTCACTGATACTGCTCCTAGGGCAATAGAAGCTAAAGAGAAAATAAACAAATGGGACTACATCAAAATGAAAAGTTCTTTCACAGGAAAAGAACTTCAACAAAACAATAAGAAAGCCCACTGTATGGGAGGACGTATTTGCAAATGTTATCACTGATAAAGGTTTAATCTCCAATATCTATAGGCAACTTATACAACTTAATAAAAGGAAGATAAATGAACCAATAAAAAAAATGGGCAATGGACCTAAGTAGAATCTTTTCAAAAGAAGACAGAAGGAAGGCCAAGAGACACATGAAAACTATCTCAAAGTCACTATTATCAGACAGATGCAAATCAAAATGACAATGCAATAACATCTCACACCTGTCAGAATGGCAATCATCAACAAATCAACAAATGACAAGTGTTGGTGAGGATGCAGAGAAAATGGAACCCTTGTGCACTGCTGGTGGAAATGCAGACTGGTGCAGCCACTGTGGAGAACAGTATGGAGTTTCCTCAAAAAACTATAAATGGAACTCCCATTTGGCCCAGTAATCCCATTCCTAGGAATATATCCTAAGAAACTAGAAACACCAATTAGAAAGGATATATGTTCATAGCAGCACATTTTAAAATAGCTAAGATTTGGAAACAGCCTAGGTGCCCATCAGCAGATGACTGGATCAGAAAACTGTGGTACATCTACACAATGGAATACTATGCTGCACTAAATTCTTTCCATTTGCAGCAACCAGGCTGGAACTGGAGAACATAATGCTAAGTGAAAAAAGCCAATGAATGAAAGAAAAATACCACATGATCTCACTCGTTTATGGATAATAAAGAACATTATAAACTGATGAACAAAAAGATAAATACAGAGGCAGTAAAGCATCAAACACACTGTCAAATTATAGTGGGAAGTTTCGGGAGAGGTGGGATAGATAAGAGATCAACTGAAGGAGTTGTATGCATGCATATAAGCATAACCAATGGATGCAAGACACTGGGGAGTGAGGGCATATATTGGAGTGGGGTGGAGGGACAATGGAAATATATGTGCACATGTAATACATTAATTTAAAAATAAATAAATAAATAAATAAATAAATAAATAAATAAATAAATAAATAAATAAAAAGTAGGCAGAGGACCTGAATAGATACTTCTCCAAAGAAGACATACAAATAGCCAAGAGACATATGAAAAAATGCCAACATCATTATCAGAGAGATGCAAATTAAAATATCAATGAGGTATCATTCCACATCTGCCTGAATGGCTACCATCAACAAATCAACAAATAACAAGTGCTGACAAGGATGAGGAAAAAATGAAGCCCCAGTGCATTTCTGGTGGAAATGCAGTCTGATATAACCACTATGGAAAAGAGTGTGGTGTTCCCTCAAAAAATTAAAAATGGACCTCCAATTTGACCCAGTGATCCCACCTCTAGGAATATATCCTAAGAAGCCTTAAACAGCAATCAGAAAGAATATATGCACCACTATGTTCATAGCAGCACAATTTACAATAGCTACGATTTGGAAACAGCCCAAGTGCCCATCAGTAGATGAGTGGATATAAATGCTGTGATACATTTATACCATGGAATACTTTGCAGCAGTAAAAAAAATTTTTTTTTTACACTTTGAGACAGCATGGAGGGACCTGGAGAGTATTATGCTAAGTGAAATAAGCCAGTCACAGGAAGACAAGTATCACATGATCTCATGTGGAATCTAGTGAACAGAATAAATGGACGAACAAAACAGATTCAGTGACATTTGAAGCATGCAACAGACTGATGTATTTCAGAGGAAAGAGAGTGGGGGATAGGGTAGGAAGAAATTAACCAAAGAACTTATATGCATATATGGATAACCCATGGGCACAGACAATAATGAAATGAAGGCCTAGGGAGGAGGCAGGAGGTAAGTGGAGGCAATCAATAGGGAGGAAAGGGGGACATCTTTAATACTTTCAAAAATAAAGATAAATTTAAAAATAAATATACATAAGTATGCAAGTAAGTAAAAAATGCATTCTAAAGTCTTAATGATAGTAATAATCAGTCAGTATGTTCCTTAATGTATCTGAGGTAAATAAGTAATTGCTCCCCCTTTTTTTAACTTTACAGAGAATAGATATTATCTCAACCCTATGATTATTATTCATCATCTCACATCTCTTAAAAGTCATTAATTATCTTACCCAGTTTGGCTCAGTGGATAGAGTGTCAGCCTGTGGACCAAAAAGACCCAGGTTCAATTCCAGTCAAGGGCATGTACTTTGGCTGCAGGCTTCTCCCTGGCCCAGACACTGGTCGGGGTTCATGCAGGAGCCAACCAATTGATATATTTCTCTCACATTGATGTTTCTTTCTGTCTTCCCCTCTCTCTTCCACTCTTTTCAAAATCAATGGAAAAATATCTTCAGATGAGGATTTAAAAAAGAGAGAGAATCATTACCAGTAATTATAATCTCAGCCTCATTTGTTAATAAAACTAGAATGTGAGGTATAGAAAATATATTAGTACTATAATATATATTAATCACCTACCATATTCCAGGCACTTCACTAACATGTTCACTGTTAACATATTATGTATGTTCACTACCATACCTCCTGTGATTCTCAGTATGATATTTATATTTATCAATTCATTGCCTCTGCACTTTAAATCTGCCTTCATTTCCTGTCCCTAAAAGAAAAAGAAAAAAAATAGAGAGAGGAACACTTTGATACTCTGACTATTTTTCTTTTGAAAAGTGTCCAAAGGTTAAGCTTTGTCAGTAGAGGGTGTTGGGAACCCAAAAAAACAACCAACTAACAAATAAAAACAACAAACCTAGTAGAAAACTTCCTTTAGATGTTAAAAGACAAATCAGTTATTTTTAATATTTGTTACACATAAACATCAACTGAACTTCTTTTACAAAATACTCATACCTGAATTCTGGATCCATCACAGAGACCAATTTAATAGGTCTGGACTTGGAGCTGAGCAGGAGTGTTTTCCAAAGATGATTCACCAGGTGATTCGAATTGCAGTCAAGGAGGCAGACAATGGAATAAAGCTTCAAAAAGGGTGAACTAAAAGGAAATCTGCACCCCTCACTCTCAGGGGATTATTCTCAAGGATGATTTGGTGCCAGAAACCAAGAGCATGCCTAAAGATGAAGGGGGTTGTATCAAACAGGAAACAGAAGCTAGTTTAATGGGAGATCCTATAGACAATTTTAGGAGAATTGTTCAAAAAAGTCAAGGTCATTAAAAAAATGAGCAAAAACAAACAAAAACACAGGATGCCTCTTGTAGCTGAATCTGAAAAGATATCAAAAACATACAAGGCATGAAATATAGCCCCAAAATTAAATAAATAAAACAGCCATGAAACTACTTTTAGAAGTAATTGGAGCTGTTTAAATATAGGCTATCGGGTTCTATTAGACAATTATTATTAACTTTCCTTGGTGTGCTGCTTGCAACTTGTTTATTTAGGAGTCCTTATTCTTAATGGGAGATCCTTGGGACAATTTTAATGTCAAAAAGAATCTTATATAATAAAAGAATTATATGCAAATTGATCCTAATGGCGAAACAACCAAGAATGACTGGTCATTATGGTATACACTGACCACCAGGAGGCAGACACTCAAAGCAGGAGCTGCCCCCTTGTGGTCAGTGCACTTCCACAGGGAGAGCACCGCTCCACCAGAATCCGGCTCACGGCTGGCCAGCACAGTGGTGGTGGCAGGAGCCTCTCTGCCTCTGCAGCAGTGCTAAGGATGTCCCCAGGGGCAGCGACCTAAGCTGTTAGTCAGACATCCCCTGAGGACTCCCAGAGGGTTGTCTGACTGCCAGTTTAGGCCCAATTCCCTGGGGAGAAGCCCTATGCTGGCAGATGAACATTCCCCAAGGGTTCCCAGACTGTAAGAGGGCTGAGGGATCCCCCAAGTGCATGAATTTTTGTGTACTGGGCCTCTAGTTATGACTATAAGTGATTATAATCATACTAGAGGCTCAGTGTACAAACCCATGCACATTGAAAGAAAATTAATTGAAAGAAATATTTTAGAGGCTGAGAGGGACTGTGGGAGGGCTCCAGGGCATGTCCAGTCCATTTTGCCCAGTCCCAATCATCCGGACCCCAGCAGCAAGCTAATCTATCAGTCAGAGCATCTGCCCCTGGTGGTCAGCAACTGGTTGAGCAGTCGACCAAACGGTCAATGAAATGGTCAGACATGTAGCACATTAGGCTTTTATATGTATAGATAATCTAGGCAAGTATCTAGATCTAACTTTGAGTGTTAGGAAACATGAGGAAAAGGAAAACAAGGTAAACGACATCATGAGGAAATGAGTAAGCAGATTCTATGGGGTATTCTATAAGAAAACTAATCCAGCTTGTTCAAAAAAGTCAAGGTCATTAAAAAAATGAGCAAAAACAAACAAAAACACAGGATGCCTCTTGTAGCTGAATCTGAAAAGATATTAAAAACATACAAGGCATGAAATATAGCCCCAAAATTAAATAAATAAAACAGCCATGAAACTACTTTTAGAAGTAATTGGAGCTGTTTAAATATAGGCTATCGGGTTCTATTAGACAATTATTATTAACTTTCCTTGGTGTGCTGCTTGCAACTTGTTTATTTAGGAGTCCTTATTGTTAGAGGATGCATGCTGAGATTCTTAGGGGTGAAGAATTGTGAAGTCTTATTTTTAAATGGTTCATCAAGAAAAGATATGTAAAGAGAGGAGGAGAGAAAATAAATGTGGCGAAACATTAACAATTTTTTTATTTTGATGGAAGGTATATGAGTATTCATTACACTATTCTTTCTACTTTTCCATGTTTAAAATGCTTCAATTTAATGTCGGAAAGGAGAAAACACTATCCATATGCACAAGTCATTTTATAATGCTATATAAAAAAAAGTAAAAGACAAAGTACAATTTAAATATTCTGCAATAAGAAATGGTTTAAAAGCATTGGTACAGCCGAAACTGGTTTGGCTCAGTGGATAGAGCATTGGCCTGTGGACTGAAACGTTCCAGGTTCGATTCCGGTCAAGGGCATGTATCTGGTTGTGGGCACATCCCCACTAGGGGGTGTGCAGGAGCCACTAATTAGTGGGTCAGGCAAGATAGCTGATTGATGTCTCTCTCTCATCAATGTTTCTAAGTGCCTATCCTTCTCCCTTACTCTCTATAAAAAATCAATAAAATATATTTTTAAAAAGAAAGAAAAAAGAAACTGACTCCTCCATTGTTTAAAATAAATAAATAAATAAATAAATAAATAAAAGCAATGGTACAGTCAGTCCAACCACAGAATGAATTCAGTCCGTCAAAAATATTATCTGAGCCCTAGCTCGTTTGGCTCAGTGGGTAGAGTGACAGCCTACAGACAGAAGGGTTCTGGGTTTGATTCTAGTCAAGGGCACATGCCTGGGTTGTGGGCTTGATCCTTAGTGGGCATATGCAGGAGGCAGCTGACTGGTGATTCTCTCTCATCATTAGTGTTTCTATCTCTCTCCCTCTCCCTTCTTGTCTGAAATCAATAAAAATATATTTAAAATAAAATTAAAATGTATAAATAAAAATATTTAAAATATATTTAAATTTACTCAGCTATACCATCTGAATAAATTATGTGTATCACATACTACCCTAAGCCTGAGGATAGAACGATGAAGAAGGCAGAGAAAGTTTTGGCTCACAAGTAGACTACATTCTACTTTAGGAAAACCCCAAAACAAGCAATGAACAAGATCATGTCAGACAGAAATCACACAGGGCATGGAGGAAATGGCAAATGACTAAGGGGTCCCCTAGATTGAGGGGTCATAGAAGGCTACATTGGAGTGGCAGTAGTTGATATGAGGCTTGAATGACAAGGAGCCAACCAGGGAATACCTCCTAAATCTTCCTGTCCTCACAAAGGCAAGCCCAGAGTAGAGACCCAGATGCAAGCATGAGAGGCTACACGGCATGAAAAGATGGTGCAACTTACCTAGCAAATGTTAGCGATAGGTTGTTAGTGATATAAAACCATGTCTAGCCCAGGTGGTGTGGCTCAATGGTTGAGTGTCAACCCATGCACCAAGAGGTCATGGGTTTGATTCTGGGATTGGGGGCCACAGAGGACATGCAGGAGGCAGCCGATTGGTGTTGATGTTTCTATCTCTCTCTCCCCCTCCCTTATTCTCTCTAAAAATCAATAAAAACATATTTTCAGTAAAAGTAAAGGAGTATAAAACTTTAAAAAAAAAAAACACTTCTATATTCATCCCACAGTCGGAGGCACTTTTTCACAGACACATCTACAAATAGGATACAGTGGAAACTGTCAGCATGACAGTATGTTGACTTTCACAGGTGACATTTATTACTTGTTTCACTACCTGTTTTTCCTAAAGAATGTATAAATAAACATGTTATGTTTATAGTAAAATAAATTATGCCTCACCCTTGGGAAGGGGGATAAAAGAAGCAGCAGCAGAAAAAGCTGCCAGTAACTCCCTAGTGGCCAGAATGGTCAGCCCGGACATCAGGAAAGGACTTTGCAGATTCCGTGTGGTAAAAATCCAGCAACTGTCAAGCTGCTCCATCCGAGATGAGAATTGGGACTGAGACAGAAAAATGGGAGAACTTACTTGTATGCTACCAGCAACAGGAAACTAGCTGAATCTCACATTAAATCAAAGAACTTCTGGGTCAGTACCCTGGCTCCCACCAGAGAGCGAAGCAAACTACAAGGAGCCAGCTGTTGGGAGGCAGGTGGGAATCCCAATTCTCAACCATTTTACCCACCAGCTTCATTAGTTTTGAGAAGCATGCCTGCTAATCAGTGTATATCCACAAGAGGGCAGAAGAGGGTCATTTGTTTGTTTGTTTGTTTTTTGTTTTTTTTTTTAATTTAGGGCTGCAGCACTCTTTACAGAACTTGAAAGGGACAAAAGACAGAGGGAGAGAGACAAAAGGCAGAAGAAATGGAGCGAAGGAGGAAAAAGGAGATTTAAGAATAAATTTTAACCCGGCCTACGTAGCTCAGTGGTTGAGTGTCGACCTATGAACCAGGGAGTCCCGTGTTTGATTATGGTCAAGGGCACCTGCCTGGGTTACAGGCTCAGACCCTAGTGTGCAGGCGGCAGCTGATCAATGATTCTCTCTCATCATTGATGTGTCTATATCTTTCTCCCTCTCCCTTCCTCTCTGAGATCAATAAAAATATTTAAAAATAAGTAAACAAATAATATGAAGAGGCAAGTTTATAATAAATTTTCAAACTTTTTGTAACGTTTGTAAAAGTTCTCAAGAAGAAAATCAGGGCAAATAAGCCAACGATGATAGAAGGAAGAGGTGAGGAAATCTGATCCACCAAGACTTGCAATTAGTAAAGCAAAACCAAAATGAGAAAAAGTTAAGAAAAAAACAGAACTCAAGTTTTAAGGAAATGGCAGGAAATATTAGTAAGCAAACCAAATATTCCAAGATACTGTGTTCAGGGGTAGTTTTATATTCACTTGGGGACAGTTGCAAACATAGTGGCATCTGAAGGGCCCATAACTTGTATCTGTCTATAAGTATCTCTCCTTCAAGTGCCCAAATAATCACTTTATGTTAAAGTGATTATTTGGGATTGGAGCACCTACAAATACATATATACTTGAAAAATATTTGTAAGCCTTTAATTTATGAGTTTATTTTTTTCTCCCCTATATTTTCTCCTTTTCTCTCCCTCTGCCCAACCAGTAGCTGGCTCTGCATTTCATAGCTTTCAGAGAGGGCAGTAGCAAGGCCAAAAGCAACAATTCTAGGTTTTATTTCACAAGGTCCAAACCCATGGGAGAATTTAGAATATTTGTAAAAAAAAAAAAGAGAGAGAAATTACAAGCAGAGTGTCTTGGAAGAAGCAAACAAGATAGAAGGGCTTTTCCCAGTTCAGAAAAAGGACTTCCTCTGGGAGGCAGGGTCTGGGAGGGACAAGAAAAGATTTGGGTCCCTGAAGCCTGGGAACCAGAGGAGCACCAAGATACCAGAAGCACCAAGACACCATTTTAGACAAATGAGATCAAGGCCAGAGTTGTAGAGTTGGCATAGGTCAAGCCCAGAAAGGTCAGTGTTCTGCTCAGGAAAACCATTCCTGTCTGAAATGTTCAAAGGCAACGGTGTGTCATTACAGTGTTCAGTGGGACACATCCCCAACACAATTCCCCCATTAGTGATGGGCACCTCTTATTGCACAACTACCGAGTAGACACAATCAGACACCCTCACCAGTGGCAGGGTGGGAAGGACAGAGGAGTGGAGGAGCTCAAGAATCCCACCCCTCCCTGTTGGTGTCTGATTCTGATTTTTCCTCCCTGGTAATATAGCTATGAGCCACCTCTTGGCTTTTCACCTCAAACCCCTTTCACCCCATTTCTCTCACCACAGGAGCAGAGGTGGCAGAAAAGGAAGCAGGAACAGTCAAGACAAGTGCTCTTGTCAATGTCTAATGGGAACGGGGGTGAAGTATTATCCTGAGGAAAGGAAATTTGGTGTGCTGCCTATAGGTTTTACTTTTCCTGTACTGTTCTTATTGCTTAATGACAAGGAAGGATGGAGATCAGCCTGCATCTTGAAAGTGTCTCCTCTTTTCTCTGCCCTCAGGCCCCCTCCCCAGCATTCTCACTCTCTATTTTGTCCTACATATTGACATTTCTGTAGACCCAATGCCAGGTGGCAGCTATCTTGCCTGACCCACTAATCAGTGGCTCTGTGTGTTTTGCACTTCCTGGTTTTCAAAACACAAAAGTGACTGGCTCTAAGTTAGGATTTTTTCCCAGTGAACTTACCTCTACACATGCTTACCTATGCCTGAGGCCTCAACACACAGCCAGATTATGACGTTATTCCCTTGTATTAGTCTGCTGATGTGATCCCGTCATTTAACAAATATTAATTAAACATTTATTGTATGTGGTAAACTGTGCTGAATATTAGGGAGTCAAAACAACAAAGCTATTGTCTTCATCTTTGAGGGTTTCCAGGTAACCAGAAAGGAACAGAGTGGAAGTTATTTTGCTACAAAGTTAAATTTCTTAGATTCTCACCATAAGCAAGGAGTGCATGTCCAAAATCCACTACGAGTGAGATCATTTTTCTCTTGAGCCATGGTTGAGGAATGCATTCTTGTCAGTCAGGGCATTTTTGAAATGGTTGACTGTGCCCTCAATACACACACATACGTACAGCTTTGTTAATCATTTTGCACTGCTTAATCCATGGGCAGCCTGGAATGGCAGAGTTTTGGAAAGCTCACCCCAAATCCCGAGCTGAACTCAACATGATCTCTTGCTTCTATTTTCCCATTGGCTCTTTCCAACCCCAACATGGCTTTGGAAAGTTCAGTTCACACTTGGCAGAAACTAGGTGCTGACTAATTGTTGATCCAAGCTTTCTTCAAAGCTTAAGTTGAATCATTTTAAGTAAAATTTAACCAAAACCACCATCATTTCCTTACATTTGGACTGCTGTAGTAGTCAAGGGATATTTCTTACTAACTTAGCTGGAAGGAACCTCTGCTGTGACTGGTTACTTTTCAGAAAGGCTGACTAAAACCAAATTTTCCTTTTCCTTTTATAGGCAGTTGTAATTATCTAGGACAAATGCAAGGACATGACCTTCAGAATTCTTGTGTTTTAGAAGAGCTTTCCGCCGGCAAGGCCAGGATGTACTTGGGCGGGTCACACAAGCCTTCCTGGACTCTCCTCTGTGCTTGGATCCCATCTCACTCTCCTGCAGAAGGCCCAGACAGAGGGTACGAGAGTGGAGAGGGGTAACAACCTCCACACCATTTACAAGAGTCCCACAGCCAAGTTAGCTTGTTGGGGCTGGAGGAACAGTACAGGGATTGCACTAAATTTTGTAGTCCCTAGAGCAGTGGTCAGCAAACTCATTAGTCAACAGAGCCAAATATCAACAGTACAATGATTGAAATTTCTTTTGAGAGACAAATTTTTAAAATTTAAATTTCTTCTAATGCCACTTTTTCAAAATAGACTCACCCAGTCATGGTATTTTATGAAAGCCACACTCAGGCTTGGTATTTTATGAAAGCCACACTCAGGGGGCCAAAGAGCCACATGTGGCTCAAGAGCCACAGTTTGCCAACCACTGCACTAGAGGCAACCTGGTAACACTACATTTTAAAAATAATGGCAAGTAGAGCCAGGTTTTAGTTTGTTTGTTTGTTGCTGGCATCCTTTCCCTAGTTCTAAAGCTGATGTGCATAAATGGAATGTGGGATGCAATTGCAGTATTAGGGGCCTCAGAAGGAATCACTGCCCACCTTGACAATCCATAACTTTAGTTTGAGACTGAGATTTCTGCTCCAATGGAGGTATTGCTGGGAGGGTCGGCCAGTAAGCCTTATGGATTATTTACTCCTTGATCTGAATGAGTTTCACATTCTTCCTGAGAGCTGACTGATAAGGGCAAAAAAGATTAAGAATCTGAGGAGTTGGGAGAGTGAGCACCTAAATGGGAGATGAATGCAGATCTGTACAAAGATGTGTACTGAAAGGCAGGTGGGGCTCCTGCAAACCTTCATACCAGGCGACTCTATTTAGAATAGAACCAATATTTTCCAGCTGGCACCTTTCCATGGCAGCATTTTCAGAATGTGTGCTCCTAGAGACAGAGATCTGCCTTCATGGGATAGTCAGGACCCTTGTGCAGTCTGGTAATGGTTAAAGAGCGAAGTCAGAGTGAAATCAATGTTTAGATGACTGTAGGTACACAGCCAAAAGTGTACATGCAATCTCTTGTTGACAAATGAAGGCTTTGGGCTGAAAACACCTCAGAAAGAACCTAATAGCCCACAGGGCTCACATTGTGTAGAAAGAATAAGTAGCCATAAAATCCCTGAAGTTCTGGAGACTCTGCAATTGTGTCTGTGCATGAAAGGACTTCATGAAATGCTGTTTTAGTGCTATAATTTTATGACTATCAAAACAGTATTATAACCCTTCACCTTTTGCTGTAATTGCAGGCTAAGCAAAAAGCCTCAGTTTATATTTCAAAAGTAATTCGCAGTTCCTATACATAAATGCACTATTTATCCCTCAATAATTACTAGTAAATGTTGGAAATAGCTCTGTAGTATAAAAAGATATTGTTCCTCGTGCCTCATCTAGTGCCAAGAATGGAAGATTACATATTGCTCTGGTCAGTGTGGCTCAGCTAGTTGAGCATTGTTCCATACACCAAAAGATCACCAGTTCACTTCCCAGTCAGGGCACATGCCCAGGTTGTAGGCTCTATCCCCAGATAGGGAATGTGCAGAAGGCAGCCAATCAATGTTTCTCTCCCATCAATATTTCTGTCTCTTTCTCCCTCTCCTTTCCTCTCTCTGAAATCAATAAAAACATCCTATCTAATAAAAGAATAATATGCAAAATATGCATACCTCTGCTACACCCACAAGCCATGCCCACCAGCCAAGCCCACCAGCCAATCAGAGTGAGTATGCAAATTGACCCAACCAAGATGGCTACGGTCACAGAGAGAGCAGGAGCAAGGCTTGGGTTGCCCCTGGCCATGGAGGAAGCCAAGCTTTCCACACATCCTGGCTGGCCTAGGCCTCCACTTAAGGCAACAAAGTTTCAATGGCTGTGGGAGTAGAAGGCTTGGCTCCACTCCAGGCTACAAAGTTTCAATTGTAGAAGATAAATAAATCCCAGATACCAGGGCCTCCACTTAGAT
>JAAGEH010000165.1:520261-549533 GCA_011751065.1 Lasiurus cinereus
TAGTTCTCCTTGGCTAGAAGCGAGGTTTATATTTTTAAATAACAATGGAAGAACATATAGATCCAATTACTTTATTCTAGATTTGTACTGTGGGTGTCAAGTTGCTGAAATGAAAAAAGTCTCCTCAATGTGATTGTCTGTACACCTACTTATGTCAGTTCATGAGGAAAGACAATATGCTAGTCAAAATAAGCTGAACCTGATATGTTAAGTATCAGCTTGCTTCTGTAGGAATCCATTTTAATTTCAAAAGTCTGATCAAGAACTATCCAAAGAACAATTTTTTAAAATGCTTTTGTAATAATAGATTATCTGGTAATGAATTTCTTTGACTGGCACTGTAGTTCACTTTATGAATTAATAACATACTTAAAATAAACCACAGATTCACTGTGAAAAGTTGCTAAAGAATTACAGTTGGCGCCTTTGAAAAGAATGTTACCAAAATATTTAATTAAAAAATGTTGGCCTGGCTGGTCTTGCTCAATGGTTGAGCATCAACCCATGAACCAGGAGATCAGGGTACATGCCTGGTTTGCAGGTCCTATACTCAATGCAGATGTGCAGGAAACAGCTGATCAATGATTTTCTATCATCGTTGATGTTTCTATCTCTCTCTTCCTCTCAATAAAAACATAAAATTTAAAAAAAGAAATTTCAAAATATGTATATGAAGCCATTTCAAATTATTCATGGTAATAGAAATCAGGAATAATTTAAATTCATATGCTTCCCAAAAGCTGCTCTTTCCATCAATCTTTTTATCATTTCACTAGAGGCCCAGTGCACGAAACTTGTGCACAAGGAGGGAGATGTCACTCAGCCCAGCCTGTACTCTCTCTAATCTGGGACCCCTTGAGGCCAATCAGGCATCTTTCTCACAATCCAGGACTTCTGGCTCTCAACCACTTGCCTGTCTGTCTGCCTGCCTGATTGCCCCTAACTGCTTCTGCCTGTCAGCATGATAACCCCCTAATCTTTCCCCTGCCAGTCTGATCGACACCTAACTGGTCCCCTGTTGGCCCAATTGCCCCCACTATTCTCCCCTGCTGGCCTGATTGCCCCTAACTGCCCTCCCCTGTCAGCCTAGTCACCCCTAACTGTCCTGCCCTGCTGGCCTGGTCACTGCCAACTGCCCTCCCTGCAGGCCTGGTCACCCTCAACTGCCTTCCCCTGCAGGCCTGGTCTCCCCCAACTGCCCTCCTCTCTAAATGCCCTCCCTTGCAGGCCTGGTCACCCCTAACTGCCCCCGCCACCCCCCCTGCAGGCATTGTCCCTCCCAACTGCCCTTCTCTGCAGGCCTGGTCACCCCTAACTGCCTGCCCCTGTAGACCTAATCATCCCCAAACTGCCCTACCTTGCAGGCCTGGTCCCTCCCAACTTCCTTCCCCTGCTGGCCTTGTCTCCCCTAATTGTCCTCCCCTGCAGGTCTAGTCATCCCTAACTGCCCTCCCCTGCAGGCCTGGATTCCCCCCCCCAACTGCCTCCCTTTCAGGCCTGGTCCCTCCCAACTGTCCTCCCCAGCTGGCCATCTTATGGTAGCCATCTTATGTCTGTATGGGCCAACCATCTTTGACCTCTTGGGGCAGCCATCTTGTGTGATGGAGTGACAGTCAATTTGCATATTAGTCTTTTATTAGATAGGATAGATTCTGAAGGTCATAGGTGCTCAAGTCCTAGCACTGCCCCACACTAGCTGCATGCTTAGACTTTCTGGGTGTGTTTCTTTATCTGTCAGATGAGCATAATGATGGTACTTGAAGGATTTATCTTTGTAAAATCCTGTAATGACTATGAAAATGTTTTACAAATTATAAATGTTAACTAGTATTGAATATTAATAAATAACAAAACATATTTGTTCAATTTCTAATAGAACTTATTGTCCTTAGAAGAGGATATATTAAGTACTCCCTTGTTCTATTATATTGAGAAAGCAAGAAAGGTATTTAAAACACTCAGCAAATGAAAGGGATGATTTGAGACAGGTATAATTGAATCTATGGAATACTGAGAAGCTCTAAGAGTAGTCTTCAGGCTATTTCTCAAACTGACTCTACAGGGAAAGTATTAATACAACTCAGAAAAAAATTATATGCATACTACATGGAGGTGATATATAGCTGTGTGTGTTATGGAGACTAAAAAGATAAATAAGGTAAAATTTTGCCTTCAAGAGCAAAGAATAATGAATAGTCCTTAGTCATCAGTTGGGATAATTGTTTCCAAAATTATTCCCCCCATAGTTCACTCGCTCGCTCTCTTCCTCTCTGGCCCCCTCCCCCTCTGTCTCCTCCTCCTCTCTTCTCTTGATATATGTCTATATACATTTAAACATATGTATTTGTATGTGCATAATCGAGCTTATATTCATATATTATGTTAATAGCCTCTGGGATCATTTCTTACCCGCAGAATTATTTATTCCAAACATATTGTCTCATTCTTTCCCACCATTCACATGCTTTCTCAAATTATAGAGAGCCTTGAAAAATTAGTGAAAATAAATATTATTTTATAAATTACTTTAAAATCATAAGAGGAGCCGAAACTGGTTTGGCTCAGTGGAGAGAGTGTAGGTCTGCAGACTGAAAGGTCCCAGGTTCGATTCCGGTTAAGGGCATGTATCCTGGTTGCGGGCATATCCCTTGTAGGGGGCAGCAGAAGGCAGCTGATCGATATCTCTCTCTCATCAATGTTTCTAACTCTCTATCCCTCTCCCTTCCTCTCTGTAAAAAATCAATAAAATATATATTTTTAAAAATCGTAAGAGGAAATATGATAATAGTTAATAATGACTGAATGCTTATCTATCAAATACTGCCCAGTTCATTTAAATTTCAGAACTATGCTATAAAATAGATATTTCTGTCAATCCAATTTGCAGATGAGAAAACTGAGAATTGTAGTTTTAGTATATTGCCCAAGCCCATACAGGTTATGTGTGATAAAACTTGGAATTAAAACCTATGTTTCTTTTATTGTAGAAACTATTTTTGCATGTGTCTCTGAATGTGTGTGTGTGTATATATATGTGTGTGTATATGGTGTTCATGAAGGTATGTATAATTATTACAAAAATATTATAAGGAAGACAACATAAAGATCTAATTGTAATGTGAAAAGTACAAGAAACCTTCTGTGCATCTGATGATAATTAAATAAATATTAAAATAATATTTCTTTTAATATTTACTTCTGGGGAATGAACTAATTATCTCTTTGATGAGAAATTATCTCATCAAAGAGATAATTTAATGGACTGATTTTACTATCTTGATAAGTTGTTTCCACAGACAGCCACCATATTTTCATTTCTGGATACCTAGGCCACTTCATCCTAAAAGCTGGGATCCATTTCTCTCCTTTTGAACCTGGGATGTTCTTGTGACTTGTTTTATCAAAAAGTACATGGTAGAAGTGACTCTGACAGTTCCAAGCTTATCCTTTAGATGGTCGTTCCTGTTTTCATTCTGTTGGAAGGTAGCAGCCATGTAAACATCATTTAGAGAGAGAGAAGCTACTTATATGGATGG
This sequence comes from Lasiurus cinereus, assembly GCA_011751065.1. Classification (NCBI taxonomy): domain Eukaryota; kingdom Metazoa; phylum Chordata; class Mammalia; order Chiroptera; family Vespertilionidae; genus Lasiurus; species Lasiurus cinereus. Next base: position 523,798 of record JAAGEH010000165.1, read on the forward strand.
GTGGATGGATGGATACATAGATGATAGATAGATAGATAGATAGATAGATAGATAGATAGATAGATAGATGATAGATAACCATTTGTATAGAGAGAAGCCCTGGATAATAAAAGCCTTTGAAGAAAAGGAGAGAAGCCTGGTCAACCCCCAGATTATCCAGCCACCTCAGGTGAAGCACTAGACATGTAAATGATGCTTATAGATCTTCCAGCTCCAATTGAACCATCACAGCCAACATGGAGTGAAGACAAGCCATCCCCAAGTTGCAGGATCATGAGAAATGAATAGTTGTCATTGCCTGTTAAGTTACCAATAGCTCTATAATAAGCTACCCAAATAATATGCAATATGCAACTGAAACACTTTTTAAAAATGGTTTATATTATACTCTACACTGAGCAACAGACCCAAAAATCATGAATATGTAATGACTTGCTAGGGTTTTTAATCAAGCTGAAGCCAAGTAAGTTTTTATTATTTGAAGTTTAGTGGTAGCTATAAATCTTTTGTAAATATAATGCCAGTAGTGACTTATTTTTGTTGTTCAAATTTAGAAATTGCAGGGCTCTGAGCAAACATCCCATTTACCTCTCAAGGGTAATATAACAGATTTTGAAAGGTTTATCTTAAAAACCCAACTCTTTTGAAAGATATGATTAAGAAACTGGGATACCTAAGCAAATTATAAATAAAAAATATTCCTCCCAAGGAGTTTTTTCAGTTTATTTTGTTTAAAAACATCATAAATTAAAAATAAATAAATAAAAATAAAAACATCATGAATTAAATTTATTAAAACTGGAGAGTTTTAAAGGAAAATAAAAAAGATTTTTTAAAGGTCAGAAATCATTTTACAATACCTGGAAACAAAGTGAAGTTAATATATATGTGTTTTCATTCCTGCTAACCTGAGAAAGACATAGATAAATGAGATTCAGAGCCACCACTATCCGCACACTAGGCATTAGGTTCAAATGCCTCCTCTACTCAAGGTCAACAACAACAATTTAAAGAAAACTGTATTTCCTGGGATTGAATTTCAGATCCTAATCTGCCTTCCCTGGCCATCTAGTGGAACGTAAACAAAACCAAAGGATAGGAAAGGTTTCTAGATAATTAATAAATACATGACTGAAAAGTTGACTCAGAAAACCTTGACAGAATTCTAGAAGTACAAGGCACATGGCTGCCACATTTATCACCAAGGTTGACAGCTGAGTGACTTTTCATTAAGTCACCTGTTTCCAGACCAACGCTTCAAGATCACCCCATGAGGACAGTACTCCTCACCTAGGATACCTGAGTATGTGCTTCCCTTCCAGATGACCTTAAAAAAATCTATTGGTAACAGGGTATTCAGGAAACCTTTCTAAATTATATTAAACTAGTATCCCTGTGCATGAATTCATGCATCAATAGTTCTCTGAGTGGCCTGGCCACTCCATGTCTGCTGCCCGAGGCTCTCCGGCCCAGAGGCCCATCCGCAGCTGGGCGCAGAATGCTTGCCTTGTCACTATGACAACAAAGCAAGCATTTCACCAGGCCGCTCATGCTGCCCGCTCTCAAGAACTAGGATGCTGAGAGGACTAGGCACCACCATCTTGTCGCTATGGGTGCCACCATCTTTGTGATGTAGTGACAGTTAATTTTCATATTACCCTTTCATTAAATAGGATGGCAAGGAACCTCGCATTCAAGAAAGCTCTAGCCGAGACTGGTTTGGCTCAGTGGATAGAGCGTCGGCCTGTGGACTGAAGGGTCCCAGGTTCGATTCCAGTCGGGGGCATGTACCTTGGTTGTGGGCACATCTCCAGTGTGGGGCATGCAGGAGGCGGCTGATCAATGTCTCTCTCTCATCGATGTTTCTGACTTTCTATCCCTCTTCCTTCCTCTCTGTAAAAAATCAATAAAATATATTTTTTAAAAAAAAAAAGCTCTAGCATTTGAACCCTCTAAATATACTCATGTAACAATCTAACAAACTCAAACTATATAATAAATTTAAGAAGTAATCAATATATGCTCCAGGCTCTCAGCTAGAAAATAAATAATAAAAATAAGAACTTTCTAATAAGTAAACCAAAGCAAAGAAATTAACTCATAAGTTATTTAAATATCTATAAAGTTATTTAGATAAGGCTCTCAACCTTAAACATTACTATCAGCACAAAAAGTATTTTTGTTGAACCAAGTTCTCCAATACAAAATGAAATAACAATACATTATTTTCCCTTAAATTATGTTCTTTTTACTTTTAATAGTTAAATATTCATATGGTTCAAAATTCAAATGAGTATAATATTTTCTAAACTTACCTAACTGCAACTGAGTCAGAGACCCAGAACATCTAAAAGAAGGCCCAAGGCCCCACAGCAGCTTGCATTGCTTCACAGCTGGGCCTCATCTGTGCATTTGTAACATTATAAACACAGCTGATCCTCACAGCCAATTGGCCTGGAGGTCAATTCCTCTCAGTGATACCAATAACAATCAAGGCTTAACTACAACAAAACTGCACACAGCCCACAAAGGGGTGCTCCAAGAGTATCCACCTCAGGTAACTGGAGAGGCTGAGCCACTGGGCCCTATAGGACACCTAGCACACAAAGCTACTCTATCAACTCAGAGAAGCAACTGAAATGTGGAGACAAAGAAACAGGTCACAAATGAAAGAAATGGAGGAAAGCAAATGACTGGATATAGAGTTCAAGGGAATACCCATATGATTGTAAGCTGATTTCTCAACAAAAACTATGCAGGCCAGACAGGAGTGGCAAGAAATATTCAAAGTGATGAAGAGCAAGAACCTACAACTAAGATTACTCTGCCCACCAAAGTTATCATTCAGAATTGAAGGTCAGATAAAGAGCTTCACAGATAAGAAAAAGCTAAAGGAGTTATCACCACCAAACCAGTATTATATGAAATCCTGAAAGGTATTCTTTTAAGAAGAGGAAGAAGAAGAAAAAGGTAAAGGTAAAAATTATGAACAACAAATACATATCTATCAACAAGTGAATCTAAAAATCAAGTAAATTAAAAATCTGATGAACAGAATAAACTGGTGAATATAATAGGATCAGGGGCATAGAAAGGGAGTGGACTGACATTCCTGGGGCGGCGGGAGAGGTATGGTGGGTGTGGGAAGAGACTGGACAAAAATCATATACCTATGAATGAGGACGGGGGTGGGGCCGTAGGGGGTTAAGGGCATGGGGTAGAGTAGGAACCAGGTGGGGGAGAGCTATGGGGGGGGGGGGCCGGATAGGAACAACTATAATAATCTGAACAATAAAGATTTTAAAAATAAAAATAAAAGTCATATTCCTATTCTGTCACCCCCACCATCCAGTTTCACTGCCTAGAGTCTCTTGTATATTCTTCAAAAGATATTTTATGCCTTTACAGACATATCTTTCTCCTTCCCACATGTTTTCAAAATAAAATGGCTACCTTATATTTGTACATTTTCTACAATGCACATTAAAATAATTTATGTTTCTTTGGGGCAGGTTTCCTTCAAAATATATATTTTTTATTTTGTTGAATTTTTGGGGTGACATTGGTTAATAAAATTATATAGATTTCATGTATATAATTTTATAATATATAATCTGTATATTGTATGTTCATCATCCCAAGTCAAGTCAAGAAAAATTATGCTCTTAGGCCTCAAAATTCCATGGGCATTTACTTTGATTTTACAAATGAGGACACTGAGAAAACATTTAAAAAACACTTGCCCAAGGCAGAGATAGCACATTCATCACTCCATTTGTTTTGCAAATATATATTAAGCTTCTATTCCATGCAAAATATTATGTTAGGTGTTTTGGAGTCCATATATTTTAGTGAGAAACATTTTTTTTCTTTCCAAGAGCTTAAATTGTATAGTGAAAATTTAAAAAAAATTATATAAAATAGAATGTTCTGATGTGATTTTATAGCTATGCAAGTTACTATGGAGGTCCTAAAAAAAAGTAACTATTTTTGCCTTGAAATATCAAATGAGGTTTTATGGTAGAAATGGTCTTTGTGTCAAGCCTTGAACTACAAGTACAATAGGAACAGCTTAAACACATCAGTGCAATTAAAATACATTTATTTACAAAATATTGCAAGCATAGCAGAAGCATTTATTTAAGTAAATGAAGAATTTTTCATGGGACTAAAATGTGAACCCCTCTCACTGTAGCTCACTACAACATAGATTACTCTCACAAATATAATATTGAGTAAAGTCAGTCAAACACTAAAGAGTACATTCTGTGTGATTTCTTCCATGTAAAATTTTAAATGAGTCAAAATGATGCTAAAAACCAGACTAATGTATATACTACTGGGAAAGAAGGGAAGAGACATCCCTTGAGAAATGAAGATAATTTTTCTTCTTAGCCTGTATGGTGATTATACAGATGAGTTTACTTTGTGATGGTTTACTGAGCTGAACAAATAATTTATTCATTTTTAATTGAAATACTTAATCCTAATATTTTAAATTTAAAAGAATTAAAATGTGGATAAAATACAGAAAAAAGGAATTCCCTTGCTTTTGTTTATTATAGTCCCCTGTGGAAAGTATGAATTCACAATGCTATTTCTCTGACAATCATAGGAATTCATTAGCAAATGAGCACATAAAAGGCTTTTAAATATGATGCCTAGGAAGTTCCTCTTTTATTATCATTACAATCAACTTCAAATATCTTTACCTAATGACATTATTTATTCCTGCTGTCTGTAGGTTGTTTCATATACCCCAATATCATGATGATTGAATGACTTGTGAAAATTAGAGATTATATTGATTTTATAATTTCCTATAAGATTATGATTTTGTCAACATACATATATTGCAATTTCTTACATTTCTGCTTATAATTATCATGCATTGAGGAAAATAAAAGAGAACAAGCCCTGAATTCTTGTATGGACTCCAGAAAAAGAAAGCAACAGGACAGTCCAAAGTGTTGCCAAGATGTCTTCATTCCTACAACTGTTGAACACATAAAGCATGTGAATTCATAATAACTAGGTTTCCCCAATGACAGGGAGTGAGGGGAGATGAGGACATGCGACAGGGGGTAAGGACAGCTGGGAGAAGGTCAATGGGAGGAAAAAAGGAAATATATGTACTACTATATGTAATACTTTAAACAATAAAAATAATAATTAGGGTCCCACTTCTAATGAGTAAGTAAGCACTGAGAAATAATCCTTTATTTTTATGTAACTCAGGAAGAGGGATCTGTGAGAAACCAGGGAGCAATTCTCTAAGAAGATTGAGCTCTGGCCACAAGAGGGCATTGTGAGAGATGCAGAATAGCTGAGTCTGAGGCAGGGAGATCTAAGGCCACCCAGTGCTGAAAGAGAAATCACTTTCATCACTGGCTTTCTTCATTACAAATCTTGAACAATATTTGGCCAGGGCCAAGAATGGTAAATTAATTTTTAAAAGTCAATCAATGGCAGTATGATTCCTGTTTGTTAACTCTACTAGTAAATAAGCCTCTTAGTAAATAGGACCTGATTTTGAATACTCAGTTCAAACAGTTCCTGTGGCTATGTTAGGGAAGAATGGGATAAGCCTCTGTCTTCTATCCTGTTCTCCTAGTGAATTCCAGTTCCTACCAGAACAATATAGCAACAGAACTGCTTTAGAATTATTCCAAACTTTTATGATTGTTGAATGTCATCTGTATTCATTGAACTGACACTACCTTGCTCTGCATTTACTTTTAAAAATGCTCTGCATTTATTTTTTAAAAATGTAGATATGAACAAAAATTACAAAATTAATAAAGTTCTATTACAATTCTGTACCTCTCTTAAAGATACAACTATCTATTATCTATTCCATATCTATGCCATGTCTGTAACTAGAGGCCTGGTGTACAAAATTTGTGCATGGGGGGGGGGTCCCTCAGCCCAACCTGCACCCTCTCCAATCTAGAACCCATCGGAGGATGATCCTGTTGGGATCAGGCCTAAACCAGCAGTCAGACATCCCTCTCATAATCCGTAGGAGTTGTCCATTTTTTGCTGCAAATATAAGAATTTTCTTAAAGAAAAGTGGCCTTTGGACTAGCAAATTCCACTGGAATGAAGCAAGCTGACAAACCTGTTCAGCTGTAACACATGCTATCTTTCATTAAAAGGAAGGATTACTCAGAACAATGCCAAGATCCCAGGAATCTCTGAGAACCATGAAGAATTATTCCTAGGTCTAGAGACATATTCAAGGACTTTTCAAAACATATCTGCCTGAATTGCATAACTGCTCTGAATAATTCATTCCCCCTTTTGTACAGGAGTGTCTACAGAACATTCTGTGCCTTTTTCACCATTGTTTATTGTGTTTTTTAAGAAGAACAGATATCTCTCTCTTTTGTTCACAAATGTACAGATCAAGAGCACTATAACTGAGTTGCTGTACCTAAGGAAATACACCCCAGGACCCTGGATTTGACTTAGACAATGGAATTCTGGACTTTGGTCTGATATTGGGGCATAAGAGGATCTAAGAGTAGGAGAGAAGGTGAATCACTTCCTAGAATCCCCAGTGACCATCTCCATCTGATGGCACTCAGATCTTTTGTAGTCTTCTCCCATTATGTACCAGGGTAGGTGTGTGACCAAAAGCATATGACAAAAGTCATAGTGTATTCCTTCCAAAATTAAACTAATTAGATTATAAAAGGTTAACATTTCTATTTGGGGAAATCGCCACCCCCCCCCCATCACTTTCTTTTTCCCTCTTTCACTCTAGAGGGAGGAATGACATGAGCATTCCCATAGAGTGTTCCATATGGACAGGAACTAAAGTCTCCTTCCAAAAACCATAGCTATATGCCAAGCCCATTCTTCAGACCCATGCTGGCCTAGGGTTTGAGGATTGCAGGAGGATTCTGTACCATTGGACTAAGGATAGGGACAGAGATACCTAAGAGATTTGCTGGTTTGGCTGCTCAACAGAGAATGAGAGCTGCTAGAATCCTATCCTGGACTTGTTTTACAGGAAATCCCACCTGCTAAACTAGGGGGTTGGTCAGAAAGCAAGAGGTCCAACAGAGTGTGGGCATGGGCTGGACTGGTAGAAATCTAAGAGCTAAGGGATACTCATAGTCAGCAGAAAGGGGGGCACTGCTCATCTTGTGAGAGTTTAGGTCAGAGGAGCTCAGCAGGTGAGTTATCAAAGAACCCAAGATGGTCCCAGAGAAAAAGTCAGCTTTAAACATCAGCCATCCCAGAGAGTAAAAAGACAGAACAAAAGTACCAACTAGTCAAGTAAGAACTTCCTGGTCCTTTTCCCTTTGTCCCTCCCTGAGCTCTACACTTAATAGTAAAATATTCAGGAGAGACCTGAGGTTGCTTAGGTAGGAGAAGCACCCCCAGACCCTCCCTGCCAAGGTTGATAGGAAGCGGCAAGAGATAGGAGGGTACAGGAGAGAGGGATATCTTACCTTTAACTACAACTCAAAATTTAGACTAGACATGCTAATTTTTAATCAAGCTCTGTTTTGCAACTTAAAGTCACAGTGGGATTTTGTCATTATTTCCCCTTGAACTTTTTCTGCGGCAAGAAAAACATTTGTCTTACTGAATACATTTTAAAGTGACAGTGGGAGGTGAAAATAAAATTGTTTCTCTTATTAAGTCTCTCAACCCATGCTTATTCAATATGCCAGTTGTATTTATTATAATGGAAATTTCCATTCAGGAAATTCAGGCTAAATTGTGAAGAAACTCAAGAATTTAAATGGAAAGTTGCATTGCTATAATGAAAAGTATGATGATAAACAATAGCCACAATGCCTTATATTTAAAAAGCTTTTTAAATACATAAATCTATATTTTATTATGTTTGCAACCCTCCACAGTAGTTGTAGAAGATGTTAATTTAGCACCTCATCAGCCTGGTTCCTCACCTCTCTACATATTTCTACCACCCAAAATCACTGGATCTGGATCCAGGTCCTACCCAGCTGGCTGGCTCCCTAGGCTGGGCTGGGACTGCCCCAGCCTCACATCCTAGGGTTCTATGTTGCTCCTCTTATTCTCATTCTGACTCTGGCACTAGCCTCCACTCCTGGTATCTAGGCCTTCACTGCATGTCCAAGTTTTGGCATTGAACTTCGTGGCTTACAGTTGGTTTCTGCTCATCCTCACGTCTTTGATCACTTGCCTATATTCTTGTTCCTTCTCAGGACATCTTCCAAGATCATTTTCAAATTATTGGAGGCCTATCTTAGAAATAATATGGAGGCCAATACAAGTAAACCTTCATATCTCTTGACAAATCATCCTCACATCTTCTTTGCTGTGTCTTCCTCAAATGCCAAAACTCTCTATTATTTCATTGTCGATCCTATTGCCAGCTCTTTGCCTGGTTGAACCTGACAGTAGACCTCGGAAAGTGTGCTCATCCTGCAGCCTATACCTTCAGCCCAGCACATGCATCGGGTCCAGCTTCCCTGTGGATGGGTTTATTGCTAGATCCTATCCCCTCCTGTAACCAGTTCTGATGGAAGTAGCTGACATGCTTTATCAAATCACAATATTAATGACTTAACATTTATTAATATGTTGTTAAGTTCCAGTGAAGTATTATATTATTTTATTTGGTTCTTGCAATATCCCAGAGGTAGGTACTAATTGTCTATAGAAATGAAGAAATTGGTGCATATACTTGTTAGATAACTTGCCCAATATTAACTGGTCTCAGCTAGAAGAGAATAGACTTGACCCAGTCATGTAGAAGTTTGTAGGACAATTGATAATTTAATGCACACACATTCACCAGGAAATGACACATAAAATGTTAAAGACATGCATATAAGAAGAAGGCTAAGTCTATTTTGTGAAAAGGAAAGACAATTGAGAACTAATATTAGTTACTAACTAATCAGTTTAGTAACATTAAATATGTTGGCACACGGGTAAGAAGAGAAAAAAATTGAATCTGCTAACTGGGCAATGGACAATGTTTTGCAAGAGACACAGGAGAAAAAGACTGGTTTCTGGAGAATAACGTTCAGGAGCCAAACCCTGGAGAGAGAAGGAAGCCTGAACTTAGTCCTGTTTGGACAAGAGCTGGAACAGCTCCAAAAGTGCTGTGGGAGGCTGTGGGTCTGGCATGTCAAGCACTTGAACTCTGTTCAGGAGCGTTTTCTTCCACTCATGAAGGGAAAAAAATAATACAGTTGAACTTGAAGTCCAAGACAACTAGGGTTTGTAGGTAGCATCAAGGTTCCACCACTTACTTTGAAATAATCAATTAGGTTTTCTGAGTTTCAGTTTCCTCAGTTATAAAATGAGAATATTAGTATCTACCATGCAAGATTATGATGTTGATGAGAGATTCTTATGTACATAACCACCAAGGTACTTAGCCCAGTACAAATGCTTGGCAAATGCTTCATGGTACCATTATGATATGGGGGTAGGGGAGGGATGGAAAGACCACCTGGTGAGATGCCAAGAAAATTATTGTGAGCTATACTCTTAGCTTCCAGTCAAGTTCCTGGCACATAGCAGGCAATCAGTAAATATTTGTTGAGTAAATGGAGGACTAAAACAAGGAATGAATGAATCCTAAAGATGCCATCTCAAGGCCCAGCCTATACTGGTAGTTGCTTCCTTAGAGAGAGCAGCATCTGTACTGACATCTGATGTGTCACCCAGATGTTTCATTCTCTATGTTTTGAGGGGCTTCTAGGTCTTGCAAGCTCTAAAGCAGGCTCTGGGACTGCTGCGACACTGGGATGTCACAGGATGCTCTAATGCTTTTCTTTAGGATATAGGATTCATTCACAGTATTAGATGTCACTTCTACCATTTCAGAAGGTTCATGTGTCTAATGAGTTATTTTTCCAGACTTTACCCTAGAGAAAGAGTGGGTCAAGAAAAGAATCATTTTATAGCCTAGATGGCTTAGTTGCCTGAGTAACCTCTTGGTCCATATTCACTTAGTGGTAAAAGGGTGGAAAAAGGCATTAATTGAATGTGGACATAAGAAAATTCTGAAGTGGTATAGATGTGATATCTAATGATGCTGTAATAGCTTAGTTGTAATAGCCTAGTTATTATTTAACAGAAAAGGAATAAAGCAGAGACCGGGAAACAGGCATGCCATTTATACAGCTTTGCCAAAAAGCTGCATTTAACATTCTCCAAGTCTGTTCCCGGTTGACCTATGGGGGAAGGGGCTGGACAGAGGCAGCTTAGACGCATGCCCTGTAAGGTCTAAGTGATGTGGAAAGGTGCTTCTCTGTCTGTCACACTGGGAACAAATTAGTAGCCAGAACAGGAATGGCCACTATAAGTGTATGAAAGCTGAATATTTAAATTTCTAAACAAAGAAGCTCGCTCTCTCTCTTTCCCTCCCTCCCTCCCCAGTTCATGACTCTCCAGTTGCAGGGGGCATGCTCCCCTGTGCACACATGCCCATGTGGAACTCCATAATGGCCTAATGGACTTGAATTAACTTGGATACTGAACTGCTCCCGGCTGCAACATGGAACAGAACTCTGGAAACTGACCTTGCTTTTGGTTCTACTGGAACCCCAGCTGCACCATTTTCAGTACTGGTTTCAGGGACACACATGGGACATTGAAACCCAAGAAATGAAACTCCACACAATTACTGTAAAGCCTTTTACCATATTCCATTCCCCCATGCGGGCTTCTGAAACTTCTCATTTCAGTAGTACCCCAAGAACCTCACTTCCAGGGGCAGCAGAGAAATTTATTCTCTGATAACACTATTACATTGAAAAAGAATTAAATGCTGAAGAGAAAGGATGGGAGGAGTTCCAGGAGTAGGCAGGGTACATTTTTAAAAAGTCAGTATAGAATGAAATGTTATAAGAAAAATGCCACAAAAATCTTTCACCACACTCTGAGATTACTCCATATTAAGAGTGAAATAAAATACAGCATCATAATGGCCCAGAGATATTTAGCCTTGTGATCTATTCATAAAGAAAGAACAAAGATGTATTTATACTAATGACATTTGAAGAGTATTTGAAACTAGTAAATGATGCCAACTCGTACTGCAATTAATAAAATATCCAAGGCCAGTGATAAGAAAGGGGAAACCAGATGCTTTTAGGGACCCACCCTTTATGTGGGACTGAATCCTCAGAGCAAAAATGAACACTAATGCAGAGTATTGACTAACCAAATGGGTGATTGGAGCCATATGGTAGTTGGCTCAGTTTCAGCTCAAACAGCAGACCAATCTGTGGTATTCTCAGATCTTTCTAAGCCTGGCACCATGCAGCAAATAGCTCATCTGTATTGCTGGGGAAGGTACCAATGAGAGCAAAACTATTTACATAAAGGCATAGCTTGCTCATAAAAGCTGAGCACTTAATAGGCCAGGAAGCTATAATTGGTCCTTTGAATTGTTTCCTTCATTCTTGGTAAATTTCCAGTGTTTTTCAAGAGGCTAAACCCACAATTTACAGGGTTTTATCTTAAAGCAAGCTAACTAGAAAAGTTATTTTACATGTAGTTGAAGTGTTACAATCTGGCCCTTTGTACTAAAAAATATTTATTTATTATTTCATTTCAAAAGCAAGGGTTCTTTTTTAGTTTTTTTTTTATGATTGATAAATTGTGCTTGTGTGTGTGTGTGTGTGTGTGTGTGTGTGAGTGTGTTTAAGGCACATAATTTAAAGACCTTGATTCTATACTTCTTTCCAGTACGTACTAGCTGTTTAACCACAGTTATTTTTAGTCCTCTCTTCCTAATCTACAAAAATAAGGGCATGAATACTCCAAAAATTGTTCTGATGCTAACTGGGACACAGAAAATACCTAGCAAAGAGTCTGGAAAATTAAATGTTAAATAAATATCAGTTACCTCTGCTTCCTTCTTTTCTATTCTCAATGTTACAAGATAATTAAATACAATGTTTTTAAAACTTTGAAGAGTAATTTGACCTAAATTTAGCCCTCTGTCCAAATGAATGCATTTTTTAGAAAGTAGCTCAGATAGGTAAATCTATGCAGCTATAATCATAACAGGTATGCCCTGAAAGTCAATGCACAAATTGAATTGTTATTATCTAATTAGTAATAAGGGTAGTTAAACCAGAGTTCACTTTTAAAAATCCTGTGAAGTACTGTAGCTTAAAATAAGTAACCACTCTAATTAATCTGTTTTGCAAAATTAATTCTTTGAATACTATATGAATACTTTGCCTAAAATGAAATGTATTCTTAGTCCTTTTGTGAGCCAATAATTACATATTTATTCATTAGTGGACTTTGAAAAAAGTATTGTATAATGTTGATTATATTTCATATCTAAAAACATACCACTGTCAGAAAAATAATATTTTATTTATTTAGAATCATGAGATTATTGCTACTTCTGTGGTAAGATTGGTGTGTGTGTGTGTGTTAGTGTATGTTATAACATGAAATATAAACATATACTATGTCTAGTATATAGTACATGCTTAATGACTTATTGTGGCAGTTTTAGAATTTTAGCAAATATTAAGTATTATCAGCCACTGGCAGACACTTCTTGAATTGATGTAGGATAGTCCTGAAGGTTAGCAGGAGGAGAAACATTAGTTCACTGCTTGTGGGAAAGCAAACTTTGCAGCCACTATGGAAAGCTGTATGGAATTTCCTCAAAAAATTAAAAATGGAACTTCTGTTTGACCTAGCAATCTCATTTCAGGGGATACATCCTAAAACCCCCAAAACACCAATCAGAAAGAATATATGCACCCCTATGTTCATAGCAGTACAATTTACAATAGCTAAGATTTGGAGACAGCCTAAGTGCCCATTAGCAGATGAGTGGATAAAACAGATGTGGTACATTTACACACTGAAATCCTACACTGCTATAAAACAGAATAATCTTTACCCTTATATATGCATGGAACAACCTGGAGAATATTACGTTAAGCGAAATAAGTCAGTAAGAGAAATATAAGTACCACATGATCTCACTTATTTGTAGAATCTAGCGAACAAAATGAATTGACCAACAAAATAAGACCTGAAGCATGGAGACATGGAACAGACTGACCTATTTCAGGAGGGACGAGAAGAGAGATAAACCAAAGAAGTTATCTACTTACTAGGGCCTAGTGCATGAAATACATGAACTGGAGGGAGGGGTCCCTCAGCCTGGCCTGTGCCCTCTTGCAGTCTGGGACCCCTAGGGGATGTCTGATTGCCAGCTTGGGCCCAATCCCCCATGGACATCCCTCTCGCAATCTGGGATCCCTCACTCCTTACCACCTGCCTGCTCACTCCTTACCGCTCAGCTCGCTGCTCCTTAGCAGCAGGCTCCTTACTGCTCAGCTTGCTGCTCCTTAGCATTGCTGCAGAGGTGAGAGAGACTTCTGCCACTGCCTCTGCACTTGCCAGCCATTAGCCTGGCTTCTGGCTGAACAGCGCTCCCTCTGTGGGAGTGCATTGACCACCAGGGGGCAGCTCCTGTGTTGAGCATCTGTCTCCTGGTGGTCAGTGCACATCGTAGCCATCAGTTGTTCTGGTTGTTCTGCCGTAAAGGTTGCTTAGGCTTTTATTATATAGATATACATAGCCCAGGGACACAGGCAATAGAGGAGTGGAGACTTGGGAGTGGGGGAAGGGGATTGGGAGGATGGGATAGAAGAGAGGAGGAAATGGGAAACATCTGTAATATTATCAACAATAAAAAATATACAGTTGAGCCTGGCCAGTGTGGCTCAGTGTCCTTACTGGGAATCAACCAGAACATCACAATTGATTCCCAGTCAGTACACATGCCTCGGTTGCAGCTCTGCCCCTGGTAGGGGGTGTGCAGGAGGTGGCAGATCAAAGGTTCTCTCTCATCATGGATGTTTCTATCTATTTCTCTTTCTCCCTTCCTCTCTGAAATCAATAAAACATCTTTAAATATATTTTAAATAGAAAATATCAAACAATAAATAACATTTTCAAAAGCATGGAGAAAGTCTGAGCCTCTCCATCGAGAGTTGACTTTGTCTGGGTTGTGGGGCATCAAAGGGGAAACATAGGGCTACTGAAAATAAAAATTAACTGCAAATAGAATATATATGAGGGAAAACACATAGAAATGTTTAAAAAATTGGTATATGCAAAGTACAGGGTATTGTCCTATTATTTTGGTACTAGAGGCCCGGTGCACAAAATTCGTGCATGGGGGCAGGGGTGTCCTTCAGTCCAGCCTGCTCCCTCTCCAATCTGGGACCTCTTGAGGGATGTTTGACTCACAATCCAGGACTGCTGCCTCCCAACTGCTCACCTGCCTGCCTTTCTGATTGCCCATATCCGCATCTGCCTGCCAGCCTGATTACCCTCCAACCACTCCCCTGCCAGCCTGATTGATGCCTAACTGCTCCCCTGCCAGCCTAACTGCAGAACTGTTTGCCCCTAACTGCAGAACTAGTCACCCCCAACTGCCCTCCCTTGCAAGCCTGGTATCTGCCAACTGCCCTCCCCTGTTGGACATCTTGTGGTGGCCATCTTGTGTCCACATGGGGGCAGGATCTTGTGACCACATGGGGGCAGTCATCTTGTGTGTTGGAGTGATGGTCAATCTGCATATTACTCTTTTATTAGCTAGAATAGAGGCCTGGTGCACAGGTGGGGGCCAGCTGGTTTGCCCTGAAGGATGTCCTGGATAAGGGTGAGTGTTCCCTTGGGGCATGGGGTGGCTTGTGCAAGGAGCCTATTGTAGTTTACAGGCCAGCCATGCACTCTGGTGACCCGAGTGGAGGCCCTAGTATCTGGATTTATTTATCTTCTACAATTGAAACTTTGTAGCCTGGAGCAGAGCCAAGCCTTCTGCTCAAACAGCCATTGAAACTTTGTTGCCTTAAGTGTAGGCCTAGGCTGGCCAGGGTGTGCAGAAAGCTTGGCTTTCTCCATCACCAGGGGCAATCCAAGCCTCCCTCCTGCTCTCTCTATGGGTGTAGCCATCTTGGTTGGGTTAATTTGCATACTTGCTCTGATTGGCTGGTGGGCTTGGCTGGTGGGTGTGGCTTGTGGGTATAGTGAAGGTATGGTCAACTTGCATATTACTCTTTTATTAGATAGGATTGTCCTAAAGAACTATCTATTCTTCTAGTTGCATCATATATATAATCAAAATATTAATAAAATAATGGTGAATTACAAATCAGTCTAATTTTATAAGAAAGTAAACACCAAAAGTGGTCATCTATCCACAGATACCAATCATTCGTACCATTGCTTCACACATTCTGCTTAACCCAGCTGTGATTCCTGAATCTATTTCTACAAGTACAAATACTAGTAAGAAACAATTTCCTAAGAATAGTTTAGTTTTAAGGTCTCATAGACACTGCTATAAGGAACTTTTTAAAAAAAAATTGAAATATCATCTGCTAAAAAATATTCTAGCATGACAAATTTAAACAATGTGAAATCCAAGAGATTAAAAATATGGTACAATCATATCACCAATCTTGGCTGGCATTGAAAAAGCAGATGTTAGAGGAAACTTTAGAAAGTATACTATTTGCATATAATAGCTCTAAATTTTTCTCAAATGTCTTTGTTATAACTCTCTCACTATTCATATGCCAATGAGGTCTTTGTGGTTCTATTTTTGGAATTATTAATTTGTTAGACTGCACTGTTTCTTCTGCATCTAAAATCATAACTTTTGTTTTAGAAGAATACGAGAGTTAATAATGTGATTAAAACCAGCACTTTCAAATATTTCGATGGTATTCCAATAGCACGCCATTTGGAGTCACAGATACTATTTGGTAGAGTTATTAATCTGCTAATATATTTTCAATTAGCAAGACAGAGTCAGAAAATGATGTTTAACTCCAACTACAGGTTCATTTGTTAGTCGCCTAACTTAACATTTAGTGGAATCTTATTTTTAATTTCTCTTTAACCTAACCTTAAAAGGCAAAAATTCTGAAATGTTTTCTATGATCTACTTCATGAAACATCTTCAGTGACAGAAGAAAACATATATAACAAGTAGAGATCAGTCTGGAAGTCCTCTTTCACTTTGTTCTTATAAAGAAATATCACATCATCACCTATTAAAGAGCAACCAGGTGCATGCATATGCTATTTATAAAAATATAGCTTCTTCTGAAGAAATTGCTGCAGGGTGCTGCTTAAAAAGATGCTCATGTAGCACCTTAATATGTATTTAACACTTGGACCACAATGGGGCTTAGGGGATATGTAGCACCACTTGAAGTCTCTCCATGGCCAATTAAGTTGAAATATTTGCCATAGAGGATTCTCACTTAGAGAAATAGCTAAACCACATAATTTAAGCATATTGAATAGGAAATGGGTCTAGAATATAAAGTTCAAGCCTACAGGTGCTTTCAAAACCAAGGCAAGTTTTAGTAAAAGGCAATTGGGAGAAGATTGATAGATTCATCAAAGATATAAGCCAAACAATAAGCCAACTAGTTGCTATAGAAAAATGTGCAACTGAAAGAGCTTTTCTAGGGTCTGAATAAACCCCAAACAATGACTTCAAGAACTATCCCTTCAAAGGAGCCTGAATTTGATTAATTACTGTGTGCAGCAATTTATTTCCCAGGGCATTTTTACAAGCAATAGAGCGATCAACCAGCAATTAATGGAACTTCACAGAGAGTGTGGTCAGGTAACCAGAAAGACTTAGAAACTTACCAAAATCACTGTCCTCCCCAAGTGACTGTAGGCTTCCTGTATCTCCAAGAATGCACCCCTGAGGAACAATGTCAGAGGCTTCTTCACTGTGTGTGTGTTTGGGACAATGAGTGTGGGGGAGAAAGAGACTTCACTAAAATATATTTACCATAATAGCAAAGGAAGCTGGTGGGAACAAAGCTAAAAATTGACTTCAGATGTTGACTTGAATATATAGGAACAGGTACAGAGAACCTGAAATGATAACTAAGGTGCTAACATAACAAAAGCTATACATATATACTCGGTCTCCTCTCTTCACTCAGCGTTCTTAAAAGACATAAAATTGTGCAAAATAATACTGTTAAAATGTATTACTGAGTTTATAACATGTACAGAGATAATATATGTAACAATAAAACTGAAATAAGAGGGAAAAGAGAATAGAGCCATATGTGAATGATGTTTCTATAATCTCACTGGAATTGTTAATATAATCCTGAACTCTCATTATACACTCATTGTCATACATCAGCATATTAAATGACACACCCTGAGCTGCCTGTTGGGAAACACAAAGCCCATATAAGGACACAAAATGGCCAATGGAGCTCTTCGAAGAAGTCTCCACTTTTCCCCTCCTCCCCTGAAAGATCCTGAATATTCCTCCCCCTTATTGAATGCCTTACTCCTCCATTAAAAGAGCCTTAATAAAAGAAGTAAATCTTGCCCCCAGCTGGTGTGGTGCAGTGGCCGAGCATCAGCCCACGAACTAGGAGGTCACAGCTTCATTCCTGGTCAGAGCACATGCCCAGGTTGCGGGCTGGATCCTTAGTAGGGGGTATATAGGAAACAGTTGATCCATGTTTCTCTCTCAGCAATGTTTCTATTTCTCTATTCCTTTCCTGTCCTCTCTCTAAAATCAATAAAATATATATATATATATTTTAAAGAAGTAAATCCCAGGCGGGAGGGTAAGCTCTGCCGGTGGAGTACCTTCTCTCTGTCCACTGCTTCACTGATAAACTCTTTCACTTTAAAGTCTATGCTGGCTGGCATTTGAACTCTACTGTGAGAAACCAAGAAACCACAGTGAGTCTCAGACCCTCAGGTCTCCACACTGCCAGAACACCTGCATCAGAGAGACATTTTATAATGACTAAATTATCAATCCATCAGGAAGACACAACAAATAAACACATGTGCACCTACCGACAGAGCACCAAAGATATGACAAAAAAACTAACAGAATGAAGAGGAAAAAATATAAAAGTTCCCCCTCTCACATCATTGTTAAGCCCTGGTCAGGATTTATTATAAGTACTTAAATGAAAAATACTTGAGGCAGGATTCATTCTTTTACACTTTCTATTTTTAAAAAATCAATATACTTAATAGTTTGCCTAATAAAAGGCAAAAATATATAAACTCAATAAAACCAAGATAACCAGACTGCTTATTCTTAGTTCTTTTGATGTTATACAAACACAAACTCAGATTATGTTTTTAGTTGAAAAAAAAATCCAGAAATATTTACCTGGGAAAATCCAGGTTCAAAAGATTTACCAAAGCCTGAATTTTGCCTGTTATTGAAATTGATTGTATTTAGAGGACATTGATTTTGTTTAATAGCAGCTACACTAAGATATAATGAACAATATTCACCCTCTTAAAGTATACAATTCAGTGGGGTATCTTCTCTTCAAAAATATATTCAGAGTTGTGCAATTAGAATCATTATCTAACATCAGAGTATTTTTATCACCCCAAAAGGAAACTCAATATCCATTAACAGTTCCTTTCTGCCCCTTCATTCCCAACAGCAGAAGCCACTATTTATGTTTTTATGTGTAAATTTTCCTATTCTGAGCATTTCATATAAGTAGAATTACATAATATGTGACCTTTTGTGACTGGTTTCTCTCACGTAGCATATTTGCAAGATTCATCTAAGTTGTAGTGAAACCTGACAACTAATGGGTCTGGGCTGCCTATCACTACTTGAGCCAATTCAACCAAGAAGTGTTGAATTGAGATGGCTAAAAAGGGCTAATTCCAATGTAACCCTGATATTTGGGGCCAGTGATCTGAATCCAAGCCAGGAAGCTCAGTGTACATTCCTAATAACCTATAATTAAGTCCCTCTCTCCTTCCCAGATACTGTCTTGCAGAACCTGTTACTGTGAACCGTACACTGCCCCGGAGGGAATGTTACTAATGCTGGCACCAGGCCAGACCATCAGACGTGGCCTGGAGACTTGCAACACCTGGGGTCCTTCTTGCAAGGCCCACAAAAAGGACCGAAAGCATAATTCATGTTTGTGGGACAAAGACCACAGGGAGGAAGATATAAAGGAAAACTCCATGCATGTTCCTTCACTCAGATTTGGAAGGCTGTTCCCTGAGTCCACCAGTGTATTAAACAGTGTCCCTCCATTTCTTTGAATGAAGCATCCTTGGTTTTCTTTGGTCTTCTGCAATAGAATCATATGTGAGCGCTTATTCCAATAATGCAGGCAATATGGGAGAGCAGCAGGTCATCCACAAAAATCTGCTCTGCAGCCCCCCATAAAGCCAGCTGCTTATATGGGATGGGACAAAGATTACTTGGGGAAGTAGGGATTATAAGTATGGGGAGGAAGGCAATGTAGGCTGGAGTGGGACTCCATTGTTTGGGCATACTGAAATTTCCATGATAATAGACAGTTCTTGAATGAAAATGGACTTCATTCCAAGGTGAACTCTCAGGTCCAATATTGACTCCCAGTTGGGGGAGAAGGGTGCATACAACTCCCAACCAGGTTAGAATGTCCTTTCTTTAACAAGAATAAAGCAATCACAGTTCCAGAGCATGATTATATTTCCTATAATCATAGCTAGTTCCCAAAATTCTATTTTTGCCCATAACAGTAGCACTGATCAATACTTCATTACATTTCATGGTCAAAATATGTTCCATTGTATGGATCACAATTTGTTTATCCACTTGCAGTTGTTGGACATTTATTCTTCTACCTTTGGTTATAATGAATAACACTTCTATGAACTTTAGTGTACAGGGATTTTTTGTGCATACACATTTTTAATTATCTTGAATATATACTTAGAAGTAGAATTAATGGGGTATATAGTAATTCTACGTTCAACATTTTAAGAAAAATGGATATACTATTCTAAAATCCCAACAACAATGTGATAAGACTTCCAGCATCTCCATAGCCTCACTGAGCCTTATCATTGTCTTTTTATTTTAATATCCTAATGAATTTGAAGTAGTATCTCCTGCAGTTTTGATTTGCATTTCTTTAATGACTGCCATTGTGCATCTTTTCATGTGCTTATTGTCTGTGTGTGTGTGTGTGTGTGTGTGTGTGTTTGAGAACTGCCAATTCAAATATTTCCCCATTTTAAAATTGGGTTATTTCCTTTTCATTGTTGAGTTACATTTTTATACAATCAGATACAAGTCCCTTATCACTTTTATGATTTACAAGTATTTTCTACCATTCTGTGATTTGTATTTCCACTTTCTTAACATCGATATCTTAATTAATGCTGTCCTTTTTTTATTTACAATGAATAAAAAAGAATACAAACTTTGTGCAAATAAACAAATATAAGTGCTTTGAAGGAAGGGCAGAAATAGAAGACAGATTGATGAAACTCAGGGGGATGCCAGTGGGGAAACAGGAAGAGATTAACCATTAACCATATGCATAATAGAAAATATATGCATATGCATAACCCATGGGCACAAACAATAGTGTAGTGAAGGCCTGGGGAAGAGGCAGGAGTCTGGGGGAGAGGAAAGGGGAAAGAGGTCAATGAGGGAAAGAGGGGGAGACATCTGCAATACTTTCTACAATAAAGATTTAAAAAAAGAAAGAGATGAGACTTAGCACTTGAGTGTAAATCACATAATTTTCAATGCCATAATATCAAATCTGTACTTTCAACACAGAAAAGTATACCTGCCATATCTTATTTCTAAAATACAGGACTTCCAAACTCAAATCTGAGTCTGCCATCAAAAACACTATCAACTATGAATTCTTGCACTATGAATATCTCCAGCAGAGAGCACTAATGTCTTTTGAATATTTAGTGTAAGTAGCTTTAAAGCTAGAAAGAACTTTAGGAGCAGGTACCACCCTATTCCATTCCCACACAGCTGGGAACATAAGACACAAGAACATTTATTCCAAATCAATTAATAGTTTATTGAGCACACACTATTACTAGGTACCATGTTAGTTCTTGGTAAGCCGAAAAAGAAAAGATATATTTCTTACCCTCAAGAAATTTAGAGTTTAACAAAGATGTTTACCTCCATCTCCCAATAGCCTAATTTCAAGGAAAGCATTTAATAACTAATTATATACTTCCCTATCTCTATCCCTCACACACACACACACACACACATGCAGAGACTAACTGTCCTTGGTTGGAAATAGAAAGTTCAGGAGGGGTTTAGAGTTAATCTAGTCAAAGCCTCTCATTTTATATATGGAAACTCTGAACCCAGACTGGGTAAGTAATTTACCCAAGATTATAATAAGAATTAAGGTTAATATGGAACTTACTATATGCCAGGAACTGCTCTAAGCACATATTTTTAAATATATACATATAAACATATAGATAAGTAGATGTAATTGATATTTAGAGAGAGTGAGAGGGAGAGAGAGAGAGAAACATCACTGAGAAAGAAACATTGATCAGCTACCACTTGCACACCCCCTACTGGGGATCAAGCCTACAACCTGGGCATGTGCCCTGATGGGGAATCAAACTGGTAACTTCTTGGTGCACAGGATGGTGCTCAACCAACTGAGACACACTGCCTGGGTTCTAATCATATTATTAATTTAATGCCCACTACACCCATTTTTCAAGTAGAAAACTAAGGCACAGAGAAATTAACAAAAATAAAATAAAAGGATTCTACAAAAGGGCAAAAACAAGATTTAAACCCAAGTAGTCTTGTTCCAGATCCATGCTTGTAGAACTATGCTATACTATTAGATAACTATTAATAAAGGTAATTATAATTTTTGAACTTGTGTCTTTATGCTTTTTTTGTTATTTTCTGCTAATCATCATGGTTTCCAGCATCTCCAAAGAGAATTCTCTGGTCAAGAATCATCAAAGACCCCTAGCTGGTTTGGCTCAGTAGATAGAGCACCTGCCTGCAGACTGACGCATCCCAGGTTCAATTGCAGTAGAGACATGAAAAGGGTGGAGATATAAAAAGGGCTCACCCTGAACCCACATGCTCTAGTTAAGAAACCAGAGAACTATCTCAGCTGCAGACATGGAGTGTGAGGGGGCTTAACCCCACACCGGCTCATCAGCTAAACATACCATTGCCAGGGAAAGGAGCCAGCATACCAATAGGCTATGAAAGTCAGCATGAATTCCATCTACCAGGGTGAGACAGGAGACTGCTGGAAACTCAGATGCCCTTTTAAAAAGCCAGTGCACAAAATCTTCTTTGTAGCCAATCACTCTGAGCTCTAGCAGAGGGAAGGAGCTAGAGTGGCCTGAAGTCATACAGGGAGAGACTGGGTTGTGTGACTTCTGGGAGAGGGTTGGATGGAGAGCCACTAATGTTCCTGTGCTGATTGCCTCTCCAACACCACCCACAGACATCATCTGCCCTGGGTCCATCTGCACTCCCACTCATGTGGGAATGCACTAGCCCCACCCTCCCGACTCTGTGGCCGGGTCCTCCTAAATCACACTACAGAGGAGTCTGTTGGTTATAGCCAGCCTGTGCACCCAATGCAGACTTTATTGGAAGACTCGTAAGGAGGGTCAGTCAGACTCAGGGAGTATCAGAGTTGCACAGATAAAATTGCATTGTAGGACTCTAGAGGGAAGGCCATTTTTCCCCAGAGCACACCTCCCAACTCCCTGACACTCCACCCTGCTGAGCTCATGCCCTGCAAAGGAGTCTGCTGCCTGGTCCAAAGGTGTAGATTTTCCTGATGAGATTTTAAGGGCTAACTCAGAGGGAGTCAGAGGCTGAGTTGTGTGGTTCTAGAGCAGTGGCAACTTCCCCTCCCAGGCCATGCACCAGAGCAACAGCCCCAGGCCCCCAGTGCCAGAGCAGCAGCCCCTCTCAAGCCAGTGCAGCAGCATCCCACCCACTGGTGTCAGAGGAGGAGCACCCTATCCCCCAGGGCAGGTCCACCAGCTCCACCACTAGAGAACCACTAGCTCCACCCTCGCAATTGCCAGTAGCCTGCCCTCCAAAGCTTGAGCAACATTGTCAGCAGGCTGTGCCAAGCTTGGTGATTGTGCAGAAGACTCTCCAAGAGATTTGGGCAGACTCTGGGAAAAACTGAGTTGTATGGCTCATGGGCAGGAACCATTTTCCCTCACATGCCCGTTGGCCCCATACACTTCTGTGCAGAGTTCTCCCTAAACATGGCCAAATATTGATGAACTCTGATGGCCTCACCCTGATGACTCCTGGAAACCCTACCTCACCACAAAGCTCTGAAGGTATCCAAAGGATGGTGGATGACCTTGGTGTACTCTGAGAATGTGCTGAGTAGCCTCAGATGTAGCACTGGTGCCAGTTTTGAATTTGTATTAATCTGGTGAACACCACTTGCCCCTGCTTCATAACTCACTAAAAACCAATCCCATAACTTGCATACAACCAGTCTCATTCAGTGAATGAGACTAACAGGTGGTTAGCAGGCAAAGAATGATCTTGAGGAGACTTGGGCTTTTTGATGACCTGTCCCCACGCTTGGTGGAAGCCAGCCTTGGTGAACAGGTTGGCCCCTCCCATATACATCCAGGCCTATGAATGCTTTGTAGCTCCAAACAGGTAGCACAAGACCAGACACAAGCAGCACTTGATATTGACTTGCACTTGGGTCCCTCCAAATTGGGACATACATACCCAGAGGCAGGATTTAGACCACATCAGAGCACAACCCAATTTAGCTTCACATGCAGCACACCCAAAGGGGAGATTTTGGCAGGCATCAGACTCTGTTAGAGTGAATTCTTTCTTTCTTTAATTTGGGAGAGAATGGGTTATTATTTTCTTTTGATTCTGACAGTACACTTATTAAGATTGGGGACAGTAAAACAAGGAAGGGTTTAGGATAGAAGAAACAATAAGAGAAAGCCTAGGAAGGGCGGTTTTGGCTCACTGGAAAGTCATAGGAAAAGGGCCTTAGAGATCGTTTCAGAAGATTAACCCAGGATGAGCTGCTGCTGCCCATAGTCCCCCTGGTTGCAAGTCTTATAGGGACCCTTTGAGTTTAGAAGATGCATGCCTAAGCGGGAAGAAAGGCACAAGTATGCTCTTGGGGAGGGAGAGAGCTTGATATCTGTGTTCAGCACTCTTATTCAACACTAGTGTCCTGGAGCACAGATTCATGCACAATAAAAGAAATTAATTAGAAGAAACATTTTGATATTTCTATTTGCCCTTTCACTATAATAGAAATGTCAATCAAATTCATGATTGACAATGACAGATCGAGACACATGTGTGCAATTGGCCCCAGCAAGAGCTTTATATGTATCTCACATGTGCGAGTCAACTTAGCCTTTTATATATATACTAAGAGGCCCAGTACATGAAATTCATGCTTCCTCTCCAATCCGGGACCCCTGGAGGGATGTCCAACTGCCCGTTTAGGCCCAATCATACCTGGATCTGGCCTAAATGGGCATTTGGATATCCTTCTCACAATCCAGGATTGCTGGCTCCCAACTGATCATCTGCCTGCCTTCCTGATTGCCCCTAACTGTTTCTGCCTGCCAGCCTGCTTATCCCATAACCACTCCCCTGCCAGCCTGTTTGATGCCTAACTGCTCCCCTGCCAGCCTGTTTGCCCCTAACTGCCCTATCCTGTGGGCCTGGTCACCCCCAACTGCCCTTCCCTGCAGGCCCAGTCACTCACACAACTTCCCTCCTTTGCAGGATTGATTACCCCCAACTGCCCTCCTTTGCAAGCCTGGTCCCTGCCAACTGCCCTCCCCTGCTGGCTATCTTGTGTCCACATGAAGGCAGGATCTTGTGACCACATGGGGGCAGTCATCTTGTGTGTTGGAGTGATGGTCAATCTGCATATTACTCTTTTATTAGATAGGATAGAGGCCTGGTGCATGGGTGAGGGCCAGCTGGTTTGCCCTGGATCAGGGTGGATGTTCCCCTGGGGCATGGGGTGGCCTGGGTGAGAGGTCTGTGGTGGTTTGCATGTCAGCCAGGCCCCCAGCAACCTAAGTGGAGGCTAGTATCTGGGATTTATTTATCTTCTACAATTGAAACTTTGTAGCCTGGAGTGGAGCCAAGCCTTCTACTTGCACAGCCATTAAAACTTTGTTGCCTTAACCTACCCTGGCCAGGGGGAAAAGCTTGGCTTCTTCCATCACCAGGGGCAACCCAGGCTTCTCTCCTGTGCTCTCTGTGGCCGTAGCCATCTTGGTTGGGTTAATTTGCATACTTGCTCTGATTGGCTAATGGGCATGGCTGGTGGGCTGATATATATCCTACCCAATAAGGAGGAAATATGCTAATTGACCACCATACCCTCACAAAGTTGGCAGCATCCACAGCCAATAAGGAGGGAATATGCTAATTGACTGTCACACCCTCAAAGATGTTGGTGCCTACAGCTACAAGATGATGGTGCCTAGTCCCCTCAGCCCCACTGGGGCAGCAGGCACACGGCACAGCCAGGCCCAACCCCAGGTGGATCCAGCTGCTCCACACGCCTGCCTCTGGAGTCCCCCAAGTCCCCTAAGCTGCCCAGGGCCAGCCCAAGGCACAAGCAAGCCTTGGATGGCAGCTGCCCAACCGTCCAGGGCTGACAGAGGTTCAGGTAACCAGGACTACTGCACTGCTGTCAGTGGCAGCAGCAGAGGTGTGATGGAGGGGTCACCTTCCCCTGATCAACATGTCACCTCCCACCCGTGAGGGCTCCCAGACTGTGAGAGAGGGCAGGCTGTGCTGAGGGACACCACCCCTCCATACATGAATTTTCATGCACTGGGGCTCCAGAGTGTGTGTGTGTGTGTGTGTAATAAGCAAGTTTATTTTATAT
>JAAGEH010000165.1:555672-787230 GCA_011751065.1 Lasiurus cinereus
AGAGAGAGAGAGAGAGAGAGAGAGAGAGAGAGAGAGAGAGAGAGTTTTTGAGAGGAAAATCAAGATCTGGCTTCTGCTGGACCTGGGTTATTCAAAAACAAAGAAATGGAAGGGTTAACTATGAGAAGCCTCAGAAACCAGCTGCTTTTACAGCTCTGCAAAACCTCTTACCCAGATTTCAACATAGTTTGGGGAACACAGATTGAATCTTCATAGGGACCCCCGCAAGCATTTCCAGTCACTAGCAGAACTCATCAGACCACTTTACAGAAGCTGAGGAACACCAGCTCTGCTTTATTCTAGGCTTTCAGCCTGGCTTCATTTGCAAATATTTTCTTAGAAGTCATTGTCTTTTTATGGACAGGAATCAATAATGGCTGGCTGCTATGTGGTAGATTCCAATATGTGACTCTGATGACAGTATATATTCTTTTAATAAGATTCATGGGAAACTTTCAAAGAAATATTTGGATAACTTCCCAGAAGACAGGTCAACTGGGGATGTCAAGCACCCTGCCTCAGGAATTGGTGTTTTTCCTTCAGAGAAGAAGCTGAAGCTCATCTCCTTAGCACCTGTCTCATGAGGAAGGGGCAGTGTATAGTTAAAGCACAGGGGGAGATGAGAACACAGATTAACCAGTCATGAATATTTCAGACTTGACCCATGTTAAGGGATTGACTCACACAGAAATGCACAGTCAGCCTTGCATGATTACAGTTTGGATTTCTAGGTCAAGTACATTATTCCAAACACATGTGAAATGTCCCAATCATCCTGTTCTCAGAATTCTCACCACTGAGCTCACGCTCAGGGATCATTCTGAGAATTTTCCCCAGGCCTAAGGAAAGCTCATGTTAAACATCTGCAATTCAGAGATTGGTCAGAAAAGGTCAGAAAAACATAGTAAAGTGGTCAAAAATAAAGGAAATTCTTTGTCAGTAACGATATGCTCAGTCATATACGGCTGAGCCAGGTGGATTCTGACAAACTTCCTGAGAATGCAAAATTGTGAATGGCTTCTAACATTTGTTATCCTATATAATAAAAGCATGATATATAAATCGACTGAACAGCCGAACAGCAGAAGGACCATCCAGACGACCATCTGGGACCATGTATGCTATGACAAGCACTGGCACCAGGCCAGCCAAGGCAGGTGCAATGCCATTGATTGGGAGCCCAGCCATCTCCCCACAATTGCCCTGCAAAGGGAGACCCAGGCTACTGACCAGTAGGCTGCGGCAGGTGGATGGGGCCTCCCTCTGCGAGGGAAGCCCAGGTGCCTGAGGGAAGCCGGTGCCAGCAGCTGGGAGAAGGAAGATCTACTCATGCACGAATTTTGTGCATCAGACCTCTAGTTTTCTTCTGAAATGACATCTAGAGTGAACTATGCATGATGCTGAGACAATATTTTAATTTAGAACCTTAAAGCTAGCCAAACTTCCTCAGCATGATTCTTCTTCAACACTACATGATCCACCAACCTCATCTTCTTCTTTCCTTTAAGATGATGTATGCTTGCTGGATATACCTTCCCCACTAGAGCATACTATATTTTTAAGTAAAGAAATTATTTATTTTGACATACTCCTTCCTACTGTCAGATCCCCAGTGCTTTTTTTATACACTGTAGACATAAAATGTTTAATTAAGAAGATTTTTCATTATCATAAATAATTTTAGGATAATAAATTGGGAAAGAACTGTTAATATTAAATCATTCTGTTATCCATTATCATTAAATTTTCTTAAGACTCAGAGAAAACTCTTAGTAAGGCAACTACATGAAGCATAGATTAATGCTCATGTCACTTTGAGGGGGGGATGGTTTTTTGTTTTTGTTTTTTTCCCAAGGGAATCAGCTCAGAAGGGATCTGCCAAACCCCAATGTTACTTGATTACTTCATGAGAGTCATGGAATTCAGCCACCAAATGACCAATGGTAGGGATCCTTTCATTTCTATTATTTGTGACTTTGCTTGTTTTATTGGGTAGAGAAACTGGCCACATTTGCTGTTCAGTTATCCCTTTGTCACATGAATGTGAAGGCCCTACAAGTAGCTCTTTTTCTACTTAATGGGATGCATAGAAAGGAGAATATTTTTACTTCTGATTCTTCTAGACCAGAAAGATATTGAACCCTGAGGATGGGTTGATCATTTTAAGACAATATTGGGGGCAGACAAAGCAAAGGCATAGAATTTAATTTCCTAAGTGTTCTTTTTCATTATCTGTTGAACTTCCCCCTTTTTTATGAGGCTTTTTCTGACTACTACCACCTGCATTGTTCAATCTCCTCACCCTGAGCATTAAGTTATACTTGATTGTTTTCTGTGTGTTTGTCTAAGTTGTGAGTAGCTGAGCTCAGGGACTTGGACCAACTTTGATGCTTCTTTGGTATCATGCCTGATGTCTAGTATATTGATGGACACATAATAAGTATTTAATATCTATGATGGAATTTTGAATCACTATTTCCAATGTAAGTGAATTTGGTGGTGGAAATAGTGACTGAGCTTTTTAGAATTTTTACCAAAATAAATTGATCAGAGAATTCTTTAGAAGACTCTAGATACTCCTTAGAGACTGCATATCATCCAAGACTCCATTGGTCCTATTTTCAAAGAGATTGACTGGGCATGAAAAGCCCAAACACTAATTTGTATTTTTTATTCTAAGGCCTACTATGAGATGCAAATAATTTGTCATTACTAAAATATTCTCTCTTGTTTATGGACCCCAATCTTGTATATAGTATTAAAATTCTCTGAGAATGGCATTTTTTTAAAACAACAAACATTTATTATCTCTCGAGGTTTCTGTGGGTCAGAAGCAGCTTAGCTAAAAAATGTTGACATGGGATCTCTCATGAAAATTCACTCAAGATGTCAGATGTAGCTGGAATCCTCTGAAGGCTCAACTGAAGCTGGAGGATCCCTTCTAGGTAGCTCACTCACATGGTCGAAGCCTCAGTTCCTCTCTTCAGCATCCTTTCCACAAGGCAGCTTGAGTATCCTCACAACGTGGCAGCTGGCTTCCCCCAGGGTGAATGATGCAAGAAGGAGAGTATCAAATGAAAGATAAGTTCTTGGAACTAACATAGCATCATTTCCACCATATTCTATTAGTTAGATGTGAGTCACAATAGAGGAAGAGGAATTCTTTTTTCCAATAGTTTTTATAGCCTTTGCCAGCTTAGGGAAATTCTCAGTCATTATTTCTTCAAATAGGTTCTAAATCTCTTGCTCTCTCTCTTCTCCTTCTGGTTACCCCATGATGGAAATGCTACGCTCAATTTTATTCCAGAGGTCACACAGATAGTGATATTGCTAGAACAGAAGAATCAGTGACCTATTCGTGGATTTGGGAGAGAACCTTGCTTTCCAAACGTTCCAGATACATATAAAAAACTAGACACTCTCAAATTTTAATGTCATGATTTTATAATTAGTATCTCTCCTAGCATTCACTTTTTTCCTTGTTTCGTATTTGATTCTATGTGTGTGTTTTTTAATCTTCCTCTCCCAGTGATAAGCAGTTTGAGAACCAAAACCAATTCTAAATTAGCTTAATAGATCTTTACATACACAGTGCTTCTCACACATAAACTCGATAAAAACTCTGTGAATGGCCAAATGAAAGAAGATTCAGCCTTTCCTCTAAGTTTCAGTAAGAAGACAGCTGCCAACCCAAAATGGGAGGGGTGATAAAAGAATAGAGCAGCGTCATGTAGACAGCCTTCTTCTTCCCTTTCAGGGTAATTCAAATTGTGGTCCTAATCTGAACATTCTTCCTGGGACACAGCTCAGTCTCCCAAAGCTCAGTTGTGCCTCTCTCCGCCCTTCCGTTTACACAAACTGACCAGAGAGGTCCCAAATGCTGAGCATTTTATATAATTCTTCATTTACTTTCGGGAGGTCCCTGTACAAACATTTTTTTTTAAATAAATGCGGATGTGGTCGCCATAGCAACTCAGAGATACAAATGTAGGCTAACTCGATCACTGTTGAAACAAGTCCCTGCAAAAATACTGACTTAAACTGGGGGTGGCGATGACAGTGGGGCGTGAATGTGGATAAAATATTACGTCTCCCAAATTCCTGGTTTTGCTTTATGTAAACGCAGGGCCACAATTGCAGGGGGAAGGGAGGGGAACAGGAGACGGGGCGGCCCTACAGTCTATTAGCCATTAAACGCTGGTTAGGAGTATAGGGTGGCCCCTCCAGCACGTTGTTCCCTCTCCAAGCCGAAGATAAGAACATTTGAGAGGTGGATGGTACCGGAGGCCCAGAATCCTAACTTCAGCCGTTCGTTTTGCTAGCACTGTAAACTCTCCCGCACATGCTCAGCCCTGCAGCCTTGCTATAAGCACGCAGTGTCAAAGGCAAAGGAACTCGTCTTGTGTGTGTAAGAGGTGGGCTCCCGCGCGCTCCACCCGCGCCTGCCCTTGGGGCCCATGGGTCGTTATGTAAATCACAAAAGACTCGGGGGGTGCAGCCGCGAGAAGGCGGGGCCGACACATAAATGCTGTACTTCCCAAGTCCCCCACCCGGTGTGCCTCTCCCTCCCGTCTTTAGAAAACAGCTCTTGGTAGACACCCCCTCCGTCCTCTCCCACCAGGCGAAGTGTGCCCAGTGCCGCGCCGGCGAACCAGAGAGCAAGCCGGCGGGAGGCCACATGGCGCGCTCCCGGGCGAGGGCAGCTGCGCTTTGTTTCCACGGGCGCGGGGTGAGTCACCGGCCCCCGCAGGCCGGGGCCGAGGCGACTGCCAATTTAACAGCAGGAGCTGCTACCGGGGCAGCCGAAAGCTCTCTCCCTCCTTCCTCCTCCTCCTCCTCCTCCTCCTCCTCCTCTTCCTCGGACACGGACACGGCCACTGCCACCGCCCCCCGCGCCGCCGCCCCCGCCCCCTGCCTCCGCCCAGTCTCCGCCTCCTCCGCCCGCGAACTTAGTCAGCGGTTCGCGCCGCGGCGCCGCGATTGGCCGGCGGAAGGCGCCGCGTCACAATGGAGCCGGTCGGAGGCGGCGAGCCGGCCAGCGCTGGGGCTTCCCGCTGAGCCCGCGGCCGCCGGCACCGACCGAGTGCGGGCGCCCGGCCGCCGCCTGCGCGCCCCGAGTGGCGCAGGGCGGACGCCGCGGTGGCGCGGGCGTCGGGGGCTGGATTTGCGCAGGTAGGTCGGGGTGGGACGCCCCGGCTCTCGGAAGAGGTGCCGATCGGACCCAGGTGGTGGAGGTGGAGGACGGGGTGAGGGGACGCAGCAGGTGGGGTTGGCCGCACAGGTGCGTTTACCTGTCCGCCCTCACCTGCGAGCTGGGCGTGCGGGCAGCCGGCAGCGGCGCGGGGAAGAGTCACGGCCTCGCTGCTCCGCTGTCCCCGCCGCCGGGAGGCGGTCCGCTCTCTGCCCGGGCGTTCTGGGCGCCGCTGCACCTGGACGGGAGACCCGGGGCGGTGTGGGGACGAGGCTCTGGTTTTGCAGGCTGGGGTCTCGCCTCGGGGTGCTGAGACATCTCCCGGGGGAGTGCGCGCCGGGTCGCTCTCCTTTGCCCCCTGCCCTGGCGCTGTTGACAAACATTTTGTGCTCACTGGGTACTCATTGTTCCCCGCCAGTTTGATGGTGGTGTAGGCATTCGTTTGTTAGCTAGAGAAGGGGGCAACCTAAGAGAGAGGCTGAGAGTTTCCTCCTCCCGGGGATGGGGGGGGGGGAGATAAGGGGGGCAGTTGAGCAGGTGCTGAGAGGTCAGAAGGGAGGAGGCACGGTGTTTCTTCATTACTCTGTGTCCTCACCCGACTTCCCAAAGTCCATAGGTTGCCCTTAGATGACTTCTGTGGAAGACCTTTCCTTGTGGTCAGAAAGACACCCTCTTAGCACCCCTTCCCACCTCCCCCCAAGAAATGAGAAAAACTAAATTTAAAAGCAACTTCTGCGTGAACTTCCTTCAATAAATTTGCCTTGCCTAAAAACTTAAAAAAAAAAAACTTTGTAAGAAGATATCGCTATGAAACTTCTAAGTGTGCGAACATGCAGCCAAGCTTAAAATGGGACCTTGGTTCACCTCTTTCTAAGAAGTGAAATGGCATGTGTCCTTTATCAGACTGTCCTGTCTCCTAAACACAAGTGTAGGATTGAAGCGCACAGAAGAATCCAAACGGCAGTATAATTATCTAACAATTCCTGTGCCCTGGCTGTGTTCAGATTACATCTCCCTGAGAACCCCCCAATGCTCTTTGAGTTGAGGCGAGCCAAGGTGTACTTTCTTTTGCCCGTGGCGTTCCTAATCCGAAGCTTCGCTCTTGAAGGCGACAGCTAATCTCTGATGTAATTGGGACAGTGTGATGGAAGAATGTAAGCCCTAACGGTCTCTATTCTCTTAGGTCAGGTAATGAAGTGGGCAGAGTTGTCACTGAGTCCACAGTTGAATCGTGCACTTATTATCTTATACCTACTATCCCCACAAAATGTTTTTCTTATAGAAAAAAATAAATTGAAATGTTAGAATTAAATTTGCTGTTCTTTGAAACTTACTGTGTTTCTTCGATTAGAAAGGTACTCTATCATGTCCAGCCCAACAGGAATATTTTCCATCTGGAGTGATTTCATTTGACGAGTTAAAACCGGCTTTTTGAGGACCATCCCCATTGCTGTTTTCTTCTTTATTTTTTAAATTTAATTTAATTTTATTGTTGATAGTATTATTCAGAATCTTCCTAATGAAAGCAACATTCATTAAAATGAAAAGGTACCAGGTCGTCCAAGTTTTTTATTTAATAGACTTTATTCTTTGGGGTAGTTTTAGATTCACAGCAAAATTGAGAGTAAAGTGCAGAGATTTCACATATACTCCTTGCCCCTACTCATTTATAACCTCCCCAATATCAACATGCCCCACCAGAGTGATCCATTTGTTACAGTAGATGAACCTATATTGACAACATTATCATTACTCAGTGTCCATACTACACATTAGGGTTCACTTTTGGTGTTGTACGTTCTATGAGTTTGGATAAATGTGTAATAACATATATCCATCATTGTAGTATCATCAGAGTATGATACTATAGTATCATTTTCCTTAAAAAATAAAAAATAAAAAAATCCTGTTTCCCACTATTCATCTCTTCCTCTCTCCAACCCCTAGCAATCACTGGTATTTTTACCATAGCCATAGTTTTATCTTTTCCAGAATGTCACGTAGCTGAAATCATTAGAGTCTGTTGCCTTCTTGTACTTAGTAATGTGCATTTAAGTTTCCTCCATGCCTTTTTGTGGCTTGATCACTTATTTCTTTTGAGTATTGGATAATATTCCATTATCCCTCCAAGATTTTTTTATACTGTGTGGGTATTTTCCTGCAGTCATTTGAAATTTGTAATTTTTTGGTTTTGTTTTCTGAGGTTGAGAGGGGCAAATACTATATTTAGAAGATTCTTTCTTTAACCAAAGTTTTTATTTGTAAACAACTTTTTATTTTTTAATTTTCAAATCCTTTTTGATAGTATATGAGTATTTTTATGTTCCTTTTTGATTTTGCTGCCCATATAAAAATAGTCTATTTAATCTAATCCCCAATTTCTATTTACTGTCTCTCAAGATTGAATTTCTGAATTTTATTTATTGTTATGCCATTTAGAAGTGTGTTTCCTCTGAAAGAAGATGGGAGGATCGCTAACAATTGCCTATATGACTTTCTTTTTTTTAATCCTCAGCTGACGATATGTTCATTATTGATTTTTTTTCTTAGAGAGGGAGAGAAGGAGAGAGGGATAGAATGAGAGAGAGAGAGAGACAGAGAGAGAGAGAGATAAACAGCGATGTTAGAGAAACATGGATTAGCTGCTTCCCAAATGTGCCCTGACCAAGGATCAAACCCTGAATCTCTGAATGTTCCTGGCTGGAAATTGAACCGGCAGTCTTTTGGTTTATGGGATGATGCTCCAACCAACTGAGCCACCCAGCCAGGGTCTGACTTTTCTTTTTTCTTTTTTCTTTAATATATTTTTATTGATTTCAGAGTGGAAGGGAGAGGAAGAGAGAGAAAGAAATAGCAATGATAAGAGAGAATCATTAAGCTGCTGCCTCCTGCATGCCCTCCTGGGGATCCAGCCCTCAACTCTGGGCATGTGCCTTTGACCGAAACCGAACTTGGGACCTTCCAGTCCACAGGCCAATGTGGGCCTGAATTTTATTTTTGTTCTCTTTTTCAACATCCTTATTTAATAAGCTTAAAACATGGCTTAGCTGAATATGACATGTTACTCCTGATTTGGTGGGATGATTTGCATTGCTTTTCATGTCGGAAGCATGTCTCTCCCTGTAGTCCTGCTCCAGAATTTAGACCTGTGACCAACCAGAATGAATTTGAGAGGCTCAATTATAGCACAGAATTTATTTAACCAATTATAAAATGCCTTCTAATTTGTGCCATGTCTGTTCTCATATTGCTGCTTTTTCTTTCATTGCCATTGCCTGTTTCTACTTTCTTTTCCATCTGTATCTTCTAAACTTGCTACATACCTTTATGGCAGTTTCTTCTAGTATTTAAAATACTGTCATTGGCAAGCATAGCTTATCTTTTTTTCTTCTCTGGGTCATTAGATCTTAAATAAAAGTAGGCCTAACTGCAGTCACTGAATCTTTCTTCTAAGATCTTAACACTACTGTTGATTTAGAAATTCAACAAAAGGTAATAATAAACCCCCTGTTCTACAATTGCTTTTCATTTAGGATTCTACTCCAACATAATTTAAATTCACGTCGGTGGTGGTGTGAATTGTGTAAAGGAAATAATAAGTTGTCAGAGTTTCAACCTTGATTTTTCCTCTTGCCTTTTGACCTTTATGCTGTCTTTGATATGAGCCATTCTGCTTGTGCTTTTCCAGACTGTATCTTTGAACTTCATCTCCTACTTCTTCAACTTCAGAGTTTCTTATTCCTCTTCTTGCCTCTCTTATCCTGTGGCCATTTCCAGAACTCCATTCTACAATGCCTACTCCTCAGCCAGCAGCATCTTTCACAGAAGCTACCAGCTGCACAGCTTCTATCTCCCTTCTGGTTCCAGCTCCATGCAAGTACCTGAGATCTCCCTCAGCCCATATCTGAGGGAGGCTTAAATTCTTCACTGTCAGGTAGCACATTCCTTCTGATCATTTCTCAAGTGTGCCAGTTTGAGAGCATGTTCAAACCTCCCTTCTTCGGTCAAACTCCTCTACAGCATTTTCATAGCACCCCCACCCCCACTCTATTGCAAATTGTAAGTAGGAGTTCTTCAGGCTTCTACCTAAGAGCATGGACTTTGCAGGTCTGTGTTTGGATGAGTTTCTGGATTAGTTAAGATTAGCTGCCAGTCACAGAGATGGCAGAGATCAATGGCTTAAACAAAGTGATGTTTGTTTCTCTTTCACACTAAAAAAGAAAAAAACAATTTTTTTTTACAGAGAAACAATACAGGGCTGGTGTGATGGTTTTACAGTCTTGTGAGACTTAGGCCAATTCCACCTTTTGGATCTATCATACCTCAGGTGACACTCTCAACTTCATGGTCCTAGGTGGAGCTTTAGGTTCCAAGTAGTAGAAAGAAGTAAGGGAAGGAGATAGGAAAAGCATAAGCCTTTCTTAAGGAACGTCTCTTAAGGAAAATTACTGAGGCTGTCATATACTTCTTGTTACATCTCATTGGCCAGAACTTAGTGATATGGCCTCACCTAGCTGGAATGGAGATGTTATAATACTAGTATTGTCCTTATTTCAGAGAGCCTTATGCCTCGCTAGAATGTGGGAGGTTCACCTCCTTAGGAAAAAGAAGAGAATGAACATTGGGTAGCCAAACACCACATTTCCTTTACAACTCTTTCTTGACCAATATTACCCATCACACAGTATTCTTACACTTAAAAGAAATATTATACACGAAATCATCTATACAGTGCCTGGCATAACACAAGTTTTCAATCAGTGTTGGTTCATATTCCTCCTTATTCCTCTTTCAGGAATTGCCTCTTTTCCCTGTTGCAACATCATTGGCATCCAAACCCTATTTTAAGTAGTTAGGCATTTGCCCAGTTGGTGGTATCAGATTGTATGCTTGTACCTTTTCATAGGAGAGAGCAACACATTATTACTCAATGTCAGCATTTATTTTGTAGCTTAAAACATGGCTTAGATGAAAAACATAGCTCTTGGAATCAAATAGACCCAGATGTGAATCCTGGCTATGCCACTTAGTGTGTAACCTCAGCCTCTCCGCACCCTCGATTTCCTCATCTGTGACCAGGGAGTAATAATCAGATATGAGAATTAAATTAAAGACATGTGTATAGAATGCGTAATACTGTACCTGATAAAGTAAGCAGGAGCTTTTCTTTTTTAATTTGGCTTAACCTGGGTGAAGCTTTTTGAAAATGAACCCATACTATTAAAAATATATATATTAATAGTGGTCATTTCCATATATATCCAAATGAGTGTTATTAAATTATTAGTAAAACTTTTTTGAGAATTGTCTCCATAGTCAGTTTAAACCCAAACAACAGCAAAACCTTTCTTACATTTTAAAAATAAATAACGGAATGGCTCAGCCTTAAGCTTTATCAGCCTTGATTTGATAATTGGGGCTGTTTCACTCTCAGAAGCTGAAACAGTTCCATGACTGTATATATTTCATAGTATTCTTTTCAGCGGCTATTTATTAACTGCCTACTGTGTGCCAGACACTATGCTAGTTTCTGGAACTACAGTGGCAAGCACAAATATATTCCCTGCCATCATGCAAATTGCAGATTACTGGAGGAGTTAGCATATTTAAAAAAAAAATGGCACTATATCCTGACTGGCGTGATTCAGTGGTTAAGCATCAACCTATGAATCAGGAGGTCACTGTTAGATTCCCGCTAAGGGCACATGCCCAGGTTGTGGTTCATCCCCAGTGGGGGATGGGTGGTGGGAAGTTGGTGCAGGAGGCAACTGATTATTTTTATCATTGATGTTTCTATCCCTTTCTCCCTCTCCCTCTCTAAAATCAATATATGTACACACACACACACACACACACACACACACACATATTAAATGCCACTATGAAAGTTGTCAGGAAGGAGACATACAGCTGCTGTGAAAACATGCGCTTTATATATGCCCTATGGTTGGAGATTGAATAGAATCTGTAGGAACAAAACATTGGCCGGTGCGCTGCAAAGCTCAGGAGTGTGGTTTCAAATGAGCTCAGACATGACTTGAGCCTGCCCTCAGGCAAGAACCAGAATGTGCCATGGGTTTCCAACACCATTACAAAGAAGGCATTTCATAATGTTTGGAGCCATGTTTGAAATAAATGTATATACATAATATATATCTTCTCGGTGTGATACTCTGAAAGGGGCTACATTGGCAAACTTTAAACATAGATACTTTTAGATACAACAGGCAGATCATGGGAGAGAGTTGGCAGTAAAGTAGGATCTTTTCAGAGAAGGTCAGAGGCTTGATCTGCAACACCCTTGCAAATGGAGTTTGAAGCCATTTGGCTGGATGGGGGCCATGTGAAAGACTGCTGGTGGAATTGGCAGCTCTTTATATAAAGCAGTAGTGAAAAAATAACCACAGGATGGGAGGTATGGGCAGTGTGTTCCAGAGAACTGGCTGGACTGCTGTGCTGGGATGGCCTCTCAGGGCCAGTGGGCAGCACCGGCATCCAGTCCCTTCTAAGCTCTCAGGTTTGTGTGCAGGAGCTCAGCTCCACACACTGACGGTAGGGCACCATTTCTCCTTGCCCTGTCCAGCTGAGCTAATTGGGAGAAGTGTTGTCTCTTTAATCCCTTTGAGAGCCTTGGAGAGGTGGTGGGATGATGAGCCTCAGGGGCAGAGCTGCCTGCCATTGGATGGCAAGTTGTTTCTTGCTCTAAGTAGATAAATTTAAGATGAATAAATTCTGTTCATCTAAAGATTTTAAAGTTCATCTCTCAAGGCAAAACTAAATGAGTTTGTTCCTGGCCCTGTTACAAGTGCCAAAGTAGGCAGTCCTCAACTGAGCAGTGATCTGTCTTCCAAAAGCCTTGTGAGTCATGATGCAGGTTCTCAGACGCAGTGTTGTGCATGGGCTCAGGTTCCCAGGCTTGCCCAAGAGAGTCTGTGCTGTGCCTGCACCACCCTAAGGTGCCACCAACCTTTCTCCTTCACCCTCCCAGATATGCCCTTGCACCTGGGACTCACTCTTGCTCCCCACTTACCATGCATTTGGAATTCCTCCCTCAGTGGCACACCAGGCTTGTTCCTACCTTGGGGGACTTCTCATTGCTATTCTCTACATGGAATGCTCTTTCCTTATGAATTTGCACGCTCTATGAGGAGTCAACTCAGATGTCACCTCTGAGATACCTACCCTGACTACCTCTATCTGCCCCCATTATCGTCTTTCAGACTTTGACTTTTTGTTTGCTTGCTGGTTTGTCTTCTAATCCCTATACCTCCCATTAATTAAAATATAAGTTCTGTGAAAGCGTGAACCTGTCTCCCTGTATACCTACTCTTGAGCCTGGTTTTCAGTAAGCTACTCAAACTACTACATGTGATATTGGCAAATAATTTTACCCCTTTGAGAATAAAATGGGGCCAATAATACCTGTGGTACCTGTCTCGTAGAACAAATGAAGGCCTGAAGTTAGTAGACTGAAGATTGTTTCTTTTCCCCTAAACAGGCTATTCATCTTTAGATTCCATATTTTTTTCAATAATAATGTTTTTTACCCAATTACATGACCCGGAGAAACATAGAACTCATCCTAGGCTTGTCTCTGTTCCATTCCCCCCTAATTGCTCCTCCTCCAGTTGCTAAGCAACTTGTCCAGATACCATATTCTTAAGATTTCTCCCATCAGCACCTTCCTCCTTTGCTGTCTTGAGTCTTTTCCGGGATCACTGCTAATTGTCTTCCAATCAATAGTTCAGTTTGTAGTCTCTATCCCTCCTCCCATTTGTTGTCCACACCAATGTAATATTTCTGAAAGGCAAATCTTATACCATAACTGCCCAGTTTAATAATCTTTAATGACTTGCTTTGCCACAGGATCAAGTCCAAACTCCTTGGTGAGCCATATAATAAAGTCTCCCTTTGTTGGCTTCTACAGCTCTCCAGTTTCACCTCTTGACACCCTGTCATTTCTTAATCACCAGAGCATGCACCACAGACACAGCATGCAAAATCGCAGCCTCATACACCAGCCTAAACTATTTACAGTGCAGAGAGGAAGACGGCTGCTCTCCAAGCTTTCTTCCTTTTCTCCATCGGGGATGCTCGTATCCCCTCTTCAAACACCTGCCCGCCTTTTAAGAATAAGTTCAAGCATGACTACCTATTCTCAAAGATCATCCACAACACTTTCCTTCTGCCTACCAACCTCAAGAGCTCCTCATTCCTTTTTCTGTCCTGCCTCTGAGCCTGGGTTCTTACTATAATACCTGTGCCCCCGAGAACAGCTATGCTTCCTCCTACATCTTCCTTTGTGATAAAGGTTATTTTGTTCATCTCCAGGGCTTCCTGGGCCAGGCATAATACTGGGCATGTAACTGGAGATCTGGGGAAGAATTCAGGAATAAAATTCAGCATACTTATTACCTAATCCAGGGCTTTGTTTCAATAACATACTTTTGACTGGTATTGGACTAAAAATTGAAAGCTCTCCTTGAAGTTTAGAAATAGAAAGGCGTATTTATGCCATTAATAGGTATCATTGGATGGCCAAAATATTTTGTTAATTAGCTAGAGTTTATTGAACATATACTGTATTCAGAGTTCTACATTTGCCAGTTTACAAGGAATGCTTTAGACTGCTTTTGCTGTTTTCTGAAATAACCCTTGCTTTGTTTTTCTATATGAAGTAAGAATGTTAGATGGTCAGTACACATTCTTGGCTTTCAGACAGTTTAGAACAGTGTCTCCTAATGTGTTCTCCCCCCCTCCCCCAGAACCCTCTAAGAGTAGTATTTAGAAAACCTATATGCTCTATTCATACATTTTAAAATTTAATGTCTAAATTTTTATCATGATTTTTAAATAGTTGTGAAAGATGACATTTCTGATATTATAAATATTGATTTAAAAAATTCTTGTTAATGTACCCAGTAGAAGCTAAATTAATACCAGGATGACTTCCTATTTACCATATCATCTATTTTAAAAGTACATGAATAAGCTCTTCTAGAAAAGTTGGGAATTTTACATATTTGTTTCTTTCATCATTCCTATACTGTTATTAATAAACTTAATCCCAAAGTAACATTATTATGTTTGAAAATCTTTCATTGATTACCTTACCCTAATCTTGTGAGACACACACTACACGTCCTACATTTTTATTTTTTTTAAAGTTCTTGTGACA
Organism: Lasiurus cinereus; assembly: GCA_011751065.1. Taxonomy (NCBI): domain Eukaryota; kingdom Metazoa; phylum Chordata; class Mammalia; order Chiroptera; family Vespertilionidae; genus Lasiurus; species Lasiurus cinereus. The sequence continues at coordinate 570,042 of JAAGEH010000165.1, forward strand.
AGAAGTTCCTGTTAAATAAAATTTCTTTTTTATTAAATTATGGTTTGTTTTTAGTGTACAGTTGACCAGAACAATTACATCAGAATTTAATGACTCATTATTCGGCATAGGTAAAATTTTTTAATATAGGAAAATTATCTCTCAATGAGGTACCTGGGACTTAAAAACAGTTTATGTGTGCATAACTAAATATTACTGCTAGAGTAAGCTTGGCTTCATATTAAATCATGTGCTGCTTTAAAAATATAAGTTGCTTATGAAATTCTTGCACAAAGATAGTATAATTCCAACCCTATGTTTTAAACTCCCGAGTTCTATGCCAAAAGTTATGTAGTGATTGATCATAAAAGTGATTTTGTTTTTTTACTAACAACTTAATTAGCTCTTTCTCCAGTATTGCTCCAAGCAAGAAATGGAAACTTTCCCCTGACTACCCAAAAGATTTGTTTCTCAGTCATGAAAGTCACTCACTCCTTAACATCTATAACCTTACAGGTACTTCAAAATGGCCCTCTGTGTGGGCACTGGGAGTTTTTACTCCCCATGACAGTGTGCTATCAGCAGACTCCTAACCAGTGATACACAGGCCTTTCTTTTTGAATGTGGGAAAAGGATAAATGTAAAAAGGGAGGAAGGGGGATGGCTAGAAAGAACCAACAGGACATCAGTTGTTTTGAAGCAGATAGACACAGGTTAATTGACGATCTGAAAATAAATGATTTCAGAATATGTCTTCCCCCCAAAAGGAAAAAAAAGAAAACAAAAAAAACCAACCACCACAAAAACAAACAAAACAAAACACCAACAGGGTCCCTAATCCCAATGCCCTGTTTAAAAGTGAATTGGTTTGACTGCTAAATAAAACTTTTCAATCAAATTAGCTATCAACTTTAAAGAAAAGCTTCCTGTTAGACCAATTTAAAGATTTCCTCTTGGTGGGTAGTAACATTCAAAAGGGAAAGAGCCTGGCTAATGCATGCCACTCTTTTATATATGTATCCAACAGAAGCTAATTTGATACCAATGTGATTTAATCATCATCCATTTAAGAATACATGAGCAGACTCTCCTTGAACAGTTACATAATTTTTATACTCACTGTTAGACTAGATACAAAAAAAGAAAAACATTGGTAAAAAAAATCACTAGATGCTTGACTGATAGTCAGCTAAGTCCAGTGGGTGAGGTGGGTGAGTGGTTTCTAAATAAGTCTCAGTCGTATTGGAAAATAATTATTTCATGTTTTATTTTAAAATGCTAATTTCTTCCCAGGAGGAGGTTATGAATTTCAGCATGCAGAAAGATTGGTCCCAGGCTAGATTTTGGGCTTTTTTCTGTATGGATAATGCAATCTGAGAGAGAGGAGTTAGCCTAGCCATCATCCTACTGAGTAGGGAGCCTTTACTGAGACCTCCTGGCTCCTAGATGCTGTGGCCATGTGTGAAAGGACACTTTACAGATGTCCCCTGTTTTCATGCCTTCTCCCAACAGCTTATAGCAAAGCTCTCCTGAAATATTTTATAGGAGCCCCCACATTACTTGATATATTATACATTTGTACATCACTTCCAGCTTAAAAGCATTTATATTCACTTTTATTGATGATCTGCAGTAGATGAGGCAAGTATTATCCCCATGATACAGGATGTGTAAACTAAGTTTGCAGTGGGATATGTGGCTTATCTAGGCAAACTCCGCAAGTTAATGGTACATCTGGCACTTGATAAAGCAACTTTTTTCTACAGTATATATACTGCCTGGTTCCTTTTTCCAGATGTGTTCTTTTATAAAAGACTCTAAGGATTGGAAAATTCAACCTAAAGTGACCATGTGAAGATTAAGTAAGATAGATATAAAATGCTTAATAGAGTGCATGGTTCTTAGCAATACGTTTTAAAAAGAAAAACAGCATACTTGAGTTTTTGTACTGACTTATGGATTTCTTAAAAACTAATACATTCAAGAGATTTTTTTTTGAGCATTTAATACTTGTCAGCCATCATGCCAGGCTCTGGGAATAAATCCAATATTTGTGGGGGGAATAGGGAGACAGAAAACATAAAATATGTTTTGCATGGCACATACATCTTAGAAGAGGGAAGTTCGACATTAAGCAAATGCAAGATAAAATGTCATAGTGCAGATAAAGGGTTAGAGAATGGTTGGTAATGGGCATTAGAGAAGATGATTGGGGACAACATTCCTTGGGTAGAGGCTTTTGAGAAGACCTGAATATTATGGTCACCAGAGTCAGAATTCAAAACCTTGAGTTTATTTGGCTAAGTCATTGAAGTCATGCTATTCTAGAGTTATTTAGAAAGGACCTTTGAGGTTATCTATTGATTTTAACTTTTTTTTATGTTATGCATAACATTTAAACATGCCTAGAAATCATCCTTGAATTACCTCAAGTTCATATCCTTGTTCTATTCTAGTCCTTTCTTTTTTACTGATAAGACTTTAAAGTGAAGAAAGGCAAAGTAAAAATGATCCACAGTTTCACAACTAGTTTGTGGCTAAGTCAAAGACCTAAAGATCTCCACAAAGTTGTTTGTTGCTTTTTCCACTAAACTCTACATAACTAGAGTGATACATTTTCTAAAGCAATCATCCATAAAGCATTTTGGATGATTTTTTTGTATATGTGCCATTTTTATTTGCATAGAGTAACACTTCCCCAACTAGCTAAATGTGGCCAGTGTGATTCCTTTTCCTATTTCCGGGCCAGTAACAGCACAAATAATACCCCAAGGATTCCAAATGTCCTAGAAAATTCTGAGCAAGGAGCACTCAGGCTGGTAGCAGGAAAGGACAAAATGTAACAACAAAGAATGAAGACCTTGGAGTGTGGGAAGATTTATCTGTTCTTATAGTGAAACTTTGGTACATCATGGCTTTGAAGAACAGATAGGGACTGACAGTGCCTTTAAAGGTCTCTAAATGAGCAGGCAGTAGAGGGGCTGGAGATGTGAAAGGCTTTGTTCTAGATTCCATAGGGGCAGTGACTCTGTAGGCTGAAAAACCAGTCACCCCCGTCACCCAACCCAGTAATTTCCTCTTGGGACATTTTATACAAAAACTTGGAAGATAAACTTGTCACTTTCAGGAAAATATTCACTATATCAGCTTATCTTTCTAGCCACACTTCCTTGACAGATATTTCAACTTTTAGCATTAAAAAATAAAAATATATATTTTTTAAATGTTCACCAAGGCAAAAAAAAAAAAATCTCACCATGGTCAAAAATCATTGGGTAAAATTTTATACTCTTTTGTAACTAAAACTCTTTTTTTTAAACATTTTAAAATGGTTTTTCAATTACAGGTAACATTCAACATTATTTTGTATAGTTTCCAATTAGACAATCATGTACTTTTTACAGTGTTTCCCCAATAATTCCAATGTTGACATAGCACCATACATAGTAATTATAATCCTATGGACTATATTTCCTATGCTGTACTTTACTAACCAAAAAGTTTAAGTAGCAGTAACCCACACCATGGAATGAGGAACTGATTTCTGAAATTGGATGCTATGTAAACATTTCTATTTGCATGCAAGATTTTCTAATAAAGTACATCCGGCTTTAAAACCTCCAAAGCACAGCCAATCTGCCTCCAATAGACATTAATATTTATTGAATTTAAAGCTGTGTTCTATTGTTGCTCTTAAAGACAAAGAAAAAGTGTTTTTACATGGGAATTGCCTCAATATTGTGATACCTTCAAGAGAAGAAATTCTAGCCTTTTCTCTCTTAGTGAAAGGCTCTTTCCTCCATATACCTCATCTCCACCCCCATTTTGGGATATTTCTAGCCTACTTTTCCATCTGTGTGCCTTGTTACTATGGTGATGGGCATCAGAGAAATAGAGAACAAAGTGGATGTAATAAGCATCTCCTTACATGGTTTCCAGTGCTAACAAGGGATCTAGGTTTTTCAGGCATGGCTTGTTCTTTATTGGTGGCAGAAATGGACCAGCTCAGCTGGGAGCAGGCCCTGGGGTTGCAGGCTGATTCCCATTATTCTGCACTTATCAGACCTTTCTCACTCAGAGTTATGAAGCTGAGGAAGAGCAGTGGGAGCCTGTGGAGGAGATGGAGTACAAAAACTAATGCCACAGTCAACCCACTGCAAAAGACAAATCTACTAAAACATATTCATCGGAGGGTATATTGGGCTATTTTTTTTAAGTTTAATCATCATGAATTTCACATTGTTTAACTTAAGCTCTCAATAGAGAAGATTTGCCAACCGATTTTCCTCCCTTTTAAGGTACTTATCCTATATTTGTGAAAATTAAAATGAAATCTATCTTGATTACTAATAGTTTGCAGTATTTGCTCCTGTGAATTGTTTAAAAAAACTGATTAAACTATTAGTGTATGCTTATTTTGTGGTTGTTTTAGAATTAAAATTAAATATGCTCTAGGTATTGTGGAAATTAATGTGTGTGTTTTTTTCCCATAAGACCCAGGAGAAGGTTCCACAGTAGTTTTTAACCTTTTTACATGCTTATTCATTCTTTCACAGATTACATCTTCATGTATCATATTCTTTGACAGCCCTAATGAAATACCCAAAGATTAAAAAATAATCCAGTTAATCCCATCTTCTGGACAATTATTTTTAAGTTTATTATATTTTAAGTTTGCATTGCTTGTATTTTTTATGTTTAAGGGGCAGATACAGGATAAAATAACTTAGCACAGTGTTTTAGAATATAAAATCATGGGACATGAATCCAGTTTTTTGGAGCTAAAGAAACTGAATGTTCCAGATGCCTGTTGCATTATGACATGACATGAGGGCCAGAAGTTCTTTCTAGCTCTACATTCTTGATTCTTTTGGTCACGTAGCTCCTTTCATTTTGCTGGCTTCTCCACTTGTTGCCTGATGAACCATATTTTGCCAGTTTTGTTATCTGCTATAATGGCTTTTACACTGATATAAAAAATGCTTGAAATCAACCTCATATTTTGAGTTTTTTTAGATACAGTGCAACCCTCTCGAGCAAAGTCAGCTTTTCCTGTTGTGGCATGAATGAAAGAATGAGAACACTGGAGTGGGACTGGACTGCCCAGTGCTGGCTCAGGCTCAGCTGCTGCCTGGGTTGAGCTTGGAGATGCAATTTTAACCTTGTTAATAGCACACATTTTCATCAGGGGGAACCTAGGTGCCACAGGAAGGTTTTGAAGCAGAAGATGACATCAGATTTGTTTTGGAAAGTAATGCTAGCATCTGTATGGAAGACATGCTGGAGATGACAGAGATTATTTTGGGAGACCAAATAAGGTAGTGGGGATAGAACAGAAGAGACTAATATAAGGAAAAGGTAATTAATAGTTTCATTAACTTTTTTAAAAAATATATTTTTTATTGATTTCAGAGAGAAAGGGAGAGAGATAGAGAAATGGAAACATCAGTGATGAGAAAATCATTGATTAGCTGCCTCCTGCAAGCCCTCCCTGGGGATTAAGCCTGCAATCTAGGCATGTGCTCTTGGCTGGAATTGAACCTGGGACCCTGCAGGCCAAACGCTCTATCCACTGAGCAAACTGGCGAGGGCCCCATTAACTTTTATCACAACAATCCTCTGGTAATGGCTTAAGTCAAACTTTGCTTGCTTTATAACTTCAGTTGTTTTTCATAGAAGGAATGGGTTAAATTCCTCCTGATTATTTATTGGGCCCCCAAAATCCTCAAATTTCAGTGAATATAAATTATGTTAGCACAACTTTAAAAATGATAACTTCTGCTATAAACAATGTTTCTGTCTCCCCCACCTCCCAAGTTCTTATGTTGAAGCCTAATTCCCAAGGTTATGGTCTTGGGAAGTGGAGCTTTTGGGAAGTGATTAGGACATGAGGATAGAGCCCTCTTCAATGGGTTTAGTTTCCTTATAAAATAGAATCTAGAGAGCTTCCTTGCCCCTGCCACCATGGGAGGACACAGCAAGAACAGCTCTCTGACTCGGGGAAGTGAGCTCTCAGCAGACATTCAATCTTCTGGCATTTTGATTTTCAACTTCTCAGCCTCTAGAACTGTGAGAAATATATGTTTGTTGGTTAAGTCACCCTGACGATGGTAGTTTGTTATAGAAGCTAGATTGGATTAAGGCAGCTTCTAAACATGAATGTCTTCTGACTGGAAATGGGAAAAGATCCTGTTTGTTCTATGGGAAGCCTAATGACTCGTTTTGCATCGGAGAGGTCCACTGAAACCATGCAGGACAGTTTCTTACCTTCCAGAAGGCTTGAAACTGTGGGCATGTCGGGTAGGTTTTGTGGGGAGAACAGAGCTTGTATTTGTGAAGAGATCCCTCCTTCGTGGGCAATTGTTCTCTGATACCTCCTGGGAGGAGGGAGTTTCCATTGCACTTGATGTTATCATCTATGTGAAGACAGAAAGTAGGCCAGGTAGAATTAGCTCTTATTTTCAGTACAATTAAGAAGCTGGCATTCTGAGAAACTGCATAGCTTGGCTAAAGTTTAGGCAGATAGTAGGTAGGATGGGAGTTCACTCTCCTCCATCATTTTGCTGGCTTTTCCACTTGTTATGAGTGAATGGGTGAATGAATGACTGCCTATTTACTCTGTTCCAGTGAGCTAAGCTACTTTTTATTCTCCTCAAAGATTACTTTGATGATGATTCATATCATGCTAGTTTTACTATTACGGGTTGTGCAGGCTTAGGTAAATGACATAACTGTTTCATTTGCCTTCTTTGTAAAGTGGCAATAACTTCATGGAGTTTTGGGAGCATTAATTACCTGACATTAAGGGGTTAGAAGAATATTTAACACAGTTATTTTGTGATGAGCATCCACTCCCGTGACTGTTGCAATACAATGAGCATATTCAACTACATCAGCCTCACATCAACTACTTATTAGGATCTGTCTTTGTGTCCTCACACTAGGCTCTTTGTGTTACCCACCGAAGAGAAATGATTAGGAAAAGCTCCACTTGATTTGTCTTTTGATGATTTATAATTTGTTATTTCAGTTAACTAGGCCTAAATGAACTTTTTCTTGGTTAATTTTTAAAGTACAGTCCAATTACTTAATTCTGACAAATTAGGCTTGTATAATTATTGATGGAAAAGGAACACTGCAGACAAATTAAAAGAATTTATAGCTGTCCCAGGACTAGATCAGAAAGATCTCTAAGTTTCTGTTAAAGCCTAAAATTTGTTCATTCTTTACACCACTGAAATTCAACCTTGAATTATTTAGCAAGTGGACAAGTAAACAAACATTTTAATTGTCCTTCACAGTTTTAAATTTCATTGCTGTATGTAGACTTTATTCTTGAAAAGTCTCTCATGATCATTAATCATCATAAGTAATAACACTCAAAGTAATATGTCTAGATGGTACAAAATCCTCATTTTTGTTAGAAGTCTTACAGCTCCTTTATTTCTTTCCCTGTTGTCATGAAAGTGACTGAACCAGTGACTGGTACCTTCTTCATCTTAAAGTGATTTATATGAGACCAATATCTTAATTTTGAAAAACTAAAATCTCTCTATATATGTGTGTACAGAGAAAAGATGTAAGGATATATAGAATTGCCTCGTGTGTGCAGTGGGGGTTTATGAGAGGGGAAGGAAACAATTGTTTTGAAGTTTACCCTTTGATTCTTGTGTTTTTCCTCTCTAGTGAAGTCCTCAGAGATACCACACATGGTGAAATCTTACAAAAAATTCTTTCTAAACAAAGTATTTCCTTTCCTAATGAAATTCTGCTGTGGTGCTTTGTTGTTAGTGTGCTGGGAATTTTGAAGTGTTCTCTGTGTATTTCTGTGATTTTTGACCCAGTAATCTTATTTGGATTTACCAGGCATAGCAGCTGTTGTTTTTACCAACTGCTATTGCTAAATTGTATTAATGTCCAAAGTTGAAAAACCCTCTTTTCTATGTTGCTCTAAATTATTCAGTTTTATTTAAAATATTTTAACAGATTTTTTAATGATTTTAGAAAGAGGGGGGGGGGAGAGAGAGAGAGCAGAGAGCAAGAGAGAGAGAGAGACAGAGAGAAACATCAGTGTGAGAGTGAAACATCGATTGTGTGCCTCCTGCACATCCCCCACCAAGTGTTTGCCCATCCCATTTCTGGCCTAGTGCATGGAATGACTTCCAACCAACTGGGCCACTCCAACCCAGAGTTTTATAAAATTTAAGCCTTTCCTCAACCCTTGTAATTTTCATTGACTTGTAAGAAAAATACAATAATGATATTAATATTGCAGTGGATGGTTCAAAAAGGCTACACCTGCCTTTTAGAGATTATAGTGTGGTTTGTAGAGCAATATTCAGGAAAGCCAATTGGTTTCAGAGAGCAAGAGAGACATAAAAACATCACTGATGAGAAAGAATCACTGATGAATGCCCTATGTTGGGGATTGAGCTCACAACCCAGACATGTGCCCTGACCTGGAATTGAACCATGACCTCCTGGTTCATAGGTGGACATTCAACCACTGAGCCACATTGGCCAGGCTCTATCTTTTTTTCTACTGGAGAAAAAAAAGATCTCAATTCCATTTTAATTTAAGTAGTGTTTGGTATAATATAGTAAATGTTTGCAGTTTGATATTAATGATTACTCTGGCAAAACAGAATGCAAAGCTGAGAAGCCAAAAGCTTTGAAAATGTCCTAGGAAGCATAAACTTAGAATTATAGTTCCTTACCTCCTACTCAAGGAGATTTATGACTAAGGGACAAGTTCAGTGGAAATTATGTGGGAAGTGAGACATGAACTTAGCCTTGCAGGATGCAATAGAATTTGGAAAGATGAAGAGGGTATCAGGGAAATGTCTGAGCTGAGGTGTGCAGGACAGTATATAGTACTGAAATAATTGTGGGAGAAATGGTACGTTCAGGTTTTGCTTCAGAACAATTTAGGGCCAGAGGTGTGATACGAGTTGATAATTGCTGAAACTGGGTGAAGGGTACATGAGGCTTCTGTAGACTATTATTTATACTTTTGTATGTATTTGGAGTTTTTCATAATATAAAGTTTGGGATATAAAAGTGGTATGTGTTTTTTGGGTGGTGGATAGCCTCGCCTGTCTGGAATAAAGGGTTTGTTCAAAGTCATAGTGGGAATTGCGAACAAATTTGGTGATGGGAGTGGGTTCATGCGTGCACACTGCAGAGTCCGGGTGAGTAGTGGTAAACACTGTTTCATTAACTGCACTCAAGTTTTACTTGACTATGAGCTCAAGGAGGAGTTGCGGTGTAGCTGGGCACCCTCATTGAGGCTGGCAGCTACCCCACTTAACGTCTAGTTGGGCCCTGCCACATCTGACCTGTTATATTTAGTGCTGGAAGGCTCATTTAATAAGGGCTTTTTAACCGCATGTCAATGGTGGGACATAATCAGGCACAGAAGGATATCTCACATCTTCTTAGGAATCTTCCTTGTGGAACTCTCCATCAACTCAAGTTTGTTTACGTGTGAAGGACTTATTTTTCCTTCTGAAAAGTCCCTGTCCTATCTCTTTTCAAACTCTTTTGTTAGGAGCTTGATAATGGGCAGTAAAAGTGAAATAAAAACATGACTGTGATTCCCAGTAATTTAAAGGAATGTGTGCATGCCGCATCTAATTTGACTGCCTGGAAGCAGACTTTCATGGTGGACTAGCCATTTAGAAAACCTAACACCTTGGTGTAGCTTCCTAAAGCTGAATTCCCTGTTCACCCCTGCTTGAGATGCTTCTCTACTGCGAGGAAAAAGAGGAAAGAGTTATGTCAGAGGATTTTGGATAGTTGGGAATTTTAAGGAATTGTTAAATATTTGGATGTGATTCAGTGGTATGCTAGAGCTGACCAGAGCTGATTATTATATTTCAGGAATTTTTCAAGCCAGTTGTTAAATACAGCCACTTTAAAAATTAAATTAGACATACGTGAAATTAAAGTGTTAAAATTAATGCTCAAAATGTATCACTTTCTAATTATTTTACTCTAGCTTGCTGTTATTTATGTTCTCAGGGTTATTTATGTCTAATATAGCTGCATAACAGAAGTCCTATAAAATGGTGTGCTGCACCTTCCTTCTCAGTGCCACATTCAGGTGCATCATGTTGGTACCTTGAAATTGGCCATGGTGTGAATATTTATACCATGAAATGGAAATTGGCAAAAACTGCATATGAGGGCTCTCCTCCCCCTCTCCTCTATGAGAACTGATTATTAAAAACTACCAGCACACTCCTTGGTATGGGTATGATATTGTGGCTATATTTTTTAAGGACTCTCTTTACCTTTTAGAATACATAATGAAATAAGACAGGTAAAATGACATGTAGAATGTATTTTATGTATTTTGAATAACCTAGGGGAGGTGGATCTCATGATAGTTATATCCGAGAGATGGGCACATGGGCTTCTTTACACCACTCTCTTCTACTGTTGTGTATATTTAAAATTTTCCATTACCAAAAGTTAAAAAAAAAATAAGTAGGGACTGTTACAAGGAAAGTAAGTCACTTATACCCAGTAAACATAAAAATTCAGTTTGCTACCTGTCTGTTCCTCGGACTCTGATGCTAACATTACTTTGATAAAATATTGTTTTCTAATTTTAGAGCCCTTATTTGTGACTGATTCACATCACTCATTAAGGGAAATGCCTATTTCCTAAGTGAAATGCCTAGTTCCTGTTAAATAAAACCAAGAAATCACTGTGCAGTTTACCATACCCATAAGGGCAAAGGAATTCAAGATAGTGCTCGTTAGGATACTAAGCAGCTCTTTTTCACATTGAGAGGAAAATAGTTTCTTGGATTGCAGTCCTGTTTGCAGAACCAGGGGAAAAAAATGAATCACGTTATTGCTCAGAGGGCTACTTCAGGCTATATGACAGCTGTGCACCCTTTAGATTTATTTTTTAGTCTAGTTGATTTCAGTCATTACCTAAGAAAAGTGTGCTGTCAAGTGAATTGTCTTCTGTGCAGGGGATGAGAGCCTTTTTAAATAGTACCTCACTGATACAGTTGAGGTATTTGGAGTTGTTGGTCTGTGAATTAAATTAGACCAATCCAATGACTTAGAAAGCCACAACCTATGTTATACAATGGCTACATTTCATAAAGAGTACACAAACTCACTTTTTTCCCCTAACATACTTAGATAATGGAAAAGTTGTCAGATAAATTACTTAGAAAACATCTCTTTTCTCATTGTAAAGTCCTTTTAATTTCATTCTTAACATGAATTTGTAGTATGATAATAGTTTCTTCTTGTCTTTAATTGCATAATAATTCATACTAACTAAATCCAGTTGACCAGGAAAAAAGCTTCATGTTGAGTAAGGAATGCAAGTGGTCACAGTGATTAACTCATCAAGTAGGGTGATGAAGAAATTACTACGTTTTACAATGGGGAGAGTAAAGGACATTAAGAAATTTGAGGGGGAAAGTAGTCCATAATATTTGTCCTGTAATTATAAAGTTTTGTGAAATATGTCTAGAAATTCAGGCTGGGACCATTCTCTAGATTTAACCACATGCGCGCGCGCACACACACACACACACACACACAAGTCAAAAGTGTCAACAATGAAAACAACAGACGTCACACTCAAGTAACCTGGGGTCAGAATATTGAAAGGAACCCTAGGCTGAAACATATGCTGAAACAGGAAGTGAGATCATGAAACTATAAGTCGGAGTAGGATGGGTAGGTGAGAAATCATAACTCTTCCTCATAAGACAGAGCTAGGCAAAAGAATCACCTGGAGAACCTGGGAGGTGTTGACACTTGGCTGCAGTTTTGCCCATGTTAATTTCTTTGTATTGATAACCTTCAAGGCCCTGCAGGATCCTACTGCAACACAGGTCCTGGAAGAATTTCTTTCAGGTATATAAATATAAATCATGGTCAGGACTAAGTTGGAGCATGGAGATTGAGTCATGATTGCTAAGGAAAAATATGATAATTTCTTGCGATATAAGAATCACAAGACTCTGATTTATTCACTCTGTTATTTATTGAGCCCCTACTCTCTAGCCTGAGTGCTGGGGATACATCAGTGAACCCTACAAATAAAAGCCCTGTGTTCTTCAAGCTTACTACTTAATGGGGAGACACAGAATGTAGACATAATCATTACATAGTACATTAAGTGGAGCTAAATTCCATAGAGAAAATCAAAACAGGAAGTATTCTTCCTGTTAGATTCCCCAAGGGTATATTTCCCAACTTCATCAAAGCTAGCAAAGGAAAGATTGATATTTATAAAACTGCAAAACATGCCGCATCTGAAATTCCTTTGTGTATCTATTAACTCTGTTAAACTAAATATATTCACTATTTCTACAGTTGCTAAGTTTAGAGCACAAATGAAAGTTGAAGTAGTGTGGGAGAGGGAGTAGCTTTTTTACACTGAAGTAAAATTTTAAAAATATGCCCCACATATTGGTTAGAGAATTGGCCATTCAAGATCAGGAAGGCAATGAACACCTATTACAAGGAGGCTGGAAATTATTTAAATACATCTTTGCTTCCAATGCTGTTCACTTCCAGTTGGGCAAGACAGGTAGAAGCCATTCAAAAAAGTGGTGTATGTAAGTGTTATATAATAGACTTTTTATCTTAGGCAACTTGATTGCCGTTGTAAAAATAAATAAGTTGTCTTATCTTAAAAAAAAATTTTGGAAAATGAAGAGGTTACGTGAGTTCCTTTACATAGGCGATAGACTCATGCTACATTTATTTCTTCAATTTAAATAACTTGTTTTTTTTCAAATTGCCAAGTCTTTAAATGCAGTGTTGGTGAAGGTCAGCAGCAAAAAAACTCATTCACATGTTCTCCTCTCCCCAGGGCTCCAGTTTGTATTTCCAGCTGCCTACTAGATCTCACCACCTAAATGGCCCAAAGGTACTGCAAACTCAGCATTATAAAACCACGCTCATCACCCTCCTCCACTGACCAGTATTCACCATCACCCTGTGGCCAAAATAGGATGGTCATTTGTCCTTGAGTCCTGGCTCTCCTTGTTAACATCTATATCTTCTAGGCACATTCTTCAACCTTCTGAGTAATACCTGAGTAACTCTAGAATCTATGCCCATATGCTGTTTAGCAGAGTACCTGTTTGAAATTTCTTAAAAGTGTAGTAATTCAAAGTGCTTAAAAGTATTTGCTTTTATTCACTCTTCTTCTTACACCAAGTCACTTCTTAGTTCAAGCCTTCTTTCTTGTTTTATTCCTTGGACTATTGATTTGATTTTCTACCTACATCAGACATTTCCACGTTCTAATGAATCCTCCATGCTGCTACCAAAGGGGCAAATTCTAAATTTAAAATTTCACACTGACCAACTCATGTCACACCCTTGCATGAAAACTTTCATTGACTCTATAGTATAGTGCCATGTGTCTTTATGATCTGAACCTAAATGATCTTTTCATCCAATCTGCAGCTTTCCCACTGGGTTTACTCTTGAGACTAATATTCAGTCAAAACTTAGTTATGCTCAATCCCTAATAGGGGTATGGAATCTTAATTATGTTAGTAAGTCATTCTTGATTCAAATTGAAAGAGCAGAATTTACCAGATTGATCATTGGTCTGCCAGTGAATATTGGAATATTAACTAGTACTTTATGATAGATCCTTTTACCAGCCCAACTTAGTTCCTCTTTCCTCTCTATCTCTCCCATTGGCCAATACATTTCATATTTTCCTTGTGTGGGGGCTAAATATTAATTCTTCTCCTGCCACCTTAGAAGGTTTTCTAGTTGAGTTAATAATCAAATGAGCAGAAAAATTTCACTGGACAAAATTAATTTTTAAGACATGTGCATGGGGAATTCACATAAGCATGAAAATTCCAAAAACAGTGAGGCAACATTGGATATATATGACATTTTGGACAAAGGAGAAGGGGGTGGGAATGGGGTATTAGATTTCAGAATTGAGAATGAATGATTTACAGGTAGTTAATATACATGGCAGGCAAATTCATGATAGGAGACTCAGAAACAATGGAACACATGGGGGGTATCTAACTAACAATACCCTGAAGCCCCCTTATTTACCATACTTAATTTAAATGAGGCTAAAGCTAAATCTAAGATCTTCCTAAAGCAGGTTTTTGTCTAAGTCTCTTGAGTAGGAAAAGGGGGAGGATATCAAAGGTTCTTTCCAAGTCTTGTTTCTTAATAAACAACTTAACGTCAATATCTCAAAAAGGCAGCTTCAGGGTGGCAAAATTTTGGTCCCCTTGATCTGTTAGTACTCCCCAACTTCCTTCCTGGCCATTTTCACTGACACTCCCCTCACTTCCGGTCCTCACTACTTTCTTACTAAAATTATTACTGTTGGGTCTTACCTGGTTCCCTTGTCTTCATTCTGCCCCACTCCCTTCTGCTACCCCAGTGAATCTCTCATGCCTACCAGGTTAATTTCCCCAAAATATTGCTTTCATTCTGTTTTAGAATCAATCATTGTTTACTTTTGTGAGTCAAATCAAGTCATGCACTTCATTCTGAAATCTGAATGTCCTCACTTATTTGTGAAGTCATCTTTCTCTGGTGATAAAGATTCTCTCCTCAGCAGGACCTGCTGCCTCACTCAAGACCCTCTGCTCTTGCCCATCCTCAACTGGAGTTCTTCTTTCTGATCCAGTTCTTGCATTCCCCAAAGGCTCAAGGTGCGCATCACTCACATTGCTTTCCTCATCCCTTTAATGATAGCTGTGGACCTTTGTGAGAGGTGCTTCAGGTGGTGGGAAGAATGCAATGTTTGGTATCAGTTATGAGACCCAAGCTCTTGATTGCTAGACATGTGACTTAGGCAGCTTATTTTATTCCCTCTAAGCTGGTATCCTTGTCATAAAGTCAAATGCATGGTTTAAATGAGTTATGGGAGGAAAATGCCCCATAAATTTTAAACCATTATGCAGCTATATCTTGTTATCTCAACTATGCCATGTAATCTTCAATTATATGCTTTCCTGTTCCGTATTAATTTTGTGGTATATTTCCCATCTCTTATGAGTGTCTTAAGGGTAGATAGAAGGTGAAATACAAATATATATATAATTTATTTATTAATTATTTTTTAATTCTTTCTGTTCTATTCAGCCCATACCATAACCAATGTTCTTCTGTCAGGAGAATCAAATGTACATACAAGTATGAGGCGCTATAATGAGAGTATAGCACTTGGTACAGGGAGTGAGGGAGTAACAGGAAAAAAATGAAGCAGCCAGAAAGAAGTAGACTGATTAGGGGACTAGCTTGTCTCAGTACTGACTTCTTTAATGTGTCCAAAGATAAACTCAGGATTTAGACCTCCTAGGCACATTCTTCAACCTTTTTAGACAGTGGCAATAGAATTGCCTTTTTCTTAGGAATAACACAGTTCTTACACAGAGAAGACTCAAATGTTTGTTAAATTCACTGTCCACCTAATTTTTATACCGTTATGTGTGCACATATACAAAATGTGTATACACGCGTGTGTGTGCCAATGGATTTGTCGTCACTGCCAATATATAGTCATAGTTTCTTTTTTCCTTTTAAATTTCATTCTCATGTGGAGCAGCAGTGTGTCTATTTTGTCTGCAGAATAGCACTGATATTCACATTGGCATTGTATTTGCGCAGTGTTTGATGGGGGTACCTAATCATTTGCTGAAGTCTTAGGTAGTTCAGGGTCTACGATATTTATTAGATTGCTAAGAAATTATTAAAATATTGTATTGTATACAATATTAAATGTACTCAAATTCTGCTTATAATTAAGAATAAAAATAAAGAATAATAATCATTAAGTGAGAATTTATTTTAATTTTTCACGGGTATCTATTAGCCCCTCTCTCACAGGCAACCCACTCGGAATAAAGAATATGGTAGTGGAATGTGGGAATTTATGATTCTGCTGCTGGTAGAAATGGGGTCTTTGCAGTGTCAGGAGAAAAGCATTTTCAAGGACCCTTATGGGAGGATGAGGTTTGTTAAACTTGGATTATAGAGTTTTGTTAAACTTGGATTATATTACCTCAGACTTGGGAAGGATCGGGCACCCTTTCAAAATAACTACTCAACTTCCCAATCTTTCATGGGTTTCTGATGAGCCCAACCCCTAACCAATCTATTTCCAAGATCTTCTGGGGTTCTGTGTCCCTTATCCAATCCCAGGCTAGGTACCTCCCCTTCATGATCACCATCTTAGTTCCTGTTGCACATGCCTCATCATAAAAACACCTCTACCTGAACCATCCTGACTTCTACTAGGCAAGCTCCCAGCAAAGGAGTTTCTTTTACTGTTTTTATTCCTCCCCTGGTAATGACCAGTAACCATCCTTTCTGCCCCCTTGTGGAAGGGGGTGGAGCGGTGGAGGGGGTGAGGAGGAATAGATTGAGGGTGGAGGATACCCTAGAGAGTGTGTGAAGCTGTAACTTCCTGGTGAAGCAAGCTTATTGTCTGATTCAGCTCCCAGCCCATTAGATTCAACAATGTCCAATTCCCTTTGCTCTCTTCCTTTATTAATATCTAGCTGCCTATGCTAAAAATCTGCCTAGTAACCATCTTAGAAGGAAAATATTGTGACAAGTCTTGGTTGATAAACTATTCTTGGACAATAAAAATAATCATTTGATGCTTTGTGTAACTCTTCCTATCCCTTGTCACTGAATCTTCCCTTAAAAAACAAGTTAATCAAACAAAAATTGGTCTCTGTTTTCAGTGAGTTTTCAATTTACCGTAGAATGAAGGGAGTGATGCTAATCGCAGCAAAACAGCTAAGAGAAATTTGCTTGTTACCATCAAAGCAGAAGGTACATTTCTCCAAAGCAAATCACTAAAGATTCTGATTGCTTTATTGAAGAGTAAATTTGCTAGCATGAAAATGAAAGCTTACCCCAGTTCTCCATTCACCCAGGCGGGCTGGGTGAGTGCTTGCATTTCAGATGAACCAGCCTGGATATGAAAAGCCATTGGACGATGGGGGACATTACCAAGCAACAAAATGAAGACATATGCTTTTGAAATTCCTCATATCACTGCTTGCATTAAATTGACGTTTTTAAAGGGAATGTATTTTTAAATGAAATTTTAATAGTGCCTCAGCTGATTCCAAATGTGTTCCTCCATTTTACTCGTTTTTCACAGTGGGATCATATTTGGTTTCACTTCCTAGCTTGTTCTCACAAGCCTGTTGCTGGGAAATATTTAAATAAAATTATTTATGAGAGAAGAATATTATTTTATAATGGATGAGAGAATTTGGTTTGATTTAGATATAGTTCATATAGTAATTTTTACAGAAATAAGATTTCTGTTGCCTACATTTGTAATCTGTTGCTTAAAGAAAACTCTTTAAAAAAAACAAAAAATACCAAAGCTCTTTGGCACTGAACTTGATTAAATTATCTTGTGAAGTCATCTACAGAACTGTTTGAATAGGCACCAGTGGTGAAACAGATGAAAAGTTGGTCCATATTTAGAGTAATTGTAACTTGATTCTAAACACAGGTTTGATTGCCTGGTGCCTTGACAGTGCCTAATGATTTTCCCAGAGGAAGGGCCCAGTATATTCTTAAGATGATGACTTGCTAGTGGTGTGTTTCACACGGCCCCTTGAGTACCTGGCACTGTGTATGTGTTTTAAAAACTGTTTTTGTGTGATATGGCAGTGCATAAAACATTTGGCTATTCATTTTAAAAGTCATGTTTCTACCTCAAAGCATCCAATTTTACCAAAGTCTTCAGGTACCATCCTGTGTAAACCAAACCAAAACAACCAACTAAACAAACAAAAACATCTTTTGAAATCCATTTCTCTTTCAAAAACATCAATAAAAGACCTTTCTGGGAAAATCTACTCTCTCAAAATCTGTTTCGTCCAGCTGCATCGTTTTACTGGCTAGTCCAGTCATTTCACATTTTAAGCATAACTGGTTTTCTGCTTGAAAATTACTACTTTAATTGTGAATTTCATTTATGATCTGATATATAACCTAATGTAGAATTAGGCTTCTTGCTATTATTCTCTAAACCCCTTCCTGACACTTTCAAATTATCTTCCCTAATATATAATAATATACCCTTAAATATATTTTTCCATGGTACTTCTGTTCAGGTACCATCAGTGATTCCCTATTGCTTGTATGATCAAATCTAAATTCTTTTCTGCTCTCAGAATATTTGTCTATTAATTCCCAAAGTGATATTTTTATTCCAAAACAGTCATTTCTTAGATGCCTGTTATATGCTAAGTTGTGGGTTATCTATGGAAAAGTTCATAACCTAACATTCCAAACTTTCTTTAATATTTTACCCTAATCGACTTCCTGATCTTATCTTCATTATTTCTGTATCAAAAATACCACTACAAATATATGTCTCATCATTAACTTCTTAAATTAATCTTGGCTTCCTCCTACCTTCTTTATTTGTTTCTCCATTCCTCTACATTAAAATATTATGTGCCTTATTAACCCCTTATCCCTTCACCTCCCCCCTATATAAGTTCTATATATCTTTCTTGGCCCAACTCGTGAATTCTATGCTGTAACTATTATTCCTTTGGCATGTATTGCCTTAAGACACAACTGTGTAATTCATTTGTTTGATCTTTCTTATATTCATGCTTTAAACCACCAAACCATATGCTCCTTTTGAGGGTCCTGTTTGAGTTTGATACCTTTCTATCCCCTATAGCATCTTGGGCGATGCCTTGCATTGAGCAGAAGCTAGGCCTTTATTTTGAATACACCTAGTGTCAGAGTGGATGCAAAATAAGACATTCCTCTTACACTTTCTCTTGGGAACCACATTTCTGGCCATGATACATATTGATGGTACCTGGAGTTCTCTTCATTTCTAACTGTGCTCAACTAACATGATTAAGTTGTTGCCTTCCTTGAATAGATAAAACTTTCCGCAGTAAAAACAGATGGTGGTGTCAAATATAAATAGAAAAATACTATTTCTTGTGATGGGTAAGGAAAAAATAGATACAGAAAAAAACAACAACACACGCATCAGCTGTCTTGGCATGATCTTTCTGCCTTTCAAGTTGAGTTGCTGAGAAATAACTGTAGGTTTATTTGCTGTGCACAAAGGAGAGACTTACGTTTGACTAGAGATCATGCGTGTCATGTAGCTGAATTTGTCGCTAAGCCAAACAAAGCTCTACCCTGATTTAGAAGTCATGTGTTAAGCTTCCAGAGGGAATGTCGCTTCTGTCTCTTGGGAAGCAATCAAAACTCTAAAATTCCCAGGAAGAACCTGGTGTCTCTCTTTTGCTAATACTGAGCGAAGCTGCAGGATTCTGCTGAGTTTTGAAGCCCAATGTGCAGACATCCTACCTGTCACCTTCTCTGGAATGTGGGCATCTACCTGATTCTTACCAGTTATTTGTGAGTTCTTTTAGAAGCCTGACCTTACTCTACTACTTTAGTATGCCCTGAGCTGCCTCTAGGTATTCTTAATGCAGAGCTAAATTCCCTTTCTCTGTTGATAGGGCTCAGATAAAGTCTTTACTTGCTAAAGGATTCAGGGACCTTTCCAGGTCATGTAGAATTTGGTGCATTGAAGACTGGAAGGTGTTGTGGTGCTTGCTTTAAACAAGGGGGGCTAATTTTTATTCTTTTGTCTGTTCATTTAATATATATATTTTAAATTTATTGTTGGCAGTATTACAGTTATTCCCCATTTCTCCCTCTTTGCTCCTTAATACATTTTTAAATTAAGTTTATTGGGGTGGCATCGGTTTAATAAGATTATATAGGTTTCAACTATACATTTCTATGATACATGATCTGTATATTGCATTGTGTGCCTACCACCCAAAATCAAATCATCTTCTGTCACCATATATCTGACCCCCTTTACCCTTTAGTATTGCTAACCCCTTCCCTCCAGTGGCCACCATACAGTTGTCTGTGTCTGAGTTTTTGTTTCTCTTATTTGTTCATCTGTTGTTTTCAATTTTATATCGCCCATATAAGTGAAGTCATAGGATTTTAATTTTTTTCTGTCTGACTTATTTCACTTACTATGATGTTCTCAAGGTTCATTCATGTTGTTGCAAATGGCAGTATTTCCTCTCTTGTGGCTGAGTAATATTCCATTGCATATATGTACCTCATGTTCTTTTCAGTCATCTGTCAAAGGATAGATGTTTCCATGTCTTGACCACCGTGAATAATACTGCAGTGAAGCTAGGGATACATATATCTTTACAACTACTGTATTTTCCAGCGTATAAGATGACTTTTTAACCCAGGAAAATCTTCTCAAAAGTCAGGGGCGGTCTTATACACCAGGTGTCATTTTAAAGGACGAGTATATCCCAAACTCTATATTTTAACTGAAAAAGTTGGGGGTTGTCTTATACACTTAGTCATCTTATATACCAGAAAATATGTTAAGTGTTTTCAAAGTTTTCAGGTAGATCCCCAGAAGAGGGGTTGCTGGGTCATATGATAACTCCACTTTTAATTTTTTGAGGAACCCTCTATACTGTTGTTCATAGTGGCTCTTCCAGTTTACCTTCCTACCAGTAGTGAATGAGGATTCCTTTTTCTTAACAAACTCTCCAACACTTGTTTTTTTTTAAATATTTAATAGCAGCTTCTGCCTGCTAAGCCCTGGATATACAATGGGGAGTATGATACATGTAGAATAGACCTTAGAGAGCTTGTCGTTTAGTGGGAGAAAAATAAATCTTTAACCAAACAGTCATATGAAGGTGTGTGATAAGAGCTATGAAAATAAGGGATGGGTAACTGAAAAACAGTGCTGTAAAGGACCCGGTTGGAGTGGTCAGGGAAGACATCTTTTAGAAAGTAACTTCTGTAAGTCATTGACTTAGGATGGCAATGGCTTAAATGGCTGCCTTGTTTTGTCCTTGAAGGTGAGCTTGATCTTTTAAGTCAGGGATGGGGAAACTTTTTTCTGCTAAGGGCCATTTGGATATTTGTAACATCATTTGCGGGCCATACAAAATTATCAACTTAAAAATTAGGCTACTATTGACCCACCATTATAAAAAAATAAATTAGTCTGCTATATCTGGTCAAACATTTGATTAATTACCGTTAATGCTCTGACAGGACCAGACCAAATGACTTCTTGGGCCTTATATGGCCCGACGGTCAGGTGTTCCCCACCTCTATTCTAAGTGGACTCCTTGGCACTGTTTCAGATTATAACTACTTCACATAAGAATTAATTTGTGTGAGACTGTTCTTATGTAGTGACATGCTATGAGTGGTGTAATAAGAAATATATACTTGGCGTTTGCCCCTGGTTCCTAGCAGAGAGCTCTTGGAATGTGCTGATAGGAGCATCTTTTGTTACTCATAAGGAGCCTCCTTCAACCATACCTGAGTTTATGCTAATTAGGTGACTCTTGGTGGGCCTCTAGATAGCTGCAGAATGGCTGCTGGTCTCCAGAGGAACCAATCACGTGGTTAGAGAATTAGAACTTTCAGTCTAGCCCTGACCTCTGAAAAGAGGAGAGGGGCTGGAAATTTTCAATAACCAATGGCCAGCAATTTAATCTATCATGTCTATGTAATTAAACTTCCCAAAACACCCCTAAATAACAGGGTTGGGGAGCTTCTAGCCTGGTGAACAGATTGAGATGAGGGAAAAGTGTAGTACTGGAAGCTCCGCCCCTACTCCTCCCCAAAATGTGTTGCTCTATGCATGCATCTCTTCCATTTGGCCTTTCCTGAGTTGTATGCTTTACAATAAAATAGTAATGCTAGGTAGAGTGTTGTTCTGAGTTCTGTGAGCCGTGCTGTGCTCTAGTGAATTATTAAACTTAAGGAGGGGGTTGTGGAACCCCTGAATTTGTCATCAAGTGGTACAAAAGGGTTGGTAATCTGAGTACAGGGACTTGTGACTGGTGTCTGAAGTGGGGACAATCTTGTGGGACTGAACCCTTAAACCTGTGGAGTCAGACACTAACTCATGTCAGAATAGGGTCACACTATACGACACCCAGTTCATGGGAGAGAAAATCATGTCAGAAAAAAGACCTCTCACTGTGTTTATCCTAAATGTAAACCAGACTTTGTTCTGCTCCAGCAGAGGAGCAAATGGAAACCAATGAATTTGGCCAGCAGCCATTAACCAAGTTGCAAATATGCGGCATTGATTTAACACCAAGGTGAAAGTGGACTTTTTACCTGAAATAATAGAAGGGTATAAGTACCCATTCTTTCAAAACCGACTTCACTCCCCACCCGTTCGTTCCAGGGAAAATAGGGTCCTGAAGAGATAGCATGTTGGCTGCCTGGAATGTTTTAAAACATCTTCTGTGGATTGGGCTTTAACAGGTTTCACTTCATTGGCACTGTGAGCCAAAGGTCTTTGGGTGTTTTTGTTTCTTTCTTTCTTTCTAAATACCCGGTTGATGGGATGTAAATGGTCCATTATCAGTCCATTATTGCCAGGTTGATTTGGAGACTCATTTTTTCCCCTTAGCCTCTAGTTCTGTGTTTGGGCCAGGGAGTTCTTTGCAAAGTTTCTTTTGACTTTGCGGTGAGATTTAAATGTTAGGAGGTGCCAGTGACCTTGTAACACTTGCTGTTTTTGTTTCCTTGGAGCCAAAGGGGGGGGGGGGGTAAATAGAGCTCACTTCATGGGTTATTTTGTTTCGATTTAAGATAATGTTCCAAGGCGGTCCTCTTTTAAAATAATTTTCCAGCAAAAGAATTGGCTTTCTTTGTGAGTCCCCCTTTACATTTATGTACCACTTTAATGACTCCAAAGTACTTCTACAATATTTATTTTACCACTAATATCAACTCTTGGGGCCAGTACGTATGACTGTCCATATTGTAAAGCGGAGGACAGGAAGGCCTGGATTGGGCGAGAGATTTGCCCAAACCCATGCAGACGGTGGTGGAAGCAGGCCTGGGACTCCTGCAGGGCACATTTTTCACACTGCCACCATGGAAAACCAGTCTCTGTCTCTCACTCGTACATGGAAGTAGGGGATAATGGTGGAAAAACGGAGGCTTCACTCAATCAACAAGGAGGCCCCTAGGTTTAGGGGGAACAAAAGGCATATAAATAAAGTCGGGCAGTTTGTACTTGCCTAAAGCAGCACAGAACATTTTTAGGGTAACGTGCCAGCAGGAAGAGCAGTCACTCTGTATTCCCAGAATAGACTGCTACTGACTAGGAAGTAGAAGAAAACTTCTGTAAAAAAGCCAGTATCTGGGAACATAGACAATGGTGACATGTAGATAAAAACAGAGCAAGAGGCTTGAAAAACCACTTCCCTTGTGGTTGAAACTATCAGAAACCAAGGCATAGGCAGTGAGAGCTGAGGTTAGAGGTAGCCATACAAACGTGGGAGGTTCATTGTGTGCCCCTTGAGTCACGTGGTGAAGCATCCTTTCTTTCTATCCCAGCTACTCTCGAGTGAGGGTCACAGTGATCATAGAATATGTTATCCAGTCTGCCCAGCCCTTTGGGGTTAAACTAGCATTCCTAGGCAGGAAATAGCAAGACCCAATAAAACAAGAGAAGCTGGATAGCACTTGTTTCCATCAAGTTCCATTGCCAGGCCTCTCCCACCCCTCCATGAAACATTTTTTTGCCTTTATAATAACAAAGAGCAAATGGGGAGCTGATATGTTTTAGAAAGAGCTCTCTGACTGCCATATGGAAACAGGACTAAGAAAGGCAAGAGAGGCCGGTATTTCAGTTGTCCTCTGCAAAGCTGGGCCAGGCTCCACCCAAGGCAGTGGTATCAGGGATGCAGAAGAAGGGGTAGTTGAAGAAAAGAGCAGTCCTAACCTATTTGAGGGATTAGAGGATAAGAAGGCTTTTGTTTGGGTGCCTGAGCTCTTGATACTGCTATCATCTTCAGCATCATTGAGTTCTCAGTCTTGATGTTGCAGGTTTGGTGTGGATGTGAGAAGAAATGGCAGATTCAGTTTGGGACATGCTACATTTGAGCTGCCTCCACACACCTCAGTAGATAACCAGGAAGATGTTGGGGAGATGATTTGGAAGCTTAGATTTAGGGAGCTGGGCTCACCTTATAGTTTGGGAATCATCTACACAGAGGTGGTGAGTGATCTTTAACCATGGAGGATGTCACCCCAGAAGAACATATGCATCTACTGGCCAAGACTGAATGTGGTGAACCCCGTTTCTCAGTGGATGGGTTTGTATTAGGATCCTTCCATGGTTCCCAGTTACCTTTTTTTTTTTTTAAAGTATGCTTTTATTGATTTCAGAGAGAGAAAGGGAGAGGGGGAGAGAAACATCAATGATGAGAGAGAATGATTGACCGGCTGCCTCCTGCATGTCCCCTACTGGGGATTGAGCCCACAACCTGGGCATCTGCCTTGACCAAGAATTGAACTGTCACCTCCTAGTTCATGGGTCAACACTCAACCATTGAGCACACCGGCCAGGCCCAGTTACTCTTTTACCTTCAATTAAAATCAGTGCTTTCATTAATTATATGCTTGACCCGATGACCTTTTTTTTCTTGGTATGACCCACTTTTACTTTCTTTTTAGCAAGACTGATTTCTTAGTTGCCAACTGAAGACTATTCAGTGCTCTTTCTAAGAAAACCAACACCATTCTTCTTGGAGTAAATGCTTTTCTTAAGGGCTCTCACTTTTTCCCTCTAAAGCCCTGTATAATTCTCACCACTCCAGAGAAGTCTTTTCAGATTAGGTGTTCCCTTGCTCCAGCTGCAATCAATCAACTCATAGACTAGTGGAATTCAGGAAGCGAAGGATCAATCCATCATCTGGCTCTCGAATATCACAAGTGAGGAAAGTCAAGTCAAATGAGGTGAAATGACTTGTACAACATTATACTGTCCATTAGATGCGGAGAGTAGAAAACCTTGTGGGGGTTGACCAACTTAATAGATTGTCCTCTTGATAAGAAAGATTAATAAAAGGATCAAATATTTTTCAAATCCATCTAAATTTATTTGTGATTTTTGTAAACAGGTGGGTGCTTCCATGGTTATTTTTTCGGGGAAAAGATCTCATGTGCTTACTTAGATAGTCACTAGAAGATTTTTAAATGTGTTAACTTCATATATGGCTATTTCTTCTAGTACATATACAAAAAAAAATCTGTGCCCTTTTGGGAAAAATAAGTAGGATCATATGTCTCCTATCCAAATCCTTCTAATTCAAGGTAACAAACAAAATTGGTAGTTAACTATTTAGTTTTTATTATAATAACCTATAGATTACAAATAAGCAAATTTGACATAGGAAAATTATATTTTGGTGTGTTGGCATGTTTTTAGTATAATGGACTTACTATATATTTAATTTATGTAATTTATTATGTTAATTTTAAAGCAGTTAAAACAATTTTCCTGTTTTACATCATTATAGATATTTTTGGTAGTAAAAATATATGTAACATAAAATTTACCATTTTAATCATAAAATGCAATTCTGTGGCATCATGTACATTCTCATTATGTAGCTTTGATTATAGTTTCATATATAGATTTACATACTTAAACATATAGGTTTATAATCTTAAAACATGCCCTTTGCTTGAGTGACATTGGCTCTATCTGTCTTGTCTGCAGCATGGATCTCGATTGGGGAGATAGGCATTGCATCAAAAACTGGAGGTTATTTGCACAGGTTAATTTTTTAAAAGGGGGCATCAGTGTATATTATTTTGGCTTCATAATACTTTGTCTTCCCTCTGGGCCATATATTAAATAATTGAGATAATTTACATTTATAATTAACTAGTGACCCGGTGCACGAAATTCGTATACATTAAAAGGGGATTAATTAGAGGAAATAATTTAATATTGCTACTTGCCCTTTCTCTATAATAGAACTGTCAGAGATGAAAGAAGATTAGTAAAATGTATATGAAAACCTTCCTCCTGTCAGAGTCTGGTGCTCACCATGGGACCCAGAGTCAAGTCTCTGCCCACCCACATTCACCTCAAAATTGCATGAGACCCAGACCCGGCTGGCTCCCCACCCCCCATTGGGCTAGATCCTGACCCAGCCAGTTCCACCCTTGTCAAGCCCTGCCAGGCAGGGGGCATAGCCTTAGGTCCCCTGGCCCAATGCCAGGATGAGGGGGCATGGCCTGAGGTCCCCCAGCCCAGAGCCAAGTGGGGGACATGGCCTGAAATCCCCTGTCAAGCCCAGATAGGCAGGGAGGCTCAGCCTCAGGTCCCCTCAGGTCCCTTGGTGCTGGGGTGGGGGGTGGGAGGCGCGGGAAGGGGGAGGGTGTGGTCTGAGGTCCCCCAGCCTGACGCTGGGGCAGGGGGAGCAGCCTAAGATACCCTGTCAAGCCCTGCCGGGTGAGGGGATGTGGCCTGAGGTACTCTGTCACGTCCCACATGGGTGGGGCCGAGGGTGTAGCCTTAGGTCCCTGCTGATTGCTTGATAAGACTTCTTATGGGAACTTGGCTTCAGCTGTGAGTTAAGCCATCTTTGTGAGGTAGTGATGGCAGTTAGCATATTCCCTCTTTATTAGATGGGATGATATTGGAGTAGTAACTGGAGTCATGTGACATATTGCAAAATTTGGCATGGAAAGTACTAATTTAAATAGAGAACGAAACCCCATAACATCCAATCTAGTTTCCCTTTAAGAGGATAACACTTTAAAGCCCGCCTTTAATAATTAATTTTAGATATAGCTACTACTCTGTTAATAACTTACCATTTTGAGCACTTATTTTGTACCTGCTGCTGTGCTAAGCATTTGATTTATAGTTACCTCATTTAATTCTTGAAACAACTTCATTAATATCTATTTTACAGATGATAAAATTGATACTTATTGATATTTACTGATACTAATCTAAGGTCAAGCAGATGGTAAATGACAAAGTCCGAATTTGATCTCAATTGTTCTGCTACATTCCCTTGCAGGTCTCTCAAATACTCATAATAATTTGAGGATAAGAACTAGGCCTAACAAAGTAACATATTGAAAGTAACAAATTGAGGTCATGTAGTACTCCTTTATTAAGTCAAAAAAGGTCATATTTCGGTGATGTGGTATTAATTTTTTTGAACCACATTTTAATAGGAAGGCAGGAAGAAAAGCCAGGTAAAACATTGTATAAGTACAGATTAAACGTAAGTACAGCTATTCCTCCTATCATTCAATTGGTGGGTAATTGTTTCTCTGTAAGAGGTTGTGCGGGCAGGATGCACCCTGCTCTGGCTATCTATCATGTTGATCTTAATTACGTAATAGAAGCAGGCAGGATGGAGGGAGCACTTGTTGATTCTGTTCCGCTAAATGGAATACTGACTAATGAGCCAGGAAAAACTATATAGATCTCAGGTTTTTTTTTAGATTGTGCCTTGTAGTTTCTCTAAAAGATAGACTGCAGATTTTTTAAAAAGAGGGATGTCATATTCTATATAAAACTCCATTTTACATAGCTCCTTGGAGAGGCAGTTGTAGCAGATGGCTCTTAGAGCTGATGTGAATTCTGGGTTTGTTTCGTGAGCTTGAGCAAATTCCAGTCCTCAGCTTTTTCACCATCAGAGTTGAGATCATAATATATACCTCATTAAGTACACAGTGAATCGTAGCCTTCCCCTTTCCACCTCCTGCCACCTTTTTCCATTCAACAAGTAATTATTGAGAATCTCTTATGTCTTATGTTTTGTCCTATACACGGAGCTCTTCTACGAGCTCAAAATGAGAGGCAGGAAGGCATCTAACCAACTCTTTGTGTTGCAGTTTAATGGAAGCGTCATAGAACTACCTACACTCCCTATATGTGGAAGAAGCACGAGGTATAGAGCAATTACATGTTATGGCGGTCAGTGGACAGCAGTGTCCATTTGAAACATCTTTTGTGCTTAGTGGTCATTTACTACTTGGTGAACATTAAACATTTGTATTTTGAGGTCAGAAATGAGCTCAATGTAAACAGTAGGCTGATGTGCAGCGCATAGCAATTTGATTTTTGTCATTGGGTTAAGAATATGTTATGCCAGATGTAGCCATCTTGACAGTGATCACTGTCAGAAGTTATTGGTTTTATAAGACTGAAACCATCCACGGACCTGCAGAGCTGTCAGTTTGATCATAGCTCCCAGGGTTAGGGAATCACATACATAGAGAGCACCTGCTATGTGGCAAGCCCTGGGGAAACAAGAAATGTCTTTGTCGTCCTAGAACCCCTGGTCTTGGGGGGAAGGTGAACAGGGCAGGATGCACACCATCCTTGTTTGGGTGATAGCTTGATAATTCTATTGGTTCTAGCATTATTCCTGTTGCATTATAGTACTGTTAACTTGTACAAAAGAAAAACTGTGAAGTTATTGGGTAAGATTTTAAGGTCACCCAGGAATGCTGTGGCATTTATTCAGTGACACATCTTTGATTCAAAATGACTGGCCATCATTCTAAAGCAGTCAGTCGGGCTGAGTTTGACAGCACTTCTCCATTCTGATTTGTTATATGTCACATGTGGTTGGGAAGTTGTCAGCTACGAATTTTTCTCCTTTCTTCCTGTAGGGTGAAGGCTTAGCATCGGCTTCTGCCCCAGGGTGATGGAAATGCGTGAGGCTCTGTCCCCTCCACTGTGTTTGCCCTGTTCCATAACCATCGTGCAAGGACACCAGTGTGTTCACAGATCTTTCAGAGAGTCAGGCCTGCTGAACCCTTGGCTCCTAATGGGGTTTGATCCTGATCTGGTGTTATGTGTTCACTCAGTCATTATTTACTAATTTTTTTAAGGGTGGGGACAGGACAGGACTAGACATGGGGTCGCTCTAGGCGAGCTAGTAACTGTGTTATCCTGGTCAGGCTAATGATTTGATGTCACTTCAGACTGTTATTCTTTAAATCCTGGCTCATGACATTGTTAAGAGGAGAAGGCAAGCACTCTATGACAGGGAAGAGCGTAGCCAAAAAGGCCCGCTGGTTCTCCCACTGCCCCTTCCCAGGATCTCAACAGACCAGAAGTGAAAGAGCAGACTCCTTATCTTTCCTTCCAACCATATTCTGTATAATTCCTGAGAGAGGTTCTGGTAGATACTATTTTTGTTCAGTCTAATTCCGTTTCCAGAGTTGTTTTCAACGCCCCTTCGATGAATCGGTGCATGGAAGCCACCTTGATATCCAGGCCCTCAATCTGGCACTGGGAAGAGACACTGGGGTAGGTCCCAGGGGTCCTGCCCCAGTCCTCAGGGAACTTGAGGCAATAGCTTATGGTAGACTATAAACAGTGTGAGAGAACTATTAGCAAAGTGTTCTAGGAACAGAGATGCAAGAGCAGTGGAGTCAGCCTGTGGAGGTCAGGGTGGCTCAGGGAAGTGATTCATGGACGTGATCCCAGGGTGGGACAGATGGTAAAGTGACATGTTCCTTTCAAACTGATGAAATGGGA
This sequence comes from Lasiurus cinereus, assembly GCA_011751065.1. Taxonomy (NCBI): domain Eukaryota; kingdom Metazoa; phylum Chordata; class Mammalia; order Chiroptera; family Vespertilionidae; genus Lasiurus; species Lasiurus cinereus. Next base: position 599,413 of record JAAGEH010000165.1, read on the forward strand.
TACTTTAATTTCACATCATGGAATGCCTTAAACTTTTGGAATTGCACAAAGCAAAGTGACTAGGATATTGCAGTGATTCTTGCTGTATTTGATGACCTGCAAAATGACATCAAGTGACTGAGGAGATTCTTGACTTCTTGCTCAATCTTTAATTGTAGAATTTTATTTGACTTTTCACTACAAGACAAACTCACCCAAATGGAAAGCCCTTCTCAGATTCCAAAATTGTACAGTAGTTCTTAGATTTACTACAAAAGAGTTTGTTTTGTTAATCTCCATTCTTTCTACTGACAAGCAAGAAATAAGAGCATTCAGGCTTCTCAACTTTCACAGTAAAAACCGTAGGGCCTGTGTTTTCTATCAGAAGGCTGATTGCCCCTATTGTTCCTTAAGCCATAGTCACTGGGGAGTATTCCCTTAAAAATCTCTTTTGAAGAACCTTCCGAACAGAAGCTCTTACTGGAGAAAGGAAATTCTCAGTGTTTTGCATGTCTTCCAGATTCGGAGATGACTTTCTGGAATTGACTTTTTAAGTGAAAATATATGTCTTGTGTCCTGCTGCTGGGGAAAGAAAATGTTTTTGAGGGAGGAAGGGATGCTAGTTTTGTAACATTCATTAGCATAGTAAGCTGGAGGAACCCAGATGCTGTCTCTGGGCAGCTGGGTCTGCAGAATTACTGTGAGTCCCAGGCTTGTTTTTATCCTGCTTAACATGGACTATTTATTCTGTTCTGAGAAGCATTGCCATTTAGTATTTTTGCATGCTCATCCTTCAAACTTGTACTTTTGTTTGTTGCTGGGGAGGAAGAAAGCCAATAACTTCTGCTATGGTTCCTAAAATTAGAGTGCTTTGGCTTTAGCCTGGATGAAGTCCATTTTGTTATTGTTGTTGTGTGTGTGTATGTGTGTTTACCTGACAGCAGGGGTTGCACTCTGAGATGACAAATTGTCATTCTGAAAAAGCTTTTTTTTAACTTCTACGTTTATATCTTCTCAGCAATATATTCCTCTGGTTTAGGTAAATAAGTAGAAAAAAGAATGAAACTCATTAATAAAACATTGGCAAGCATTCAACCCCACTTAATCAAAGAAATGCAAAATAAAGCAATAATAAGATCTTTTTTTTGTTCATGGAATTAGTGAAGTGTCTTTTACTTCTTGTTGGGGTTAGTTTGTTTTATGCCTTTTTTTTTTTTTATAATGGTGATTCTAACATCTGGTGAGAGTTCTACTGGTATATTGTTTATAGGAAAGAAAATTAGCATAACCTTCCTGGGAAATAATTTGATGTTGCATATCAGAGGCCTTAAAATATTCATGCTCTTTGACCCATTATTCTCACTTTCAAAGTCTATGCAAAAGAAATCATATGAACAGAGTACAAAATGTTCACAACATTATTAGTAATAAAAATAAAAAATCTAATATTCTGTAGCAAAATGGTTTTGTAAACTATGACATACCCACATATGAATTATGTTTGGAGAAACTATAACAACATGGAGAAAGCCTGTGATAAATGATGAAGCAAAGGAGATCTGTGTTTTGCCATTGAATTTTACAATGGCACAATTGTGTAAAATTAGCAGTCCAGCAAAAATAAAATAAGAATCTGGAATGAGAAAACAATCTCAAATATTAAATCTTCCTTCCTTCTCCCATGTTTTTCTTTTTTTTGTAAGAAGCATAAATAATTTCAATTGGTATTTCTATCTTTTATTTATGAAATGAGTGATGCCTTAGATATAATGCTTATCTCACTTTTCACTAAAAATTTAATGTTCTTTACACTTTATAAGTTGTCATGGTGATGAGATTAAATCTGTAATTTCTGATAGTGACTTGTTTCTTTCCCTGGGTGTTAGTTAACACCTTTTATGAAAGGTCAGAAGGTGATCTCTTAAACAACACTCACTTTTTAATTTATTTTTATTTTTTTGTTAATCCTCACCTGAAGAGATCTTTTCCATTGATTTTTTTAAAAATATATTTTATTAGCTGAAACTGGTTTGGCTTAGTGGATAGAGCATCAGCCTGCGGACTGAAGGGTCCCGGGTTCGATTCCGGTCAAGGGCACGTACCTTGGTTGTGGATACATCCCCAGTGGGGGGCGTGCAGGAGGTAGCTGATCCAGGTCTCTCATCGATGTTTCTGTCTCTCTATCCCTCTTCCTTCCTCTCTGTTTTATTTTATTGATTTTTTTTTAAGGGATAGAGAGTCAGAAACATCGATGAGAGAGAGACATGGAATGGAACCCGGGACCCTTCAGTCCGCAGGCCGATGCTCTATTCACTGAGCCAAACTGGTTAGAGCTTTTCTTTGATTTTTAGAGAGAGAGAGAGAGAGAGAGAGAGAGAGAGAGAGAGAGAGAGAGAAACATCGAAATGAGAGAGACATATCAATTGGTTGTCTCCATACATGCCCTGACCAGGGCCAGAGATTGAGTCTGCAACTGAGGTACAGAATCAAATATTCAACCCTTCAGTCTGTGGGCCAAATCGGTTAGGGCAACATTCAGTTTTTTAAAAAATTACTTTTTTGTATGTTGAAAATTTTAGTACTATATAAATTGACAAATTATGTTAGAGTCCTGTGATGCACAAAATATAACAATATGTTTGTGATTTCTCTTTAGGAATTTTTTCAAATAGAAACTAATTGCAAAGTTTCCGGTTGACCAGCATTCATAGGGTAAGATTAACATTCTGAATTGTGAACACATGGTAAAGATAATTACTATTACATTGGTAGCTTTTTTGGGGCAAACAAATAATCAATACTTCGTATGTAAAAAAAAAATAACAATTTTTAAAGATGGCATGAGTAAAATCATGTTTTTAAACAAGTTAAACAGAAAATTAAATCGATATACATTTTGGTAAAATGTTATTATACTGTGCTTTGTCAATTTTGTATAAAGAAAAGTGTGTGTGTGTGTGAGAGAGAGAGAGAGAAATTTTTCATTTTTAACATTAAAAATCTAAAGAATATAATAAATGTCTCCAACAGACTTAGACTATATGACTCCATGTCTGTATTTTTCTGACTTTTGTTTAAGATGGTATTTTTAATGCATAGAATTGGTTTGCCAGGTTTTCATAAGTAATTCTTAAGTAATAGATGGCCATGCTCTCACAGAGTATGTAAGTCAGAAATAAATAAGTCATATGTTCTGTTGCTTCCTGTAAACATCATTCTTCTTTTATAGTTGTAGAAGATTAATCTTAGATTAGCTCTGTGGCAGAGCTTTTGACTTTGATTTATGCACTGTATGAAATAGCATGACTTTCTAGTGTGAGCACAACATATGTCTTAAAAGTGTGTCACCCTGAATGTAGAGTCGAGACAGAGCAGTGGTGAGCATGGTGGATCTGTTCCCTGGCATTCTGAACACCCTTCTTTTTATAAATGAAGATGCAGGTCCTTTGGCTTCTTGACGATAGCCACATTTCCCTCTGATTCATTGATTTGACTATAAATTTTTAAAAGCTAATATCATCAACTCTTCCTGCACTTATGACTCTTTGGTGGTTTTTCTGTCACTCCTGAACTGTGTATTATCCAAACTCTTTACCTTGGCTGCAAGCCCTCTGTCACTCATCTTCTTTCCACAGGCTTCTGACATTCCAGCTGTGGGGCCTCCTTTCTGATCCTCACACACCCTGAGCTTCTTACTCCTTTGTGGAATGACCCTCCACAGCATCATCACATGTCTGGCTACATTAGATCTATGCTTTAATGTCAGTTCCTCTAAAGAGGCCTTCCTTGACCCTCCAATCTAAAGTAGCTTTAGAGTCTTAATAGTGTTTCTGACTTTATTGTGTTATCTACTTGGTTATTGTCTCTCTTTCCTTGCTACCTAATAAGATCACTCAAAGCAGGAGTCTTGTCTATCTTACATACCTGTATTTCTCCGACCACTTAGAACTCCCTCTGGCACATAGAAAGCATGTAAATATTTGTTGCATGACAGATTAATGTTCTGACTCCTCTCTGACAAGTGCTGTTGCTATTATATTTCACCCATTCTCTGGAGTTATTTGGTTTGTATGGAACCAAATGTAGTACAGTTTAGGTTTAGCCTTCATCGCACCCATTTTGGCACAAAAGTGACACTATAAGATGGGGTTTCAGCTATGCATGTTTTCCCTCCACAATCCTATATAAAAGTGGTCTGCAAACTCATTAGTCAACAGAGCCAAATATCAACAGTATAGACTGAAATTTTTTTTGAGAGCCAAAATTTTTAAACTTAAACTATATAAGTAGGTACATTGTTATTAACTTAATTAGGGTACTCCTAAGCTGGTCTTTGCTAAAAACTCAAGGGGCCAAAGAGCCGCATGTGGCTTGCGAGCTACAGTTTGCCGATCACTGCTATATAATAAAAGGGTAATAGCCAAAACAACTGAACGGCGGAACAACTGATCACTTTGATGTGCACTGATCACCAGGGGGCAGACGCTCAATGCACAAGCTACTCCCAGCCCACAGGCCCCGATTGCCTGATTGAGGCCTGGTGGCCAATCTCTCTTGGTCCCTGCTCCCCCCTCTCCACCCCACCCCGGCTGACAGGCTCTGATCACTGGATGACAAAGGAGGAACTGGGGGTGGGTAGCAATGGGGGCAGGGCTGGCAGCCAGGGAAGAGGGCCCTGATCGCAGGCCAGGCCTAGGGACCATACCCATGCACGAATTTTGTGCACCAGGCCTCTAGTAGGAATAAATCCTGTGAAAGCAGAACAAGGCTTCATATCTCCTTGGTATTCCTTTGGAGTTCTAGCCTCCATAATTGATTGCGTATAAATGTTAAACTTTTTAAGATGAGTCACTCATATTTTTAAAAATTTCAAGAACACACTGGTTTGTCTTCTCCAAAGTTAAAAAATATATATCCTTTTTAATTATAATTGAAAAATTGTAACATAGAATTGTTCTGGACTATATTTGAAGCTTCATGTTCCAAATCCCTGTTTTATTTTTATTAGGAAGGTCTATTATTAATTAGGCTACATGGCCAAAATCAGTACTGCTAATCATCCAATTCTTTTCAAATTAGGAAAGTTGGCCCTAAGCCCATGCTTTATCCTTTGACCCTAGAGAAGTCACTTGAACATCTCTGACCTTTCATTTCCTTATTTATAAAGACTTAACTTTGATCTCTCTCATTTCTTCCTTGAGTATATAGTCCATATGATTCTGCCCTTGTGAAGGTAGGTCACCTATGGAAGAATTAGGAGAAGCGAATAGAATGATGATCTCTGCTTTCAACCAGTCATTTGAAAGGAGAGCATGTCTGATTCACAAGAGAATTATGCTAAGAGGCCCTGAGTTTGGCTTTATTTTATGGCTTTCTTATTGTGAGGTGGGGGTGGGTGTCAGGAAAACATTTTTGTAAACAATGAAGGTAGTGGACAAGGGCTTGAAGTTACACATTCTAAGGATTATGCAGCCACTAATGACTTATGCTTAACAAATAATCCTATATAATAAAGACCTAATATGCTAATAGTCGTGACACTCTCACGCCTTAACAACCAATCAGCAGGAGGCTTCATGCACAGCAGGCAAGGGTGGGCAGGGTTATGTGCACAGCGAGGCACATGTGGGTGGGTGGGGACTTGATGCTGCATCTCTACCTGGCACCGGCCAGGGCATGACACTGCATGCCCCACTGGCGGAGCTTGATGGGGGTGGGGCCAGCCAGGTCTGGGTCTCTTCCTGTTTAATGTGAACAAACTTCATGCACTGGACCACTAGTATTAAAATAATGTGGCTGCAATTTCTTTAAATGTATTCTAGTTAACTTGGTAGTTCACTGGAAGTATCCAGGAACTAAGAGATCTTTTCCTCTAAGATAATCACCATTTAAATTAAATACATAATGGGATGGGAGGACAATCTAGCTTTGACATCTGTTACCCCATTGGTCGCCAGGGTTGATTCAGCTGATCTGGCTGGGTAGGCAGGTGTCCCCTTCCTCCCTTACTGGTCCACATGCATCCCTCCCAAAGTAGATGACCTTCCTCCCAGAGGAGAGGATTGGTCTTCAGTCAAGGGTATATGAGTAGTTGCTAGAACCTCCAAACAAGCTTTCAAGGTCCATTTGTTGGAGAACATAGGGTAGTCAAGCTTTCAAGACTCCAGACATATGAATGAGGCACTGCATGCAGAAGTCAGTCTGCCTTTAAATTTTTTTAAAATTAATTAATACATGATGTATTCCATGACTGTGAAAAACAAGGATAAGTAAAGAATGTTCTGGAAATAGCCTAAGTGCCCATTAGCAGACGAATGGATTAAAAAGAAGTGGTATACCTGCATAATGGAATACTATGCCACTATAAAAAAGAAGGACCCCTTACCATTTGCAACAGTATGGATGGGCCTGAAGAGCATTATGCTAAGTGAAATATGTCACACATGATCTCACTCATATGAGGGATATAATGAACATATACTGATGAAAAATAGATCCAGAGACAAAGAAACACTGAATAGACGTCCAACCTCAAAGAAGGTGGGGGAAGGGGGCAGGTAGGGAGGTAAGAGATCAACCAAAGGGCTTATATGCATGCATATTAGCATAACCAATGGACATGGACACAGGGGCGGTGGGGGCTTGTCCTGGGGAGTGGGAGGGACCAGGGGTGGTCAATTGGGAGAAAAGGAGACATAAGGAGTACTATAAACAAAATAAAATAAAATACTTAAAAAAAAAAGAATGTTCTTTAAAACTCAGAGCAACTGAGCTTTTATTGGGATATCTAGGGTTGTTCTCATGATTTTAATTGCCATATTCAGTAACTTTCTTCTGGGGCTTTAAAATGATTAGGGTTATTTTCTTAATATTTAGAATAGTTTTATAATTGTTTCTTAGATCTCTCTACTGCTTTGGGTAAGAGGTTTCAGAATGGTATCACACATCTCTATTCTCCTTTAGTTTCTGTGCTATTGGACTATGAGGTCAGCTTCTTTCCTTGAAACTGTTGGTTTTTGTGTTCTAGAAATACTGTACTTCTTCTTTATTTCATTGACCCTGCTTCTCTATCCCCCTTTATTGCTCTGTGTCTGGTAGTCCTTCTGCATCTGATATATTATCTAGGGGAGAAAAGTTCTGTTATTCACTCACTAAATTTACTCTCTCGAAGAGTTATTAATTCATTTATATGACACTGTCTACTATTTAAATACGACTTCCTATGGGGGATCAAAGATGGCTGCGAATATTTTGTGATTCTCCCACCAAGAGAGAGACTCTCTATTTTTCCTCTCTTTGGATCTGAGCTGGCCCTGTTTCCTTTTTGAAGCAATCCAATGGGACAGAAATGGTGTGGGGTTATTTCTAAGGCTGGACTAAAGAGAATTGTAGCTTCTGCATTTGTGTGCTTGAAAGGTTCCTTCTTAGAACTGAGCCACCTTGCTGAGAGGAAGCTACACAGCTGGGTGGAGAAGCAGCCAGGCCGCTGGTCATCAGCCCAAGCTGAGCTCCAGGCCAGCAGCCAGCCCAAGTGCCAGCTCTGTGATTGAGGCATTTTGGACCTTCCAGCCATCCCAGGATTGAAGCCAACACCATGTGAAACAGATTGCCCCATCATCCCACAGAATCATGAGAATGATTTTGCTATTTTAGCTGCTGAGTTTTGGGATGGTTCGTTATATAGCAATTAAAAGCCAAAACAATAATTGTACCTAGAAGTGCGGTGCTGTCATAACAAAACATCTGGCATGAGCTTTGAGACCAGATGGTCGTGAAGACCTGAAGGGCAGTAAGAAGGCTATTAAATGTTGGCTGGATCCTCATGGGTGACTCGGTTGGTTGGAGCATTGCCCCGTACACCAAAAGCTTGCAGGTTTGATTACTGATCAGGGCACATACCTAAATTGTGGGTTCTATCCCCTGTCGAGGTGTGTGGTCAAGAAAACATATCCTCTGTTAAGGATTAAAAAAAAATGTTGCCCGGAAAAACAGTGAGGAAACTATTAGAGAACATAAAATGGATAAAATGGTACCATTGGTTTTTTTTTTTATAGTGGCAGAAAAATCAGCAAGACTGTCCCCTACATGGAAGATTTAAAATGAAACTAATGAATTTGTGGATCTAACTTGGAAGATTTTCCAGCCGAATACTGAAGTGCCAATTAGCTTTTTTTTTTTAACCACCTATAATCAAAGTATTGCAGAGATGAATTTAAAAAGAGACTATTCAGATTTTAAGTCAACTTTAGAGGAAATATTTCCAGATGATAATTTTCTAGGGTCATAAATAAAACAGCTTCCTTACCCAGCAAAAGGTACTTCGAGTAAGAAAAGGCCTCAGGTCTAAAGATTAGGTCCAGAACATTACTGTCATAAAACTTGGTCTCAGGCTAAAAATAAGAGCCAGGCCATAGCGTAAGTAAGGTAGTACCTCCTAGATCTTTTCAGCTAGATGTAAAGGTCTCAAAGAAACTTAAGGACATTGTCTCATAGCATTGAGGACCTGATTTAGGTGACACGATCCTAGATTTGAAGCCTGAACTTGATGCTGTAGGGGCTAAAACTTTGGGGGGCGGAGACTTGGGAGAATGTGAGCAGGCCTGGTATGCATGGGAATGTAAATTTGGGGTCAGAGAATGGGCTGTGCGGTGTTTAAACATGGCTGCAATTCCTTGGCACTCTTCCCATTGAAAGGTGTTCGCTTTCTCTCTCCTCGAACCTGGACTGGCCCTGTCACTCCTTTGGCCAGTAGAATGTGTTGCATGTGATACTAGCTTCCAGGGCTCTGCCATAACAGATCTGCAGCTTTCACCTCTTTGCTTGGAGTGCATCATCTTAGACTCCAGCTGCCTCGCTGTGTAAGGCCATGCAAACGGCCACGTGAAGTCTCACATGAGGAACTGCCAGTCAGCAGTCAGTACCAGTTCCCCGCCTAAATGAGGACATTTGCATCTTCCAGCTATCTTTGTGCCAGCCAACACCATGAAGCAGAGAACCACCCACAGAATCACGAGAAACAAAACTATTTTTTAAAAGCCTTATGGTTTGGAATATACAAAATAGCTAGCCAACATCTTTCCCATCTGTATGCGATGAGTTGCAGCCTCTCTCTGGCAAAGGCTGTAAAGACACCCTTCCTAAACATCTGAACATACTGTTTTCTGCCTTCTGCATTTTTGTAGGGTCAGTTCCAATATTTATGGTGCACTGTGTGCTAGAAACTGTGGAAAGCATTACAATAGCATAGGATCAAAATCTGAATCTATTTGACTCTGCTTCTCTATCTGGTGTTGGCCAATGGCGTGAATTTTCATTTACAGTGATATTTCATTCTTTGCTTTCTTTTCAAATACATTAAACATTTCCCTTATTGTTACTGGCCCACATGGTTGAAATAGCCTTTCAGCTGCCCCCTTGTTTCTAATCCCTCCTCCTCCGATCCATCCTGTAAATCTTGACTCAAGTGACTCACTGTTCCCTGCCTCACATAGCTGAGCCTCTGAGGCTCATGGGGGAGATAGTAGCTGTGCATTTACAGTCTGTGGAGAGGAGGATGGGGGTACCCTAAACATCTAGGGAAATGGGAAACGTCCATAAGACTTAAAAGGTAGGCACTTTCCCCAGATATTTTATTGCCAATCTTTCTTGTGGGCTTTCTCCTCCTACAGAGATTTAGAAATGGTAATAATAATAATTTTGGCTCCGTGGGAGTGGGGTCTGGATTTAGGTTTCATTTTATTGTACCCCAGGTGATTCTAAAGTGAAGCCAAATTGAGAACTGCTGTCATTGATTTGTGATTCTTATAAATGGTCTCTGCACCAGCAGCAGCCACATTAGCTAGGAATTTGTTAGACATGCACATTCGTGGGTACTGCTTCAGACCTAATGAATAGAAACTCTGAGGGCAGGACCGCTCACTTTGTGTTTTAATAAGCTCTCCAGTGCTTTTTGTGGATATTAATAGAAGATAAATTTTAGTTCCATTGTAGGTCTCAAAACCACAACTAAATTTGGGAAAGGTGTTTGTTATTTGAAAGTTGCTATATTGATAAGATCTGAAACAATTGGTAAGGGATATAAACTGGTATATTAAGTGTCTTACTAGTGATCATTTGGGTACTTTTCAGATCTCTAAAGAGTAGCTCAAAGTATTCTTTATTATTTAGTTTTCGATAACAGTTTGGATTCAACAGTATTTTGTATTGCTTTCAAGTATACAACAGAGCAGAGAGACATTCATTTTTTCTCCTTCAATAATTCAAGTGCCTATCTAGCACCATAGTTAGCTTTTACAGTATTGTTGACTATATTTCCTCTGCTTTACCTTAAATCCCCAGGACTATTTTGTAATTGTTAGGGTCACCAAAGGAGGTGTGCATGAGACCAAAACACATAAAGAATTATGAATTTATTAGGTTATCTGGAAAACAGATTGGCTGAGCTCCCAAATGGTGCGAGCACCCAGGGACGGGGAGTCAGAAATTTTAAAGGATCCTAGGTGGGCTTTTCAGTAGGGAATTCTCTGGGCAGGTCCAGATCCTGGGCAAGTCCAAAGGGGAAAGTTACTGGTCTTAATAAATGGAATGTGGTCTAAGTGAAAAGGAAAGTCAATTGCAAAATTATGTAAAGGTCAGTTTCATAAGGGAGAGGATATCAATTTCATCAATTGATAGACCTAACAGTAGCTGTCAGTTAGTGCTGCTTAAATCGCATCACCTTTTATCACCTTATCCTCAAGAACCCCTCTAAGGGGTTATCTATCTATAGATAAGTGACCAGCTATCTGACCGATAGGCAGGTACATAGGATGCACACTGGCAATTTAAAAATAAACGTTGACTCGCACATGTGTGATACATATAAAGCTCTCCCTGGAGTCAATTGCATGCGTTTCCATCTATCATTGTCAATTTTGAATTTGATTGTTTCTGTTGAAATGATTGGTAATGGTTCTATTATTGAAGCTACCTTTGGAAATAGTAAATCTATAGATAATATTAAAAATATATCTAAACACATGATTCTTTATCTAAAAAAATGATCATATTCATAAATTAAATGAAGAAATCTTGGATACACTGGATGGACATTTCCACACCTATTTGAGTGATGATTCCATAGATTCAAAGGATGATGCCAAAAAGGAAAAATTTCCCATTGAATTTTTTAATAATATTACTCATTCAGGAATGCCATGTCATAAATTAAAATTGAAAATATGTGCAATCATCATGCTACTGAGAAATATTAATAGTAAATGTGGTCTTTGTAATGATACTAGATTTATTATCAAAAGATTGTGACCTAACATAATTGAAACTGAAGTATTAAGAGGATCTGGAGAAGGAGAGTTTGTTCTGATTCCAAGGATTTGTCTCCTTCTGACACTAGTCTCCCATTTAAATTAATTCAAAGACAGTTTCCTGTGATGCCAGCAGTTGCAATGACTATTAATAAATCACAAGAACAAACTCTAGACAAGAGTAGGTATATTCCTACCTGAACCCGTTTTCAGACATGGTCAGCTAATATGTTGCTTTCTCTCGAGTTTGAAGAGCATGTGATGTTAAAGTTAAAACTGTACTAGTAAATCCTTCATCACAAGGGAAATTAGTCAAGTACTCTGAAAGTGTTTTTAGTTTTAATGTGGTATATACAGGGAGATATTAGAATAAGTTTAATCAATTTATCAGTCATTGTTTTTATCACTGTTTTTATATCATGTCTTTGTTGTTATATCATATTGTTATTGTTTATTTAATGATCAGTTTATATATTATTTTTATATACTAGTACATTTTACTAATTTTCTTTCATCTCTGACACTTCTATTATAGACAAAGGATGAATAGTGATATTACAATATTTCTTCCAATTAATTTTCTAACTAAGGCCACTAGTTTAAAATAAAGGAGCAAACACTGGTGCTTTGTTTCCCAGAGAGAGAACTCAAAGAGGTAAATTTAAATTTCAGTTAGCTCAGTGTCCGACAAACTCATTAGTGAACAGAGCTAAATATCAACAGTACAACGATTGAAATTTCTTTTGAGAGCCAAATTTTTTAAACTTAAACTTCTTCTAATGCCACTTCTTCAAAATAGACTCACCCAGACCGTGGTATTTTGTAAAAGAGCCACACTCAAAGGGCCAAAGAGCCGCATGTGGCTCGTGAGCTGAAGTTTGCCAGCCACTGAATTAGCTGTATGATCGACCCAAGAAACATCTTGAAGTAGTACTGGACATTTTGAAGGGATATAAAATAATTTTTAAATCAATTTTCAGTGAGAGTAAGAAGACAAAAACCCCATTTTGAATTGTTTAGCTATATCCCTGCCTGGGGTCGGAGAACAGGGATCTTTGAAGTACCTGCCAGTTCTTAGCATACAATGACTCTAAATACCATCTGATCATCATTTGTTTATTTTGTCACTGGTTATTTTGGAAATGCTTTCAAAGTAAAGTAAGGACTAGTGGAAAGTAAAGATGCCTAACTCCAGTGTTGTTGTTCCAATCTGAGAGACTTTGGGGTGAGATTGTCAAATGAAATTTACATGCTTTAGAAAGCTTTTATGATTTTTTTAATGAAGTTTAAAAGCTAAAGGAATGGGATTAGGACCATAAAATCTTTTACTCTTAACATTGTTTCTTTGAACTGATTTAGTGCATTTGTGTATTAGAAATAGAGATCTGATTTGTATTGATTCCTCATTGTTTATAATAATACAGTCTGGGAAAAAATTTCCTAGACAAGAAACAGTATTGCTTTCGTAATGACAAAGGACAGCTATGCTCTAGCTCTCCAATAAAACACTTCAATGAGAAAAATTAACATCAGTTAATGTCAGGAGGCTTGAGACTTTCCATGCATCATTACATTCAGATATTATATATTTATATATTTACTGTTAGATCAATGGAAAATGTTTAGTAGGGGAAAATTTTAGCTGAGAAAGTAGATTATATAATCTGTGACTGGAGACCTTGCAGAAAACTGTACATTTGGGTCCATGTTTTTCAAAAGATTGTCATAGAACCCAGTTACAGTGCAGATGTGGGGATAAAAGGATATCTTCATCGGTTGCGGCTGCTGCAAAAAACTACTATATAAACTGGGTGACTTAACAAACATGTATTTATCACAGTTCTGGAGGCTAGAAAGTCCAAGTTCAAGGTGCATTGTGTCTGATTCAGAGCTCACGTCCTAGTTCATAAACAGCCACCTTCTTGCTCTGTCGTCATATGGTAGAAGGGCAAGAGAGTTCACTAGGGTTTCTTTTATAGGCATACTACTCCCATTCAGGAGGGCTTCCCCTCAGGACCTAATTACTTCCCAGAGGCATAACCTCCTACCACTATCATATTGGGGGCTAGGTTTCCCAAGTGGTAGGGACACAAATATTCAGTCTATTGCAGTTGAAGAAAACGGTTAAATATTTAGCTTTTTCTTTAGTGTTTGAGAGAACCAAGACTGGCATAGTAAATGGATTGAATGAGACAGTGTGGGCTGGTGGACAAGGCTTGACATTTGAGTCTGAGGACCTAGGTTCTTGTTACACCTTTCTTCCTGGTTTTGTCAACTGGGACATGGTAACTTCTTTGGGCCTGCCTTATTTTCTGTTTATAAAATATGAAAAATAATATCTCAATGTGAAAAACAATATTTATCTCAATGGCTTGTAACCATGACACAAATTAATATAAATGAAAATTATTTGAAGCCAGGAAACTAGATAGTAGATTATTATTAATAATAGATTTTTATTTGCTTTTTTATTGACAAGGGACTCATCAAAGGAAATCTGCATTCAATGAAAAGTTTATAATTCTTAAAAAAGACAGAAATTTTTTACAGATAATTTGAAGTTAGAATAAATATGGTGAACCTGAAGTGAGTTATCGTTCTCTGACAGACTAGTTACAGTAGTTTCTCACTATGATTATTTAAAAATATTACCATATGTGGAGATTTGTATTTCTTTGCTTTCATAGAAACACTGTGTTTAAAGTAGAAAATGTATTTGCAATATTTTTTAAAAGCTGTATTGTATATCATCGGGCTGAATAGCATTTTGGAGTGATGCACTAATTTCTTTTCTGGCACATTACAGATGCAGTGTAATGGGAGAATATGTAAAATGTTTCACACACACACCGAATGTCTTTTTCATGCTTGTTGCACATAAATGCAGGTGTATATCATATGCATAAGCCTTTGAAAAATGTAAATGAGAAATTCATGGTCCAGTGGTGCTAAACATGAATGAGTATACAGCTCGTTTGTCATACACACTAGATGTGATCTCTGGCCTGTAAAATAATTTGATACTGGTTAATAATTATTAAGCAGGCTTTTTATATACACTAGTAAATCCAAAGTAACTTTCAGGTATGTCCAATTTTTTTTATCTTTAAAAAAATGATAAGGAAGCAAGATTGCTAAAAATATTTGCAATACAGTTTGGGGTCAGTGAGTGGATTTCAAGTATTTAATAAATCATATTAAATGAGGATCATATCTTCAGGGCAAATATCAAATGTACACTAACCTTCCCAGCAACATTCAGAGGTTACATAGGCACTAAAATTTTTCACATCCAATTTAAAAATTTTTGTTTTAGGAAGTTGTCACATTTCAAATTCATTAATGCATATGTAATTTAAACTATTTATAAATTATTATTTGAGGAAGATACTAACAATGTCTTTAATTAATCCTCAAAGATAAAAAGAAAATGAATATAAAAGGGTAACTACATTTAATCTACACTAATAAAAGAGAAAGGTACAAATTGACCGTACCTTCGTGACGCCTATCAGCTAATCAGGAGTGAGTATGCAAATTAACCCAAAATATGGTGGGTTAATTTGCATACACCAGCCTTAAGCAGCCAGGGGGGATACTTGCATCATCACCGTGGCGACTCTGCAGGTGGTCTGCACCGCCCTGGCTGCTCTGGGCCTCTGGACAGCGTGGGAATGCAGAAAGATGGCTCCAGGCCAGAACGAAGGCAATGCCAGCAGGCAAGGGAAGGAAGGCCAATTCTTGCATGAATCTTCGTGCATTGGGCCTCTAGTAAACATAATAATTTCAGAGCTCTTCAGCCCTATTTCTGAGCTGCATCTTAAAAAGTTATTTACTTATGACTATTTCTAAAGAAATCAGTAGGCTAAGTTTTAAGAGTGTTGAGTCTTCTCATTTGGACAGATGTGTGGTTTTAAATCAGAGTGCAGAAATTACGTCTGATAGGATATCTGATAAATGCAAGTGAGACCAACTATATGAGGACTGAGTGAGGGAAACTAACATTTGTAGATTTCTTGGGAAAAGCTAAGTGTTCATCAATGTACTATAGACATGGGATTTTAAAATCTGTTATGTCTAAATTTCTGTAGAAAATTTTCTGTCATTTAAGGGAGTTCAGGAGTGAGTATGATCTAATCTGTGAGTGAGATTCTGTAATAGCTTTGCCAAGATGTGCCACAGTCTGGAAAGTGAATTGATTTATGAAAATTACTTCTAATATTTTATCTTTTGATGGAGAATTCTATGAATACATACCTCAATTTTTAAAGTAATTGCAGTTATTTCAAGATATCTGTGCTTTCTCATAGAATGAAGACAAACACAGAGATGGTGTTTCTAAGAAATTTTAAAAGGTGTAGGCCTCCTGATTGAAGCATTGTCAAATTATTGGAATCATTTTTTTATTGTTGTAAGTATAAATATTTGAAATATGTTATTTTGGTCAATGTTGGCTTGTGTTCTTTCTTGAATAAATATTCATTCTCTGTCAAATACTGTTGTTATTTTTAGAGCTGTTTAAGTTTATCTTCTCCTACAACTTCAGTTGCATACTTGAATTAATTTAACTCAGGACCCTTGAGAAAACAAAGTAAGTCATGACCTTTGAACTAGAAGAGCCCTTAGAGATATTCTGGTTCATACTATTCATCCATTACTAGGAATTCCTCTGTGATGTCTCTAACAGATGATCATCTTACTCATCTAGTCCAGATGTGGGGAATGTCCAGCCAACAGGCCATGTAAAGCCAATGAAATCATTTGGTCTGGCCCTGCCAAAGCATTAGGGGTGAATTTATTAACTATTTGACCAAATATTACAGGCTACTTTTTAAGATGATAACTTTATATGGTTCACGAATAATGTTATAATTATCCAAATAGCCCTTGGCAGGAAATAGGTTCTCCACCCTTGATCTATACCCTGGTAGGGAGAAGAGCTGAACTGTTTCATACAATTCCCAGTTCCATGGATGTTCTACCACAAATGGAATCAAAATATGACTTTCTGAAATGGCACCCACCTAGTTCTGCCTCTAGAGGAAATCTACTTATTCTTTCATCAAATAGTCATGCAAAAATGTGAAAAAATTATCAGGTTTCCCTACTCATTTTTGTTTTATTTTGCAGTTATAGTTTACATTAAATATTATTTTGGTTTCAGGTGTACAGCATAATGGATTAGTCATGTACTTTATAAAGTGATTCCCCTGATATTTCCAGTACCTACCTGTAAACATAGTTATTACAATATTATTGACCATATTTCCTATGCTGTATTTTACATCCCCATGACTATTTTATATCTACAAATTTGTACTTCTTAATCCCTTTACCTTTTTTTACCTAGTTCCCCAGTCCCCTTTCTGTCTTGCAGCCATCAGTCAGTTCTCTGTATCTATAAGCCATTTCTGTTTTGTTTGTTTACGTTGTTCTTGACATTCCAGCGTAAATGAAATCATATGGTATTTGTCTTTCTCTGACTCATTCATTTTACTTAGCATAATACTGTCTAGGTCCATCCATGCTCTCTGAAATTATAAGATGTCATTCTTCATTTATGATTGAGTAATATTCCATTGCATATATGTACTGCTATTTTTGTATCCACTCATCTATAGATGGGCATTTGGGGTGATTACATATGTTGGCTTTGGTAAATAATGCTGCAGTGAACATAATGTTGCATATATTCTTTTGAATTACTCTTTGGGGTTTCTTTAAATATATACCCAGAAGTGGAATTACTGGGTCATAAGGCAATTTCATATTTAAATTTTAGGGAAACCTCATACTATTTCTCATAGTAGCTGTACCATTGTGCATTCCTACCAACAGTGCATAAGAGTTCCTTTTGCTCCACATCCTTACCAACACTTGTTATTTGTTGATTTATTGATGCTAGCCATTCTGACAGGTATGAAATGGTATCTCAATGTGGTTTTACTTTTCAATACTCTGATGGTTAGAAATATTGAGTATCTTTTCATATGTTTATTAGCCATCTGTATGTCTTCTTTGATAACTATTCATGTCCACTGCCAATTTTTAAATTGGATTGTTTGTTTTTTTACTGTTGAGTTATATGAGTTCTATACAAATTTTGGATATTAACCCCTTATCAGGTGTAATCTTGGTAAATATCTTTTTTTAATTTTTAAAAATTATTTATTTTGTTATTCCTCAACTGAGGATATTTTTCCCATTGCTTTTTAGAGTTTAAAGGAGGAAGGGAGGAAAGAAAAAGGAGGAGGAGAAAGAGGAGAGGGAGAAAGTAGGAGAAAGAGAGAGAGAGAGAGAGAGAGAGTAGAGATTAGAGAGTTAGACTGATTAGTTGCCTCTCACATGTGCTTAGGGCTGGGGATAAACCTGCAGCCCAAACCCATAACCCTTTGGTGCACAGGCCAATGCTCTAACCACTGGGGACATCAACCATCAATATTTGCTTTATATGTCCATCAATATTTACTTTATATATTTAGTTCTTCCTACTTTGGGTGTATAAATATTTGTAAGGGTTATATCTCTTGTTGAATTTAACCATTTATCATTTTGCAATGTTCTACCCCACCGTTTTTTGTTTCCATTTGCATGATTTTTTTCCCATCTCTTTACCTTCAGCCTGGGAGTGTTTTTTGTTCTGAGGTAAGTCTTTTATAAACAACACTAGAGGCCAAGTGCACGACATTTGTGCACTTGGGGGGTGACCCTCAGCCTGGCCTGTGTCATCTCGCAGTCTGGGAACCCTCAAAGGATTTCCAATTGCCGGCTTAGGCCCACTCCCCAGGGGCCTAAGCCAGCAGTCGGACAGCCTTGGTGCTGCTGCTGAGGCAGGAGAGACTCCTGCCACTGCCACTGCGACTGCGCTCGCCAGCCATGAACCCAACTTCTGGCTGAGTGGTGCTCCTCTGTGGAGTGCACTGACCACCAGGGGCAGCTCCTGCATTGAGCGTCTGCCTCCTGGTGGTCAGTACGCATCATAGCATCCGGTCGTTCCGTGGTTAGGTTGATTTTCATATTAGCCTTTTAGTATATATGATATACATATACATCTTGTGTTTTTGTTCATTCAACTACTCTAGGTCCTTAGAATGGACTATTCAATCCATGTCCATTTAAAGTGATTATTAATAGGTACTTATTTATTGCTATTTCTTTCTTTTCAATTATGTTTCTTTTTTTTTCTCCATCTTCTTCTTAAGCCCCTTAAATATTTCTTGTGATACTGGTTAGATTATAATGAACTTCTTTAGCTTTTTCTTATTTGAGAAGCTCTCCTTCAATTCTAAATGATAGTCTTGCCAGGTAGCATAGTCTTGGTTGTAGGTCCTTGCTTCCTATTACTTTGAATATTTTGTTCCAATCCCTTCTGGCTTGAAATGTTTCTATTGATAAATCAGCTGGAAGTCTTATGGAAGCTCTTTTGTATGTAACTGTCTTTTTCTTGTTGCTTTGTAAGACTCTTTGTCTTTTACCTTTGCCATTTTTATTATGCTGTGTCTTGGTATGGGCGTCTTTGGTTTCATCTTGTTTGGGACTCTCTGTGCTTCATGTATGTCTCTTTTCTTCACCAGGTCAGGGAAGTTTTCAGTTATTATTTCTTAAAATAGATTATTGATCCCTATCTTATGCTGTTTTCATTCTGGTACCCCTGTGATGCAGATGTTATTGCTCTTCATTACTTCCCAGATCTTTAAACTATCTCACTTTAAAAAATGTTGTTTCTTGTTTTGTTTTGTTTTTTGCTGCTCTGATTGGGTGTTTCCTGGTACCTTGTCTTTCATATCACAAATTCTGTCCTCTGCTTCATCTAATCTGCTATTGATTTTTCCTAGTGTATTCTTCATTTGTTTTTTTTTTCTTACTGAAATAAAAACAAAACATCTTTATAGGACCTCAAATCAGATTGCTATAGAAATAGGGAAGGGCTTCCTCCACGGAAAAAAATTCCTCTCCATTTAGAACACAGAGTGAAAGTGACAGAGTGTCAGGAATCTAAAAATGCTATTGTTTAGAAACAAACAAACAAACAAAAATACTCAAGAAAGTTGTCTCTGCAAAATAAAGCCCAGCCCTCCTACATATAAGGCTAACCTGGAAGCTAGATCACCCTACAAAGCAAATAAATGTTCTCTTCTCAAATGTAGTTTGCAGAAAATTGTCATTATACTTTTGGCAATTATTTTTGGTGTTAATCTTAATCCGAGGATATTTTCCATTGATTTTTAGAGAGAGTAGAAGGGAGGGGGAGTGACACAAAGAAAGAAACATCAATATGAAAGCACAACATTAATTGGCTGCCTCCTGCATGCCCTATACCGGGGGTTGAGCCCAGAATCCCAGCATGTGCCCAGGACCTGGAATTGAACTGGCAATCTTCTGGTAACCAACTGAGCACACCATTCAAGGCAGCAAAATTTTTTATTACACAGTAATGTCTCTGGGAGGGATGAGCATTAAGTTGAGAATTTACCAAATAGCTTTTTAAGAAATGACAAAGATGGAGCCATGTGATCCAGAAACTGGAAGATGATGGGTCAAGGTATGCCTGCCTTATTGTCTGCTTAGGATTACTCTCACCTCAGATAGGCCTAATCTTAAAAAACTATTGGCAGCATTTCAGAGCTTCCTCACATTCTTTTTTATTTTTTTTTACTTTTTCCCCTTTCTGCCTTTCCTCTCCTCTTTCTCTATTCCTGCTGCACTTAGATATTTTTGCATAATGCAATGGGAGGCATGGAGTTTTGGTTGGTGGGGGGCTTCAGTTCACAGAAAGATAACCATTAACTGGGTGGTTTTAGAAAGTAACCACTATTTGTTCTATTTTCTTTTTAATTTTTTATTTATTGATTAGATTTTAGGGAGAGAGAGAGACATTGATTGTTGTTCCGCTTATTAATGCATGCATTGGGTGTTCCTTGTATCTGCCCTAACTCGGGATTGGACCCTCAACCTCGGCATTTCAAGATTATGCTCTAACCAACTGAGCTACCTGAGCAGGGTGAGATCTCTATTTCTTAATGCAGCTATAAGACTAAACAAGCTGACTTAACACAGTAAATGCAATACATTAGGTGTTCAGTAAGGTCTTGTTCTCTTCTTTAACCTTTTCTTTTTCTCTTCTGACTTCCCTGCTTCACTCCCTCTTTCCAGCATCCAAAGATCTAGCAAACAAATGATCATTCCTCTAGGATTACATCATAGCACATCACTGAAATTCAGTTTCACTGGGGCAAAGCCATAGACAAACAATCAGCATTAACTCTTGCTTTTCCACTTTGAGAGGACTTTGAGAGTTCCTAATTACCTCTCTGAGAGCCATGACTGTGGGATCTGTGGATCGGGGAGCAGTTTCCCAGGTGAACAGTGCCAGGAGACAATCACAACCCCAATTTGAGGTGTTCCTGTCAGATGGAATCATCCCCCCGCCTAGTCTACCAGTCCTGGGGAATAGGAAAAAAGGGAAGGTTTTCAGGCTGACCCAACCAAAGTGTTAGAGAAAGACTGATTTCATCAATATTAGTAAAGATTTTTTTTTATGAAGTAGATTATAAATTCACCGTGTTTGTGAGCATGCCATTTCTCAACACTGATCAAGAATAGGGAAGTGTTTGAATAAGAGAACCTAAAGTGATAACAACCACAGATATCCAGAGAGCAGCCTTCTGTAAATCTTTGTACTTTTGTAGCCAAAAACTAATAGTTTGTGCTGAATAAGCAGTCTTGAGCACCTAGCATAATCCAGAAGACAGTTTTCATCTAAAGCATCATAACCTAGCCTTCAGTATATTCCCTGGGACAGGAAATAGAAATGAATGAATCAAAAGCAAGCTATAAAAGGAAACTCTGCCAGTTTTAGTTACGTATTTATTTTCTTTTTTCATTTTTTAAGAGTGTAAGTTTCAATGTCTATATGTTTGCTTTTAGTATTTTTATCAATCTACTGCAAGTTTTCAATGTAAACAAAGCTCTTACTTTAAAAGAAGCTCTAACTTTAAAAGGCAGCTTTTCAGAACAGTGGTCTAATTTGCAGTCTTCGAGGCCAACGTAATGGTGAGAGCAAAAACACTTTTATAGCTGAATCCCAAATTTAGAAAATAGCCTTTACATTTTCAAGATGAAATTATCTTACTGTTAGTTTTGGAACACAGCATAACTTAGACAACTGCTGAAATCCTTTGCTGCTGTGATTTAGAGTTTGAACTTTGGAATCATACCCTCTTTAAATTATCCATCACACCTATTAAAATCAGCTTCCTGTTGATCCTATGTATGTTTCATATTCAACATAGCTTTCATATTCAAATATCACTGCAGCTGTATATACAACAGTTTTATTGAAGCCATGAGTGCTTTAATTATGACTTTTGTTTCATTTCACTGAGGAAAAAGCCAACGCATTTTTTTACAACAATATATCAGTGAAATGCAAAATCAAATACCAGTCCAAAAGGTTTGTGGATCTGAGCCCTAGTTGGTTTGCTTCAGTGGATAGAGTGTTGGCCTGCAGCCTGAAGGATCCCAGTCAAGGATATGTACCTCGGTTGCAAGCTTGATCGGTTGAGGCGTATGGGGGAAGCAACCACTGTGTCTCTCTATCTCTTCCTCTCCATTCCACTCTCTAAATATCAATGGAAGAATATCCTTGAGTGAAAATTAACAAAAAGCATTACTGTTAGGATTTGAAATGTTTTGGAGAAATATGTGGAAATTTTAAGTATTTCCTAGTTTTTGTTTTGTTTTTTTAATCTATTATTAGAGGCCCAGTGCACAGATTTGTGCACATTGAAAGGAGATTAATTAGAGTATTTTAGAGGCTGGGGAGAGACCATGGGAGGTTGGCTCCAGAGTGTGTCTGACCTGTCTCACCCAGTCCTGATCGCTGGATCCCAGCAGCAGACTAACCTACCAGTCGGAGTTTCTGCCCCCTGGTGGTCAATGCACATCATAGTAACTGGTCAAACAGTCAGACATGTAGCATATTAGACTTTTTTATATGTAGATGACATATATCACTGCTGTTTGTTTTTCCTTTTTATTGAATTTATTAGTTAACAAAATTATGTAGGCTTTAGTTGCACAATTCCACAACACATTATCTGTACATTGTACTATGTGTTCACCACCCCAAGTCAAGTCTCCTTCCAATACTGTTTATACCCCTGGCATCACCACACTTTTGTCCATATCCATGAGTTTTTTCTCTTTTTGTTTTTTTCTCAATCTTTTAAACTGCCCCCCCCAACCCAGCCCTTCAACTTACCCACTCCCCTGCTCTCTTTCTATGAATCTGTCTCTGTTTTGCTTGTTAGTTCATTTTGTTCATTAGTTTCCATATATGAGTGAAATCATATGGTACCTCTCTTTCTCTGACTGGTTCTTTTTTATGGTTTCTAGGTCCTTTTGTGTTTTTACTATTTCTTTATTGTGGTTCTCACCTGAGTTCATTCATTTTCCTCTAGGTTTCTTGAGCATCCTTACAGCCATTGTTTTGAATTCTATATGTGGTAGATTGCTTGCCTCCATTTAATTTAGTTCTTTTTCTGGAGCTTTCTCACATTCTTTCATTTGGGGCATGTTTCTTTGGCTACCCATTTTGGCTATCTCTCTATATTTGTTTCTGTGTATTACGTAGATCTGTTATGCCTCCCAGTCTTGGTATGGTGGCCTTTTTTAGTAGGTATTCTGTGGGGCTTGGTGACACAATCTCCCTTGTCACCTGAGCTAGCTGCTTCAGGCATGTCTCTTGTTTAGCTTATGTGAGCCTTCCGGTTATAGTTGAGTCTTGAGTACTATTGGCCTATCTTGATGGTGTTGGTTCTCAGTCTAGCTGACTATGAGGACCAATCTTGACCATAGTGTACAAGTTGCTGTCTGAGGGCTAACCCCACAAAGCACAATTCACCCCAGCTGGATCTGGTGCCTGTTGACCTCTCTCCCTTTGGTTGTGCCACTTATGGACTAATTTGGTCATGCTCTGATGTGGCCTGAAGCCTGTCACTTAGTGTGTTGGTTCGGGGGCCTCTTGTGAGGGACTCTAGTGCAGGTCAATGTCAGGCACTGCCTGTGACCAGCCTTGGGTTACCAGTTTGGAACTCCAAAGCAATTCAGTTTGTGGCTGCCTCTGTAGGGCTAGGTACATGGTAGGGGCCGAGCTGTGTTTTAAGCCTGGCTTCTACCAGCACCATGCCTGGGGGCAGGTGAGCAAAAGGCCCAAGTTACCCAACACAAACCTCTGCCTTCTGGTTGCCTACCAGCCTCAGTCACTGAAAATGCCCCTGGTGGTACTCAAGTTGTATCAGATAGGTTCTTAGTGAATCACCAGGTAAGGGCAAGCAGGATTCATTGAGTTTCTCGATCTGAGGCCATTTAACAAAAGCCTCAGTGTAACGAAGGCCAACTACCACCTGCCTGGGAGCAGCAGATCTGTGTGGTGGATGGGGTCTCAGGGAGTCGTCAGGGTGAGGACACCAGAATTTATTAGATGAACACAGACCAAGATATGGGTGTGTGGAGGGAGGGCTCTGCACAGGGTTGGTGGTGGCTCTAGTTAGCATGTGAGGGAAACATGGCCCTTGCCCTAGAGTCACACAACTCCATCCTTCCCTGTTGTCTTTTCCACCCCTCGAATGTGCTCAGATCTTCTCGAGAGCTCCCCAAAGAAATCTACGCTGCTGCCAGGCTGGCCACAGACAGCCAGCTCCTATGCAGGGCATGAGATCAGCCATGTAGAGCCACAGGAAGTCAGGTGGGTGAAGCTAGTACACTCCTCAGGCCAGTGGTGGGCAAACTGCGGCTCGGGCTCGCTCTGCAGACTAATGAGTTTGCAAACCACTACACCAGGCTGATAGCATAAAGAACAGTGGGTCCAGGAAAAACAGTGTCTGTGGATGGTGTCAGGGGGAATTTTAGTACAGCTGTCCCTTCAGCTCTCTTCCCTAAGGCACACAACCCAATTTACCCCTGAATGACTCCAGTCCTCTCTGATCCACCTTTCTTCCACCAGAACCCACAATGAGTGGCCATGAATGAAATTCTTTTCTCTGGCTCTTTAAGAGGGTGCTTGAATTTCTAGCAGACTGTTGTTTCTCACTGGTGGTCAGCAATGCCACTGATTTTCACAGCCAAATCTTATTTGGGCTCCTCTTCCTGGCTCTAGTACTCTGGGCTGGGGATCCCAATATGGCGTTGAGAACCCTTGCTCCTAAGGAAGGACCTTTGCAACTAAGAAATCCCTCCAGACTTTTATCTGCCACCTGTGGGTATGGGGACAGCCCTTTTCACATCTTGGCTCTTCCTACCCATCTCTTCTGTAAAGCATTGGTTATAAGACTTCTCTTCCACTAGTCTTCAGTTGTTTTTTCAGGATGATTGTTCTATGATTTATTGTAATTCCGGTTCAGTCCTGGGAGGAGGTGAGTAGTTTCCATCTATTTCACTGCCCTTATCTCAGCTGCCCTTATCATCAGTTACCTGTGTTTCTCTGTAGATAATGGTTTGCAGACAAGTAGCTCCTGATTTTTTTTGTTACCCACTTAATTTTTAACCTGTGACTCAGTATTGAATTCTAGGTGTGATCTCACCAGGCAGGTACAGAATGACTGTTGTCCCTTTATCTGGGTTCATCTATCAATGTTAGCATTACTATAGCACATAGCTGTATTTATCATAATAGCTATCACACAATTAGCTAAAAGTATATATTCATGCCAACTAAAAACCCTAGGTATTTTTCACATGATCATCCATCAATGTGTTCTACCATCCTGCCTGTTATCAGGTTTATGGCATTTTGGGCTCTACATGGAGGATTTTCTGTTTGTCACATAGACTCCTCTTTGTTATGGTTTTGTTTTTTGTCTTGTCTTGACAAACAATTATGGTTAACTGCAGTTGGATGAGGCAGAATGAGAGGAGCTGAGAGTTAGAATTAGACCCACTAAACTAAAGGAGGGAATGCCTAACAAGGTGTATAATCAAGACCCAAGTCCTGCCCTAGCCGGTTTGGCTCAATGGATAGAGCTGAAGAGTCCCAGATTCGATTCCGGTCAGGGGCATGTACCTCGTTGCAAGCACATCCTCAGTATGGGGTGTGCAGGAGGCAGCTGATTGATGTTTCTCTCTCATCAATATTTCTGGCTTTCTATTCCTCTCCTTTCTTCTCTGTAAAAAATTAATAAAATAAAAAAAAGACCCAAGTCCTAAGAGGAAATTGAATCCATATAATATGATGTTCAGGGAGGATGAAGGGAGAAAGTGGTACTCCAGGCTGGCCGTTAAAATTGGGTGTCATAGGTGTCCTAACAAGTGGGAGAGCAAGAAGGTATAGGACCAGATGATAAAAGAGTATGTTGGAGCTAACCAGCAAAAGAGAGTACACTAATTAACAGGTGGCAGAGCATCTTTAATGGAGTTCTGGAGTTCAAGGCAGAATGCCGGTCTCTAGAAGGGGGGTGAATGAGCCAAAAAAAGGGGGGGCTTCCTTGGGGGTGCTACCAGTACTAGGATATCTAGAAAGAAACTCAGACCTAGGAAAGATGCTAAGACTTCAGGTTCAAGAAAGTATAAGAGAAGCCATGGTTAGAACTGAACCACCAGCAAAAGATAACCATGCCCGCTGTGGGTTTTTTTCTTCTTTTTTTCTTGCCAAATACACTATTAGGTTCATAATGTCCTTTTATCTATCTTGCTCTGTGTCCTCTTATGGAGATCTGGATTTTACTAATTAACAATTTTTAAAATAAGTGATTTAAAATATTTTTAAATGACTTAATGTTTCATGTAAGGTCTCTGAAATGGTTCCCTATATAAAGCATTTATATAAGGAACATTGAGTACTTTAAAAGAAACTGAAAAACCCACCTTGTTTTTCTGATGGCAAAAATAGTTTAAGAATAGATTATGCCCTTAGTCATTTATTCTATTAGTATTTTGCCATGGAAACGTTAAACACGAG
This sequence comes from Lasiurus cinereus, assembly GCA_011751065.1. Taxonomy (NCBI): domain Eukaryota; kingdom Metazoa; phylum Chordata; class Mammalia; order Chiroptera; family Vespertilionidae; genus Lasiurus; species Lasiurus cinereus. Next base: position 625,651 of record JAAGEH010000165.1, read on the forward strand.
AGTCTTATAGTAGAATATTGCTCTAACTGGGTTGTTATTCCCAATCCTTTTTTAAACCATTACTATTGTTTGTCAGCTTTTAAGACCTCTAAGTTGGACATGAATTTTAGTTACATCGTAAGAGCTGCGGGGGCAGGTGTGTGTGTGTGTGTGTGTGTGTGTGTGTGTGTGTATGTGTAGAAGCATGGGGAGGAGTGAATGCATTAAATTACTTTTTGTTTTGAACACAGAATTGGAAGATCCCTCTAGAATTTTCAGAAGGGGTAATTTTATAAGACAGTGCTTGCTCAAAAGAGGTTCTTCTTAGTGACTGAAACACAACTCAGGCTAAAATGAATGTTCCAGGTGTGGGGGATAGGATGTGGAACAGAGCTTACTCAAACCATTTTTGGGAGGGTGTAAAGTGTAGCTAGGAACAAGTAGCATAAGAACAAGTTGTCCCAGTGTTAATTGAAGAAAATCCGGTTTTTAATAGCTCAGCAAGGAGTCAAAATGCAGGAGGAAATGAGATTGTTGCTTCACATCCTGCCCCAGTCCATTATCACCAAACAGTATCTCACCTAAAGCACTTTAAAGTGCACATTATCTAATGAAACCAGGTGACTTTTATATTCCCTGATCAGTCCTGCCTTCAAGGGTTTGCCCCTGAACTAAATGCTACTTAGGATATGTGTTAGAGTTAAATGCTTATTTTGAATACTTTTACCTCAGCCCTTCTTTTTTTATTTTTCTCTTCCAGTTCCTATACTCCTCCTACAAGGGAAAGTCATGATCACACTAACGGAGCTAAAATGTTTAGCAGACGCCCAATCATCTTATCACATTCTAAAACCGTGGTGGGACGTCTTCTGGTATTACATCACCCTGGTCATGCTGCTGGTGGCCGTGCTGGCAGGCGCACTGCAGCTGACGCAGAGCCGGGTTCTGTGCTGTCTTCCGTGTAAGGTGGAATTCGACAATCACTGCACCGTGCCTTGGCACCTCCTGAGAGCCAGCGTGAATGCATCCTCCGATCTTGGGCCGCCGCTTCCACTCCCCCTCCGGATCCAGAATGACCTTCACCGCCAGCAGTACTCCTACATCGACGCCGTCTGTTATGAGAAGCAGCTCCACTGGTTCGCAAAGTTCTTCCCCTACCTGGTGCTCTTGCACACGCTCATCTTCGCAGCCTGCAGCAACTTTTGGCTTCACTACCCCAGCACGAGTTCCAGACTCGAGCACTTTGTGGCCATCCTGCACAAGTGCTTCGATTCTCCGTGGACCACCCGTGCCCTGTCGGAAACAGTGGCCGAGCAGTCAGTGAGGCCCCTGACGCTCTCCAAGTCCAAGGTTCTGCTTTCATCCTCAGGGTGTTCGGCTGATGTGGATACCAATAAGCAGTCATTGTCCTACCCGCAGCCCGGCATGGAGTCAGCTAGCATAGAAAGCCCAACTTCGAGTGTCCTGGACAAGAAGGAGGGCGAGCAGGCCAAAGCTATCTTTGAAAAAGTGAAAAGGTTCCGCATGCACGTGGAGCAGAAGGACATCATTTACAGAGTGTATCTGAAGCAGATAATAGTCAAAGTCATTTTGTTTGTCTTCATCATTAGTTACGTTCCGTATTTTTTAACCTACATCACTCTTGAAATTGACTGTTCAATAGACGTGCAGGCTTTCACAGGATATAAGCGTTACCAGTGTGTCTATTCCTTGGCAGAAATATTTAAGGTCCTGGCTTCCTTTTATGTCATTCTGGTTATACTTTATGGCTTCACCTCCTCCTACAGCTTGTGGTGGATGCTGAGGAGCTCCCTCAAGCAATATTCCTTTGAGGCGTTGAGAGAAAAAAGCAACTACAGTGACATACCGGATGTCAAGAATGACTTTGCCTTCATCCTCCATCTGGCTGACCAGTACGATCCTCTTTACTCCAAACGCTTCTCCATATTCCTCTCAGAGGTCAGTGAAAACAAACTGAAGCAGATAAACCTCAATAACGAATGGACGGTGGAGAAACTGAAAAGTAAGCTGGTGAAAAATGCCCAGGACAAAGTAGAACTGCATCTCTTTATGCTAAACGGTCTTCCAGACAATGTTTTTGAGCTGACTGAAATCGAAGTGCTCAGCCTAGAGCTGATTCCTGAGGTCAAGCTGCCCTCCACCATCTCCCAGCTGGTCAACCTCAAGGAGCTTCATGTGTACCATTCGTCTCTGGTGGTAGACCATCCTGCCCTGGACTTTCTAGAGGAGAATTTAAAGGTTCTCCGCCTGAAATTTACTGAAATGGGGAAAATTCCACGCTGGGTATTTCACCTGAAGAATCTCAAGGAACTTTATCTGTCAGGCTGTGTTCTCCCGGAGCAGCTGAGTACCATGCAATTGGAGGGTTTTCAGGACTTAAAAAACCTGAGGACCCTCTACTTGAAGAGCAACCTGCCCCGAATCCCACAAGTCATTACAGACCTCCTGCCTTTCCTGCAGAAACTGTCCCTCAATAATGAGGGAAGCAAACTGGTTGTGTTGAACAACCTGAAAAAAATGGTTAATCTGAAAAGCCTCGAGCTGCTCAGCTGTGACCTTGAACGCATTCCACACTCCATTTTCAGCCTGAACAATCTGCATGAGTTAGACCTAAAAGAAAACAACCTTAAAACTGTGGAGGAGATCATCAGCTTTCAGCATCTCCAGAATCTTTCTTGCTTAAAATTGTGGCACAATAACATTGCTTATATTCCTGCCCAAATTGGGGCACTATCTAATTTAGAGCAGCTGTCTTTGGACCATAATAATATTGAGAATCTACCCCTGCAGCTTTTTCTATGCACTAAACTACATTATTTGGATCTAAGCTATAACCACCTGACCTTCATTCCAGAAGAAATCCAATATTTGAGTAATTTGCAGTACTTTGCTGTGACCAACAACAATGTAAGTAAATTCATTCTTCTCTTTATTTAGTCATTTGAGTGTCTGCTATTGCCATGTATAATGTAGATAGAGAAAATGGACATTAAATCATACTAAACATCTTCTGAGAACAGCCTGACCACCACTTACTAGACAAGTGGCTATGGACAAATTACCAGAACACTGAACAGCAGTTTTTCAGCTAACTTGCAAGTGTCAGGGAGATTTTATGAAAACTATATAAGCACTCGGCACAGTCCCTTATATGTAGCAGTTGTGCAACATATGTTTTCTTTATTCTCTTTTCCTATATTTTACATAAACATCACAATTGAAGTATATTAAACTAATTAGGTATGACAGAACTTACTTTTCATTTTGGAAAGGTCTTAACTACTTAGAAAGTTTCATAAAACTTCTCAGCTTTCCATATCTGTCATAGGAGCAGAAATTTTTGGTAAATATACTGTGATCATGAGTTATTCATAAATCTTTTTTTGTGTGTGTGATGCAGTAAGACAGATTTGAAATCTATGTGCATGTCTAGAAAGGCAATGCAAAATGAAAGGCCTGGTTCCGTAATGCAACACTAGGGCTTCTTGGAAGCTTTTTCCAGCATCCATGCTTTACAAATGAACCATAATTTGCAACAGTAAAGCCAAGTTAAGGAAAACTTAACATCTCTGAAACAAGAAAAAACAAAATAAATGACTAGTTTCCTAGGTTAAAATGTGAAAGAGGAGAAAAAAGAAAAAAAAATTCATGTTAGCCAAAAGCAGCAAGAGAGTGATGGTAATGTCCAAAAGGGGGAGGGCAGGGAAACCTGGAACTCAGGTTTGCCAAGAGTAAAGTGGTCTCCCTCTAGTTGGAAATGGGAGCTATTTTCTTCCATCTCACTCACAAATGTGTTATCTCATAGACCTTTTATCATTCATATTTCATGCTAAATATAGCTGTGAGCATGGTGTTGGCTAATGAACATATTAGCTGTCTGGTATTATATTTGAAAACCATGGATTGTTAGAGGAATACCAGAAAGTCAGGGAGTGAGGACAAAATTCATGGCACAAAATTCATTCAGATTTTAATGAGGGCTCTGATTTTTAGAACTCTTAAGACTTTTCACATATGTAAAAGCTTAGAGCCCAATCTTAGATAAGAAATCTTCAGGTCTTAAAGGATAATGAGGTTTTAAAACTCTTTTAGGCTTCACTTAGATTGTTAAAACATAGATTACTGGGCCCACTCTAGGGTTCCCATTTCAGAAGGACTGGTACAGGATCCAAGAGTTGGCCGTTTTAAAATGTCTCAGGTGAAGCTGATACTGTTGATTTTGTGACCATACTTTGAAGTCTGTGGGTCTAGAGATTTATCATTAGTGTTGTTAAATTATGCAGTTAACTAATATTAATATTAGCATTAATATTAATATTAATAGAACAAGCAGAAGACTTCTCATCTTTCCCAAAAAGCTGTCCAAAGATTGAATGAACAATTAAGAAGGGAAAGGTGATTTTCTTATAGATTATCAGTCTCTTGGTAGGAAGGTTGTTAAAGGGAATTAGAGATTCAGGTTTCATGTGGAATTTAATTTTAAGATTCCTTCTAATCTTGATATCCTCATGATTCTATGAGGTAGACCAAATTATCTATAAAAATTAGAAAATAGCCCTGGCCGGTTTGGCTCATTTGATAGAGCATTGACCTGCAGACTAAAGGGTCCTGGGTTCAAATCCAATTAAGGGCACATGCCTGGGTTGCAGGGTTAATCCCTAGTGAAGGGCATACAAGAGGCAGTCAATCAGTGATTCTCTCTCACCATTGATGTTTCTATCTTTCCCCTCCCTTCCTCTCTAAATTCAATAAAAAAATGTATTTTTAAAAATAAAATATCAAATTCGATGCATAAGTATTTACATATGCATATACTCAGAAATGTGAGTTGATTTGTGCATTTGGAATAGAAGTTGGTAAAGATTCCTGAGAGAAGAAGTTTTAAAGATTCTTCTAAGGACTTAAGAAATATATCAGATTCATAAATGAGGCAATAAATACTAACTCTGGTGTTAAAGACTTTTTTTTTTTGAAAGAATGTTGGATAGCTAATATTATCATTGAAAAGGCTGCAGAATTAAACTTGGAAAACAAGCACCAAGTTAGTTAGATAGCAAAAAGGACTACAGCCAAAATTATAGTACAAAAGCAAAATGGTAGAGATCCCGTGCCACTGACCAACCCTGGGCACCAAAGCTGTCCCTGAAAACTCGATTTTGCTGCCACTGCACCTTGCCCTTCTACCAAATAGGTTCTTACTGATTTCTGTTTCTTGGTGACACTATCCCAATTCAAATTCCAAGTCTGATTATTGACTGGTAGAGTTATGAATGCTCACACTGGAGCACCAAGATAAGATAGGGAATTCTCTAGATAGCAGAGCTATTGGGCAGTTCCCCAAATGATAGACGTTCAACAGGAGGGCACTCCAGATTTTCTTCCACAAGATAGTAATGGGTCTTATCACAAAAGCATTCAACATTTCTTTTTATCATGCTTTTGCAGCAGGATACTTCAGAACTTTTAAAATATAAGTATGCATTATGCTTCTCTTAGAGGTGGTATGGTGTGCAATGTTTGTCAAACTTACTTGAGCGTGGAACATATCCTGAGAACGCTGGAGGCAAGAAATCAGAAAAAGATAGAGAACATGCACAAAGGATTGCAGCAGTCATGCCCAGATGTAATAAGAAGTGAGAGCATTTAACAAAGTGGACAGAATGGAGAGTGCCTTGAGGTCTGTAGGTCAAGTTCATGTTTGATTCATTGGAAAGTAGCTGTGGTGAGACTTGAGCTTGAAAGTTCTAGTTAACTTGAACTGGTAGTTTCAAAGGTGGCTCTGATTATAGTGCATAGAAGATTGGACCCTGGCCAGAAAGCTCAGTTGGTTAGAGTGTTGTCACAATATACCAAGGTTGTGAATTCGATCCCAGGTCAGGGAACATAAAAGAATTAACCAATAAATTCATAAATAAGTAAAACAACAAATCAGTGTTTATCTCCTTGTCTTTCTCTCCCCTCCCCACCCTGTCTCTTATCAATAAAATAAAACTTTTTTTTAAAAATAAACCTTTTTTTAAAAAATGAAGAGTTGGGAGAGGACAGTCAAAAATCAAAACCTCATGAAAAGGTTTAATCAGTTATGATTTACAATTAGGAATATAGATCTAAACGAAGAAACAAAGACTCATATCTGAAAGATATAGGAGCCAAATCTACTCACAGCCTGAGCTAAGAGTGGTTTTCAATTTTTTAAACAATTGGGGGTAAAACTCAAAAGAATAATGATATTTTGTCACACATAAAAATTATATGAAATTCAAATTTTAGTGTTAATGAATAAATTCCATTGCTCTCATTTGTGGGCCTATATTACAAAAAATATATTCAATTGTTATTATATTTTGACTTAGATCACTTAAATCTGTATGAATTTTTCTCTCTCATTATATGAGTACCTACATCATTTTCAGTTTTGTCTCTTGGCCCACAAAATCTAAAATATTTACTATCCAGCTTCTGCTCTAGTCCACTGCTCTCCTTTTATTGATATTGAAACTGAGGCTCATAGTAATTTGAACTGAGGTCTGAAGCTACCTAGTGATGGAACCCAAGTGTTTCAACCCCTATTCTAAAGCTCTTTCTAATGCATCTTAGTACGAAGAGTAGTGTGTGTGGAAGACAGGAGAAGAAGAGGCAGCATCCATTTCTATCCCAGTGCTAAAGTGTCATTGGATGCTCCTCCATAAGTAACATGATAGAAAAGCACAAGGAAGGGAGTGGGGGTGCGGGTGGAATTACTAGCTTCACTCAAATCTTGTAAATCTAGGTCTTCTGATTTCTACATTTCTGCATTTAAAGCATTTCTTGTATTAACTTAAAAGGTGTCTAGCCAAAAGGTGAACAATGTGGAAATTCCTCCTTATTTCACCCATTAATGTGATATGATGTGGAAGGTCACTTATGTGGCAGGGCTTATTGTTTTTATCATCACTACTTAGAAATGGAAATCTTCAGTTTTGTTTCTTGAAATGATTAGAATTCTAAAGTAAGGTCCCAGCCTCTGGGAAACAGTAGAGTATTTCATTATCAATGTCAGCCATAGTTATAGAAAGAGAATCACTCTCCTTCGGATGTCCTGGGGATATTAGTACATTTTGTTGAAAATATTTGGTTGCTAGAGAATTCTAGGATATAGAATGATATTGTAGCCATTAGTTTTGTTGTTCATTTTATAGTTTATTATATGTATATATTATAGTTTAGTCTATAAAAACTTTTTCTTTATCAACTTTATTACCTCTTTTTTAAAAGAAATCAATAGTCCACCAAGGTATTTCTTTTCTTTCTGGTTCATGTATCATATAGTCTAAGAAAGAATATGATAAATGAATTCAGTATAAATAAATGCTGTACAAAATTTTTTTTAAATATATTTTATTGATTTTTTACAGAGAGCTAGGGAGAGAGAGAGAAAGTCAGAAACATCGATGAGAGAGAGAGACATCGACCAGCCGCCTCCTGCACACACCACAGTGGAGATGTGCCCGCAAGCAAGGCACATGCCCCCAACCTGAATTGAACCTGGGACCTTTTAGTCCGCAAGCCGACGCTCTATCCACTGAGCCAAACCGGTCTCGGCTGTACAAAATTTTTATAAATAAAATTCATTAGCCCAGTCAAAAACGTTTGGTGTTCTTGTAAGCTTCGTGCAAACTAATTTTTAAAGGTGTAAGTAGATTTTTTGGGATGAGATTGCTGAGTTGAAAGGAGTTCTTGAGTCTCTAACATAGCTGCCCAGCCTCCTTTAGCCAAATTGAATCCCAGGAGATGAGTTAGGGCTTGTGCTTTCACAGGGTGCTGATGTTGAGAAAAAGCCTGAGATGGATACTTGGCTCTGGGGAAGTGGTTCCACTAACCACAGCCCTGACTCATTGTCACAGCAGCAACACAGAAATGTTGACAGCCAGGCCTCAGAGGCTCGCTTCCTTTGCCTTGTGAAATCCCTCTCCTGGAAGTCACTGAGATTTGGAAGAAGATTGGTGAAAACCTGATAGTGCCGGCAGCCCAACAGGAGAGTGAGGGCCATGGCTTCAGGGTATCCACCCACTAGGCAGTCAATTCCAATGAGCAAGGCTCTTACGGGCATCTGAAAGCGTACCAAAGAAGTGAGATGTGGGTACCCTGATGCGCATCTGGTTAGGGGTCTCTTCTTCATACCACCTATTACAGACTAATTATTTGTGTAATTGTTTAATATCTTTCTCTCCCATTAGACCACTATTTCTCAAATGAGGACAACTTTGTCCCCCAAGAGACATTTGCCTGGATACATTGTTGGTCACACTTGGGCAGGGATGTGGCACCAGCATCTAGTAGGTGGAAGCCAAGGATGTTGCTAAACATCTTACAATGCTTAGGGCACCTCCCACACAAAGAATAATCCTCTCCAAATGTCAGTAGTGCAAGGTTAAGAAACCCTGCTTAGACTAAGATTCTTAAAGACCCATCTGTCATGCTCAGCACTTTATCCCCAAAACCTAAGCATGAAAGGAGGCTCTCAGCACCCATTTACAACTGGTTTGCTTAGGCACCAGCAGGCACTATCCTGAGCATATTGCACAGGACTTAATGTGTCCTCTACCATGTCTCACTGCCTCTACTTCCAGCTGCCAATGTCTCTGAAGGGGTGACATTTCTTCTGTCTCATCTCTCTGTCATATCTCTATGTTGAAATCTACATATGCAAGGTGTTGCATTTGCATTCTTGAGAAGATTGAAATAAAAGGGTAGATGTTTTTTCATTGCTTATAACTAGTATTTTGATGTACAGTGATGAATTATAGTGAATATTGGTTTTAGCGATGGTGGTCTTTAGGTTTATTATCAAAACTCTTCACTACTGAGTATATGTGTGGGGGGATGTAGGGGTGGTGCCAACATAATGAGCATTTATGACTATAGTATGGCAATTCTTTACTTTGTATAGAACTTGTTTATCCTTTTGCAGATATCCTCCTCCAGACTGCTCCTCTTCTCCTTGTTTCTAACACAGCCACTTCCCGAACCAAGAGCCCATGTTTCATGGTAGTAAATATGCCCTGTCCCCACATGTATAAATATGTGGAATGTTGTAGAGTCAGGTGTGTGCATCCCAGCTCTGCTTGGCCCAAACTCACCTCTCAGTGGCAGGGTGAGAGTTGAAGGCACTGTGCATGCTCAACTCTCCTGTGGACCTCTTTCCCCAATAAACCTTATCTCATATACACACAGTGGCTCTCTTAGAAATTTACATGCAACCTAACCCACCAGATAGGGGAGCGGTTCAGGTGAGTGGTTCCAGGAGTTCACTTAATTGCAGGCTATTTATCATATTTTAAATTATTTCTCTGTGTTACATTATTTAATTGAACCAGCCAGAAAACAAAGAAGGGTAAAGAAATACTCGTGTGTGTGTGTGTGTGTGTGTGTGTGTGTGTGTGTAGAGGACAATGAAATATATTATCGTCTTGTCTCTGTTTCTGTCAACCTTTTTTTTTTTTTACAGAATAATGTTTTCAGTCTATACTGTAAAACCCTAATGAAATGGCCTCATGTCTGTTTTCAGGATGTTTTTGAGGGTGTTGCTTATTACATAAGACAGTAAACTCTTCACAAGGACTCTTGAGGGCGATTTATTTCTGATCTAGGACTCAAGAATAATTATGATTTTCCTGAGTTATTACCTTGTTGTTGTTTTTTTCTTAAGGATAATGAGTATGTAACTGATAAAGTTTTCTTCGAGAATTGTTTATTAGAATGTTTAGAGCCAAATATGTTGCCCACCCACATATAACAAGGGTTTAAAAGTTTATGGTAGCCTCAATTCTGATGTCCATGCAATTGGGGATGTCCTTGTTTTTCCTTTATATTTTCCATCTACTTCAAATTTATCATCAATGTTACATGTAAACATCCAGAAATGTTTTTGGAAAAGGGTATAGGTATACATAACTAATTGTATTATAATAGGCCATCAAAAACTGGTCTTACTGGCTTCTTTCTTTCCGTTTCCAGATTGAGATGCTACCAGATGGGCTGTTTCAGTGCAAAAAGCTGCAGTGTTTACTTTTGGGGAAAAATAGCCTGATGAGTTTGTCCCCTCATGTGGGTGAGCTGTCAAACCTTACTCATCTGGAGCTCATTGGTAATTACTTGGAAACACTTCCTCCTGAACTGGAAGGGTGTCAGTCCCTAAAACGGAGCTGCCTGATTGTCGAGGAGAACTTGCTCAATACTCTTCCTCCCCCTGTCACAGAACGCTTGCAGACGTGCTTAGATAAATGTTGACCTAAAGAGAAAACTCCTAAAAGTGTGCCCCAGGGCTTTAAATGAGAACTAAAATTTCCTAACTTATAAAGATTTTTTAAATGGGTAATAATTATGACTAACTATAATCAAATGTTTTATTAAAGCATCTCAGTGTCTAAGTAAACAGGTAAAAGGTGTTAACACTGAAATGAGTTTTGTGAATAATCGATCTTTTCCTTATTGACTTGTAAGGGTGGGATGGGGGACATGAAATTATTGAATGTCCACCTTGCATTTATTACCTTGAAGATTAGATACTCTTTCCTCTCCCTTTCCAGTCCCATTACTTATTTGCACACTTGTTTTAACTGACGTCTTGTTTGGATATTTATCAGCTAGACCATAAACTCATCAATATAAATGTCCTTGATGTACACTTAACACTGTCTTTGATTTATCTTCTTAATTATTTTTAGGCAGGGTATCTGGTGCTTGGCAGAATTCCTTCTTGGTTTTTTACTTCCTGTCCCAGCTTGATTGAGTCTTCCTTCATCTGGTTTTCTCTTAACAATGATGAACCTGAGAAAGTGCCTGCTTGGGGCCTCTGCATAGGACAGGAGCAGGGCACTTAGGACATGTCATCCTTGGGGGACATCCTGAAAATCCATGTATTCTCCAAGATTTCTTCTTCGTGCATCATTAAAGTTTTTTTTTATTTGCTCGTGTTTATATTAAATGTAAAACAAATATTTGTATTGCATACTCTTGGATTCAAAATCTGTGGGAATAATTTTTGTAATGTACAGAGAACACATGAATTTACTATTAACATGCTTGGAGTTCTTTTGCCTGCTTATGATTCTCATATTTGTGTGCATTCTCCAAAATGTTTTTGTACTCTGCAAGTAATTACTTTTGGATAACAAAAGCCTTGTGTTTCATGCCCTGAAATATGTAAGGGTTTCCTTATAAAAGGATGGCCACATTATCTACCTCTCTCTTCCCTTGTTGCTGTGCTATTATTGTACGGGTACAATTCTTAATAACTTCAGAAACTGTGATGGAGGGGAGAGGTAGAGATTTCAGTCTTTAAAACTGACTTCAAAATATCTTGTAGAAATTAAGAGTTAAACCAAAACACTTTACTTTCTTCTCCATATGCATGATCTGTAGATATGATTATAATGTAAAACACTCAGCCTCTATTCATTGTTTAAGATGAGTTCTCAAAGCTCACAAAGAAATAAACCCATTTAACTGGAATTCATCTCATGCCTCTGGTTAACTTTTCTGGAATACAATTTGCTCTTTTTTTATAAAGAGCTTTTGTGTTTGGCCTTTTACCATGCATATTGTAAAATGAAAATCAACAGACTCATTTTAGGTAAATGTTACATTTTTAATGTGTTTTTCTCTAGGCATTATGATGCCATCTAATTTTGGGTGTGCCTATGAAGTAATTGATTAACCGCACCTAGACAAAACTGGAAAACATAATGGGTAAAGAGTACCGTGAACATGGAGTTGTGATGTTTGCTGTTTTTCTTGCTTTACCTATTCCAAAAAGATGAAAGTGAATCTTTATAACAAAATGTAGCTTCCCTCTCCTGCCACACACACCTGGACTGAATCTCAGAGAAAGAATTGTTTGCATCAAGTGAATTTGAATAATATTAGCTATAAAAATTATAAAACACCAAAGGCTGCCTAAACCTTATGGTTTATTCTGAATAAGAAGGAATGGTGTAAAAATGTAATTCTTACCAAAACTTGCCTTTAGTCAGAACATTCAAGTTCTCAGGGACCCAGGTATAACTGATGAAACTTCTTCTAGGACTTCAGAAAACAGATTCTGACTATATCTAGAGTTCTTTTTGTTGTTTTCCTATTTTTAATGTGAGTTGATGGTCATTTTCATATTTCACAATAGAATTGTCATGTATGTGGACCCCATGTTAGATAGGATTATCTTAAGTTTTGGATGTGAATGAGATATGTAGAGAGGTGTTTAAATGTTCTCAGAACCTAAATGTTTGGGGACAAATAATTAGCCATAATTTGTGTGAAAATTTTCATCCTCTTTTCTAAAGAAGAGTTTTCAAAACAAATTTTAGATTGTTACCATTTTCCTGACAAACTAGTTCTCCCTGGCTAATGACTGTATTCACTTGCAAAAGTCATTGGTTAAATCTTCCTTATCACCTCTCAGTTTCTGGAAGTGAGTTACTATCAGGATTAACAGTGAATATTATAAGCTTCTTTCCAAATACAGTGGTACCTCGAGATACGAGTTTAAGTCATTCCGTAACCTTGAGGCGTGGGAAACTATGAGACACTCGAGTCTCGGTAAACTGGTGGGTCGTGTGCAGCTGGCCGATCCACGGGATTACTCCTATCTCAAATGTTGCTCATATTTCAAAGCAAAAATCGCTCGCTCAACAGCTCGTATCTCAAAAACCTCATATGTTAGGGCACTTGTATCTCGAGGTACCACTGTATAAGGGTGTAATAACTGGTGCAAACTCTGTTCTCGATGCCATTAAAAAGTTCTCAGATTTCTTTTTCATTTCATCCTTACACACCAGTGTTTAGGTAGTTTTTGAAATGACGTCATATCAACGCAATGAACTCTGAGACCACCACCTGACAGACAAAAAATCCACCTTTCCTGCTTGGTTGGAACAGATCATTTTATATGTGTTCATATTCATTTAAGGGGAATTTAAATGGAGAAATGAAGTTGGTTCACTTATAATTATGAAACTTTAGTTGGCATTTGATTTCCAAGAATGTGCAGTACATTTTCCAAAAAATAAACATGGATGTTATTCAGAGCAAAGTTATTGGTATTGGTTCATTTTATTTGCAGGCACACACACCTATATATGCAAAATGTAGCATTAGTCTTGGATATGTTTAGTATTTTTTCCCAAAGTTGCAAGAGGATATTTTTTATTTCTAAAAAATAATAATGGAATGTTTTTTCTCATAGTTACATATTTTTTAAAAACTGAATGCTCAACCTTAGCCTGAGAACCTAAGCAGTTTTAAGCATTTCTGGTAAGATACAGTGTTCCTTTCCTAACCTACATCAGAGTATCTCTATGTGACACATAGATAGTGTGTTTTCATTCTTCCTTCTCAGTCTTAATTTCCCCCTGCATATCACTATATTTCACTGAATGTTTGTGTGAAACAGGGTAGAGATCCTCAGAATATCAGCACTGTGGCATACACAGTAATGTGTACTGTGGTGAGCTGCAGTGAGCTATTTGCAGATCTTTCTTTGATGTTGAAAATATTTGTTCTTCAAGTGCTTCATGATTCAAATTTTATGTTTAATTAAAACTGCATAATGATGGATTCAGAAACTATTATAATAAACAATTCTATGGATTTATAGCTTTATTTCCTTGTATTTTCAATAAAATGTTCTTTCCATCTTTGTTCTCTTATCATTGTCCTATATACATAAGGTATTTTTTTTATCTCCCTCCAATCAGCTCCTTAATTTTGATCAGCACTTATACAGTAACAATATATTTGTGCTAGGGAACTCGCAGTGATACCTGAGGAGAAGCCAGAGCCTATAATCATGCCTCGTTGAGTAGTTCTACTTTTCCCAACCCTGCAGTATTTAGAGCTAATCCAATGGTTCCCCATCTCTCCCAAAAATATGAGAATATAGCTGTAAGTCCATTTTCAGAAGCTGTATATTGCATCAGAATCTGTGTTTATGTTTTCTGGAAATAAGAGGAAGGCTGATGGGAGAGGGGAGGAGTTATTTTGTACCCTTGTTTGAATTATGATGACACATTCATGAATCTTGCAAAATACCCTAAATATAATTCTCAACGTCAGCTAAATATGAAAGCTAAAGCAGTGAAAAAACGGCAGTCCTATTTAATTGCTTTCTTTCTGTTTGGTCCATCACCTCTCTTCCACTGGGAATTATCTTTTAAGTTCCTTTGGTAATATACTACATTCTCTTAAACTTTTTCTTTTTAAATTGCACTACTGCTGAGAAAAGCAATTATGAGTGCCTCCTGCATGTCATATATTATCAGCAGAGATGGTGCAATTTAAAAAATACAAAGGGGCACAGAATTAGAATGGATGTCTCTGTGCATATATGTCTTGTATATAATCCTAAATATGTTTAAATATTTTAAAAATTCTTCAAATGTTTCAGTAAAATCCTGGGCCAATCTGAAGTAGAGCCATTTTCTTGTTAGCGTTCCAGTGAAGGCTAGCATTGCTTATTTTATCTTTGTCCCATATTTTGAAACACACATAATCAGCTTTTTGCCTCTGGCAATAAATTATTAGAAAATGTAAGACTGGCTTGAGTTGAATGTTTTCAGCCCTCAGGTTTACCATGAAAATCTGCATTTTAGTGGTAAATCCCTTTGCCTAAGATCCATTAGTTTTGGTACACTTTACTGTTTTTAAAGTACGTTTTGTGTAAAAGGAAGATTCAATTTTTATAACAAATGACAAATAAAAACAGATTAAAAGATGAAATAAGTTGACTGTACTGTTTCTTACCTGTGTCTGCCCGTCAGTGACCAGGATCCAAACATGATTCCCTCCCTCCTTACACAATTCCCTTTGCAGCCAGCTGTACGGATACATAACTCACCAAATAATAGATTTTAGGTTTACACATGAATCTCATAACATTCATAAGAGTTTTCAAAATAAGCTACAAATTGTCACAAAATAGCAAGCCCCTAAAAAGAGCTAGATTGATCCTTGAATGCACAGAGGGGCAGGGGAAGGTGGAACTTATCAATCTCCTAATAGGTTCATCTTTCCAACAGTGTGCATCCTTGAGGATCTGAGATCACCAACAAGCTCATCTCTCTGCCTCTCTTGGCTCCAGAAGAAAAAAAAAGGGGGGAGGGGGTGCAAGATGACATTTTCAGAAGGTTTGTAAAGGGAGAAAAAATACAATTATTGGAAAAAATAGACACAATCATTTGATCTTTATGTTTGTTTTATTTTTAAATCATTATTTTGATATATCTTCCCCGCCAGCCCCTCTCTTTCTCTATTTCGGCTTACACACACACACAGTATCAGGAACACATCAGAAAGCTGATACTCAGATCTTTTCTCTGCTGCAGAACAGAACTTGATACATACTGAACCAGATTATGAAGGAAATTAATTGCTGAAACCAGATGGACATATTTTTTCCTGGAAATGCGGTTCTTCAAGGAGGTTTTCCTCTACCTCCCAAGTGCCTTGGGAAGGGGAAATACAGGGTATCCCCCAAAAAATGTATACACATTTTAACAGCTGATAGCTCAATTTTGAAAATGACAGGTAAACACTGCCTTTATAATTATTCAAAATGCGTATACATTTAGGGGGGACACTCTATACATTGAGAAAATAAAGCCTGCACCAGACTCAAGGCATTCACAGCCACCCAGGGACTGCTGGGTGTTTGGGGAAACTGGTCCTGTGTAATAGCCTGCAGGGTGCTGACATGCCCCCATGAGCACCATATTAAGTGTGGCTTCATGTTTTTTGCTTCCGGGAGTGGAGAGGGAGGCTTTGTGGTGTGGTCGAGGGCATGGTTTGAGTTTGGAGCGTCAGCTTCTGTTGGGCTTCTGCCTCTTTCTCCTCTAGGCTCTTTGAAATCCCACCTTGTCAACTCTGTCCCTCTCATCTCCGAGGTCTGGAGGCCAGCTTTTTATCCAGAGGTGCAAAGTTAAATCTTGAACTCAAGTCCCATATTTAAGAGGAATATATAATTATAGGCCAAAGAAGGATCAGAAAAAAATAGTCCTTTTTAAATTCAAATCTCTTCTCACCTTATGTTATCATCCTCTAGAGTATAAGTCCTGCCTCCTAAATACCAATGATTCTATAGGACTACCTGTGTGTTACTGAGAGCTTTGCAAATGATTTATGTTAACATAAATACTGAAACTTTAAAAAAAAAAATGATGTGTGAGTTTGAGCCAAACTGTTGACAATTGCTGGGAAGCAGAATCTCAATAAATTAAGGTAATATTCCAGAGAATGGCAGTTTTTCACCTTGTTTTATACATTACAGTCAAAAGAGATGTAAGTGGGTTACATGAACTCCATCAGTGATAGATTAAGGAAGTAGCAGAAAACAAAGCCGGGAAACCACTGGGATTGGATAAAAAATAAAGTGATATACACATACTTCTTTTACTAGGTGGGTACAGGATAGTTAACAGTCAACAATTAACTCAATGAGGATTTGTGGTCTCCACAGAGCAGTGCCTGTGCTTTGAGGGGGTCCAGAAAAGAAAAGGAAAATCTTTGACATTCCAATGATATGTTATCATAGATACACAAAGACAATAGGCTCAGTTCAGTAAAGATTTACCTTTGTCAGGGAAGATACCGGCCTAGGACATGACTACCCACCATAAAAAGCTTTCATTTCAGACCATCCTTTGTGGTTACTTTAGGTCTTTTGAGTTTGCAAGGCCATCACGAAGGCTTTCCCTGAGTTAGTCAGGTTAGGATGTGGCCCCTTTTCATCAACACTTATAATAAACACGTTAAAGTTTGTTCGCCTTTTGACACAGGCATTTGTTCGTATAGAGCTCAACACATTATTTTTTACTCTCTGCCTCCCTCTGCTGCTGAGATAAGAACAAAGCATATAGAAGATTCCTTCCCCTCCCTTTTATTCAATTTCTCTTTTCCTTGCCTTTATCAAAGGCAGCTTCCAAGGGAAGATCTTGAGAATTGAATGGTCCTCACTTAATCCTAGTGACTCCATCTCAAATGAGATGCCTTAGAAAGTCCCTTGCAGTGCCTGGGCAGACAAGAATTTAGCACCCCTTTAAAAAAACATTATTTGAATAATTTATTCAATGTGTATTTGGTAGAGTTGGGGAAACTGGTTTTCTATTACTGAAAACCATGAACCTTGATATGAGCTGACTAGTTATTTCCTTCTCCAATAAAACTCTGGAGATGACTGAGCAGAGATTTAAATGGAAGCTATAGGGCAAATGAAAGTCACTGCAGCTCAGAGCATTTCTTCAAACTTTGCATTAGACCATCTCCTCTAGGCATCAAAAGCAGGCCTGTTAAGCTGCTGGGTTTCCCCTCTTTCCCCTCAATACATCCTATTCTCCTGATCCCTTCCCACTCCCTAGATATCTCTCTCTCTCTCTCTCTCTCTCTCTCTCTCTCTCTCTCTCTCTCTCTCTCTCTCTCTCTCGTTTATTGCTGTCCTAACCACATACTTAAAGCTTAGATGTCCTTTCCCATTACTAAATCCCATCTTTGAGAGTATTAAGTACCCATCATACCAAGGGTGAGATTTTAGCTTTCCTCACAAAAATAAATGTCTTTCAGTTACCAGGATTTTTCCTTCCTACAAGGTGGTTTCTTGTCACAATTTCCAATAAGAGACTTATTCACCACTCTGACTGGGAGCAGGACCAATTTGCATTCCTTAGGCTGTAAACGTAAGAAATTGCATGTGGAAACCTGAGTTAACTGGTCCCCTATTTCCAATTATTCAAATGACATAGGGTGTTGCTTATAAATTAGTACCCACCCCGGCAAATGTTTAAACAAATGCCAACTGAGTGAAGGGGGTTTCCGACTAGTCTTTGCCTGGTTTGTATTCCCAGTGTCTATTGCCTCTATGGGAACTTCATAGAGGGACTATTCAGATCATTAGGGGGAGAAAAGAGCAGTTCCATCATCTTTTTTTAATTTAATAAATCTTTATTGTTCAGATTATTACAATTGTTCCTCTTTTTTCTCCCCATAACTCCCCTCCATCTGGTTCCCACCCCACCCTCTGCCCTTACCTCCCCCTCACTGTCCTCATCCATAGGTGTACGATTTTTGTCCAGTCTCTTCCGCAATCCCATCGCCCCTTTTCCCCTGAGAATTGTTAGTTCACTCTCTTTCTATGCCCCTGATTCTATTATATTCACCAGTTTATTCTGTTCATCAGATTTTTTATTAACTTAGTTTTTATTTTTTTAACTTAATTTTATTTTATTGTTTAAAATGTTACAAATAGTAGTACATATGTCTCCTTCTTTTCCCCCATTGACCTCCCCTCGGCCTCCCCTAACCCCCAATACATGCCGTCACCTACCCATCACCCCCCATAGTGTCTTGTATCCATTGTTTATGCTTATATACATGCATACAAGTCCTTCAGTTGATCTCTTACAGCCCACTCCCCCCCATCTCCCCTGCCTTCCCACTGTAGTTTGACAGTCTGTTCAATGCTCTTTTGCCTCTGTATCTATTCCCCCCACCCCTCGATTCTTTTTTTTACAAATTCTTACCTCTGCACACTAGAAATAAACCTATAAGAACAAAAAATGTGAGTTCCAATTTCAATGTCCATCAGTTCAGATGTCAAACAGTTCCTTATGTGTATACATCAGCAATGGTATCTGGATGGTGGACAAATGGTGGCAATCAGGTCCAACCCTTTCTGGTTTGGTCCTAGGCAACCCGTAGCGATGCACTGGTGCTGACTGCTAGCATGGCAAGGCGTCGTAAACATCTTCCATCTCTGGACTGTTTCTCTTCTTGTCTTTGTGATTAGAGCAGAACTGTCAATTCCGCTCTGTTGCAGGAGTCCACATGGTCTTAGAGTTGTTTTCTGAAAGTATATAAACATATTCTCGAATAAAAGTTAATAGAGGAGTCTTTTCTATAAAATTGACTTGGGATCCTTTTTATTTTTGCTCAAACGATTTTCCTTTGGCTTATTTTGACATCATGTGTGTTTTTCATGGGTGTCTTGCTGTTAGCATTACAAATGAAAATAATTTTCTAAAGTAAAAATTTTCTAGATGCCATTTACTTACAGGATATTATTCCTTACATGATATTACCCTACTATCCTCCCTTTTTTTGATTAATGGAGGCTTTTGTAATTTTTTTAATGCAATCTTGATAACTTTAAATTTTAATTTTTTGTACAAATATATGACTGCTTTAGGTTCATTACATGTTAAGCAATTTTATCATGAGATGAACTACCAATAGAAATTTTAGTTAATACTTTAGGGACAGCTTTTTGTCCAGTACAATTAAATTTTCTTGAGTATTGACTTATTTCAATTAGCCTATTTAAATTAATCTGAAAACTTGATTACTATTTTACTGTCAAGTTTAATACTCTACCAACAATCTTAGTTTACCCTGTAAATATTAATATAAAGGATTATTTGCATTCTTGAGTAGGCCCTGAGCATTCCTGGCGCTAGGCTGGATTTAGATATAGGGCAGCTGCTGTCGGCCAAGTCTTTGCTACCTGGGTCCCAATCTGAGCTGGGCCAAGTCTCTGTCTGTTACCTGGGTCCTGATCTGTGCTGGGCGTGGGAAGTGAAGCAGCCAGGGGGGCAGGAGACCTTCCTCAGAAAGGGTGAGGGTTCAGGCTTCTGCAAGGTTGCGGGGGGGTGAGGGTCTGTGCCCCACCTCTGTTGACCCCCAAGTTCTTTCCTGATGGCCCCTCTGCTACTGTGCCTGTCTTAGATTGTTCCTTCCTTGAGGAATCTTACCCATCTCTGGTTAACCAGTCATCCTCCAGGTCCAAGCAGGGTGATATGAGGTTCAGTTCTGTCTCCTTGGTAGCCTATGCCCCCATGGCCTCCACACCCAGCACTTGCCTTGGGATCCCCTCATCTGTTGACAGGGACCTGGCACTGATCACATATCTCGGGGAACTCACGTTCCTTCTCCAGAGAGGGCCCAGCTCACACCATTTGGTTGAGAGAGCGAGCCATGGTACCAGCCACCATGAGGCTTCAACCTCAGCATGAATAGAGAGCTCAGGCTACAGCTGAGGGCCATGGGATTGTGAGAAGAGGGTCCCTCTTAGCAAAAAGGTTAAGATGGGCCAGTATAGAGTGCTCAAGTGCCTTCCCAGGGCCTTAATTCCTTCTGAAAGGGATTAAATCCTTTCATGTCCTTTTTTAAATTGCTACCAAACATTCAAAGAATTACTTTGTAAGTTTGAGATAATTGTACAATATGCTTTTGTGAAATATCAAAAATTATAATGACATTGTAGAATAATATCATCTAAGGATATTCTTTGCTCTAGGCCATGGCAATTCAATTTCAAACTGGCTGTCAATTTCTTTTTGTAACTTTATATAAACTTTGTCAGGGAGGCAAAAGCACAAATTACTTACTTTAGTTCAAGAGGCCAAATATATTGACTTTCAATTACAATCCTTAAGACATTTGAAGGAAACTTTATTTCCTTCCAAAATAATTTTCAGGCTACAGAGAGTTTCATTTTAAAATCTTTGTTACATGAAACAGTTTCTCTTAAAGTTATGGTGACCACTAGTCCATCATCTTTTTAATAATAGATCGAGCCAGTTGCAAGCAATTGTTCGGTGGAAGGGAAAGACTGAAGAATTAACTAAGGGAAGGAAAATGGATCATCTCCATTTAAGAGGCCTGAGGAAAATTTGCTGGGCTTGTGATATCTCTGCAGAGCCTCATTAACGGCTTCAAACTGAAAAAAGATAAACATCTAATCATTGCTTGTCCATGCTCCTTCAGCGTGGAGTCTGTCACTATAGAAAAAATAGCACAGTGAAATTGGAGTACAATAATAATGTTATTTAGTACCTGCTGCATACCAGGTACCTGACTTGTTTCAATGTTTGTATCTCAGCCAACCTGACAACTTGGTTTGATGTGTTATTCCCGTTTTACAGAAATTTAAAAAGCTTAACTTTCCCAAGGCCTCGTGACTGTTCAGAAGTGACATCGTAGTCAACCTACAGGTCTGCAAAGTTTGTTTCTGCAGAGATTTAGGGAAACAACACATCAGCACTTCCTTCTCTCTCATATACCTAGCACTGAAGACACACTCTCTTCATTGGTCTCTTCCAGTCAGCTGTAAGCCCAGTGCTTCCTCCTGCCCTGTATCTATCCAATTTGTCATCTCCTGAGCTAGTGAGTCACTCTCTATCCATCCCACACACACCCTTCCCCACATCCCTTAATGTCATTCTAGAATTGCAGAACTTTCCAAGCGGAAGGAGCCATGGACTTTTCTGAAAGGGAAAGCCTAAGGTACTGCTTGACAATCGCAAACCCATGTCTGAGGGAGATGGCATGCAAGTCTGCACAGCCCCAGTGAGCGCTCCTTTCACTCTTCTGGGCTGGCTTTCAGGAGCACAGATCATCTACATGCAGCCAAAGCCACGACCTCTTCCTAGCTCCGAATCCTGCGCATTCTCTAGCAAGCTGGTTCCTTTTAATTCCATCCTGCAGCTTGATAATGACCCCTGCCTGTTCACAGTACATTGCTGGGCCCAGAGCATTGCAGGCTCCAGTCCCCACTCCACCTATAAGAATACTAGGACCTAGCCAGTGTGGCTGAGTTGGTTGTGTTATCAGAGAGATGCATGGGAGAGGGGTTCTTGGAATACCAGTGGAATAAGCATTTTCGGAGATCCCCATGGGAGGATGAGATGAGGTAGAAAGTTATATTTGCATGGAATTACATCCCTCTGTTAGCAAAGTCCCATTTTTCTTAATCCAGTCCTAGAAGATGTGCAGCTGGGGATTCAGTAGAGCTAGAAACAACGCCACTGTCCAGTTTCTGTTTCATATTGTAGCTGGGTTGGCTTAACGTTAAACTAGTTGCAGTCCATTAGTCCATTGTATGTGGGAAAATGCAGGCACGTAGCACCCCACAGACCAAGAGTTAAGTGCGAGCAAAAAAGCAAGAGGCAAGAGAGCAAATTCCTTTGTTTAGGGGATTATATATCTCAAATCTTCCCACTTGCAGTGACCATGTTTACTCTGGTTACTACCCAGGTGTGACCAACAGACAAGTGCCTTCCCTGTGTGACCCAGACTTTCTGGGGAGTGTTAAACTAAGGCTTACTGGCAAACCTGCAAAATGGCATGCCTACACTATTTGGCGTTCCCTTTGCTTCTTTCCAGTTATTCATAACCAGGTTAAATTACCACAGTTATCAGTTGGAGCCTCGTCCCAACACCAAGAGGTGGTAGGTTCAGTTCTTAGAGAGCACATACTTGCAGGTTTAATCTCTGGCTGGGGCACATGTAGGAGGCAGCTGATTGATGTTTCTCACATTGATGTTTTGCTCTCTCACAGTCTCTTTCTGAAATTAATTAAAAAAAAACTTAAATAAAAGGAAAGTAGGGTCTGAAAGAGCCATCTTTAATAATTACCATTATTGAAAACTACTGAAGTTTCTGTCATATACTTTATAAACATCATCAAGCCGTATAACATATTAATGTAGGCATTATCTCCATTTCATAGAAAAAAGAAATAGTTCTGGGCAGGTTAAATAGCATATTGGGTTATATATTAGATGACATTGCCAGTAAATGGCAGAGTCAGGTTTGGAACTGGAGACTGTAGAGCCAACTCTCTGTTTTTGTATGGTGCACGCTGCCAAGATCATATGGCAAGAAAGTGATGGGTTATGATCACAGCCTAGGATTTCAACATCTAATTCAGTATTCTGTCCTTTATAATGGGAGACGCTATATAAGCTAAAAAAAGGATTGATATACATTCAGACACACATATACACAAACAGTTTTAAACACCCTTTAGTAAAAATAAATAATCATTTCATTCAAACGGCCAATGTACTTTTAAACTTCATGATTATTTTTAATTTTAATATCCTAGCCTAAACTGTGAGCACATGCGCTCTCATTAGAAGAATGGAGCGCTGTTCAGAATTTCAGACTCTATGGGAGATGTTGAATAAAGACCACATCCTAGTAAAGAGAGTCATTAACATTTCGGTTTTGGTTTTAAAGTACAGAGGAGGCTTGCAGTCAGCCTGGGTGTTACTATGCAGCTCCGCTCTCCGAGAGTGGATTTATTATAGGGAAATGCTGGTCATCGTTTTAGACTTGCAAAATTACTACCAATCCCAGTTCAGGCTAAATTCATTCTAAATTTGTTCTGCTGATTTAGACGTTTGCAGAGAGAGGAGGGACGGGTTAAGCTGCCCTTATGGAATTCATGCCATGCTCCAGACAAGAAGCCCAGATGAGAAGCTGCTTTCCTCACCCCAAGCTGACAGAGTGTTCCTCCCTGGCTTTGCCTTTGGGCAAAACACACTACTGAGATTGAAGAAAGCCTTCCCCAAGGTCTAAGGGCCCCCTTCCTGAAGCACTGGTTAACTTGGCATTTCCCATTGGATGCTTCAAAATGCCTGCCCTTCAAGCCAATGGCATATCAGGCCCGCTGTGAGTGACCCTGATCAGTGGTCTCCAAGGCCCACTCACACTGTGGGACTGCAGCTTTCACATGTCCTCCACTCCTGCCCCCACTAAACTCTGCAAACGAAGGGAAGATGACTTATTAAGTGACTTTGCACAATCGCATTGGCTGCTTTTTATATTCTTCTAGAAGAGGAAAAAAACTGGCCTTCCCTTTTTCTTTCTGGTGGTGAGTCTAATTCCTCCAGCCTAGAAAAGAGTGCCCACCGAGCATGATTTTATGCAAGGCTGGAAATGAGCCAAATGGCTTTGGTGCTGCCTCAGATCCTCAGCAGAAGCCCGGCTGAGCCCAGTTCTAGAAGGGCCTGCAGGAAATTAACATGCTTCTCAGTGGGATCTGTGGCTCAGGGAAATGGCTGTGTTGAGGATGCTAGAGATCCCAGCTCACAGGGGGAGAGAATGTGAGGTCCTTCTGACTTCTGAGATGAACATTTGTCATTAACTTCTGTCATTAACATTTTGGTTTTAAAGTGCAGAGGAGGCTCAGAGTCAGCTTGGGTGTTATTGTCCAGCTCAGCTCCCAGAGAATCCAGATTTATTATAGGGAAATGCTAGCAGATGTTTAGACTTGCAAAATGACTACCAATCCCAGTTCAGGCTAAATTCATGTGACTTCTGGGATTCTTCACTGGCCCTCCTGATGCTGCCATTTCCAATGTGATCTGTGTATGTCAGTGTGCTCAGGGCCCCACCTACCTGAGCCGCATGAGAACCTAGAGGTGCCCCAAGGTGCCTTCCAACACCATTATTCTGATCTACATGAAATGCTCAGCGAGTGGGAAGTGTTGATCAAGGTTAATATTGAGTAATGTTCTTAAGAACTTGAGCATGTCATACATTTATTTTTCAGTTTTTGAAATGACTCACTTCTATGACATGTGAACAAGACTTTTTTATTCACTAAACACCTAAGGCATACAAACATGAGGAGGAGGATGGAATGATCTTAAAGTCTGTTCTGCAACACCTTGGCCTCAGGAGGCGGGGTGTATAGTGAAGAGGAGTAACTAGGGCAGAGCAGAGAGGAGCATTCCCAGGAGAGCTTTCATCATGCTCAGATTACAGTTCCCAGTATGGAGAAATGTCCTGAGGTTACACAGGTAAAGAGGTGACCAGTCAAGTGCTCGGCCCTCTTGAGCTTTAACACCAAAGCTTGAAATCTGAGCCTGATCCATCACCACTGACGTGCAGCCCAGAGTCTGACCTGGGCCAACCGATGCCTCCAAGTTTTCAGTTCTCAGGTTTCTGGTCCATGGGCCTCCAGGCCTAACTGTCCAGTCAGCTAACAGGCTCCCCGTTGGAGAGACACACTTCCAGGCTCGGATACACTAAAAGATGTCAGCTCCTTTCTGCATTGAGGGTACAGCCCCAACTGGGTGCCAGCTCTAAGGGCTGACTGTGCACCAATGAGGCTCAGCTGACCCACCGGGGGCTCTCTTGAAGCTGTGTGCTGGGCACCAACTCTGTGTTCTGCTCCTCATCCCAGAACTGCTCTAGGCCTAGACCTGGGCTCTGCTATGTCTACAAGAGAAAGCAAGACATTATCCTACACAGAGCTGCACTGTCAGCTTGGTGGCAGGGAAGGCACTCTTCTTCACTCTGGGTTGGAGTCCTATCTCCAGGAGTAACATTTGAGTAACCTTGTCTCTCTGAGTCCCAGTTTCCTCTTCAGTGAAATGTGAACTATTCTACGAAAATCAACTGCCGGCTCCTACACAGGTGCTTATTCCCATTGATTCCACTGTATCTTCAATACCGACACAGTGGAATTAATGGGGACAAGACAAACAGGACCCTACCCTCATGGAAACAAACCTCTCAGGATCTTAGGATTCCATGAGATTATGTAAGATGCATGGCATCACATCTGACCCTGGTGGGTGCTTTCCACATGTTAGCTGTAATGAGTTTTCCTCCAAAGTTGGTAGAAAAATTTTTAAAACATGCCCTTTCCCACCCCAGGCTTTGCACATGTATTTCTCTGTCTGGAAGACTCTTCCTTGCTCCCTTTGTTTAGCTAACTTCTGTTCATTGGAGTTCTCAGGTTAAAGATCGCTTCCTCAGGATAGCACGCACCTCCCTGATTAGGTCCATATTTAGGTTCCTCTGTTGTGCGTTGTCATGGCAACCAGCAAGCTACTCTGAGTTCTCCATCACTTTGGTAATTACTGCTTGCTTAATGTCTGTGTTCCTGACTAGACTGTCTACCTGATGTCTCGGTACCTGGCTTTGAGATCCTCCCTAAATATTTGACCAACCAACTGACTGACATGTGAAAAGGATATTACTTTCTGAGTGAGAAAAGAGCACTGGACCAGAAAAAAGAGAAGCAGGAGCACATGGCCCTTTATTTCCTTCCTCTTTTCCTTCTCCTAATATGAAAAGGAGGGACAGCCAAGAGATGATTGAAGAAACAGACCATGCCCTAGGCAGCCCCACATCTCCCTGGAAACAATCAGGTAGCCAAGTCAGGGTACCAGGGATGGTAGGTTGTTCCCCACTGATAACAAGCATTTACCCATCACCACTCAGGGCACTGCTGAGAGCAAGGCAAGAAGAGTCTTTTGGAGAACATATGCCACAGTCACACCCTTGTCTCTTCTCCTGTAGCCAGGGAGCAGGACTTAAAGGAAAAGGTGTTGTTCTTATAATGGTACAAAGAAGCTCGAAAAGATTAAATCCAATGCCACATAACTGGAATGATGTCAGCAGCAGAACTGTCACCATGTGGATTTTTCACTCTGTTGCCTGGTATAAAAGATGTCCCTGCCTCTAGGTGCCTCCGTACCTTGAAAAAGAAACCTCAGCAAACACAGTCATTTACATGTGAGTCACTGAGAATGTTAAATGTTCTTGCTCTTTTGTCCTTGTGGGATTTAACAAAGCAGCAATAGGGCCTGACCCCATTGGTTTTCTATTGGCCAGAATCCAATCCTCTGGGCAGGGCTGGACTTCCATGTGCATTCCTGCAGGCCCACCATACGAAACTGGCTGGCAGCCTCTGCCCACCTTTCCAAACTGCCATGCCTTTGCCCATGCTGATCTCAGTCAGAAGTCCCTTCCTTCCACATAAATATGGAAGATCTATCATCTATCACCTATCTACCTACCTACCTATCTATCTACCTATCTATCTATCAAATCTCTCTTTATTCTTTAAGAATAAGATGAAATATTTGTCTCTAACACCTTCTCTGACCATCTTCCTTCTCCCAAGTAGAAGTTAGGTGCTTTCATCCCAGCCCTTACAATAATGTGATAAGGTTATTTATTATTTTCCTCCTCACTAAATTGATGACAGAAACCATATCTTCATCTCTTTAAATCCCCTTCAACTAGCATAATGGCCAGCACATTGTAGGGGCAGAACCAATGAAAAGCAGGAAGCCAGGCATTGACAAACAGTGCCCGGGGACAGTGGGTCAGCCAGAATGTCTAAGGTCCAGTACACATGCCAGGAACTACTACAGCAGTGATTCTCAACCTGTGGGTCGCGACCCTTTTGAGGTTGATTGACCCTATCACAGGGGTCACCTAAGACCATCAGAAAACACAGATATTTACATTATGATTCATAGCAGTAGCAAAATTACTGTTAGGAAGTAGCAACGAAAATAATTTTATGGTTGGGGGTCACCACAACATGGGGAACTGTATTAAAGGGTCATGGCATTAGGAAGGTTGAGAACCACTGTACTAGAGGGTACCTTTGTGGGCAGACTGTTAAAACAATGAGAAGTCATTAGGGGTTTGTATGCAAGGAAACAGCATGAGGAAGTAGGAATTCGGGTACCTTTTCTAAAGGTTTAATGGGTATGATGAGGTTAAAGGATGAAAATCTTGTGCCCATTCTATAGGTGAGAAAATTGAAGCATTAAGTAGTTAAATGTCTTACCAAAACACAGCTAATAAGCAAAAAAAAAAAGTGGTTTAGAATCCAGATCAGATCTCAGAGTGTGTTCTTAGACACTGTGAAAAACTCAGTTGAATTTGCAAACACCGCTTTGAACTAGGGTCCTTAAGGTCTTCAGGAATGCTCTCCCCGCTGGGCTGAGTTCCTCCAGAATGTTACTAACCCTCACTGGGCCCACCTCAGTTTCCTCAATAAAATGACAATGAGCCAGGTAATGGCAAGGCCAATTTTAGGCTCTGCAGTGCTACGGTTCTCTATAGGATACAAAAGGACTCTTTCACCCGGAAATCAGCTCAGTCAAAACATACATGCACTTGGGCATTGACCCTAAGAACTTTTTCACAGGTTGTAATCATGACTCCAAAACACAAGGAAGGCTGTGAAATACTCTTTGAGAATTTTAAGCCTTCTTCCCCAATGGGCATTTAAAATATGCTCCATCACTGAAGTTCAACGGCTGCACCCGTTTATCTGAAGGGTCATGCTCAAGCCACATCAAAATTCCCACCTATTCTCCATGGCCCCCAGGGGTCTTTATTCTGCTGTAATTCAAAATAAAGGTCAGTATTGCTCTCCCCACACCTGTATTCATGCCCCCCCACACACACCAACTCATGTCAGTCTCAATCATGCAATTCTCTGACTTCAGGCTGAATTTCAGGGTAGAATGCTTGCCTCTCTGAAAATGTCTGTGTGGCTCAGAATGAAGTCTGACATGAAAAGTTTCCACCCAAACCACCGAGTGACATCCTGTTGTTGTTTTCATACAATCTATGCAGTAACTGCTCTGATTTGGCTTTGAATTGGAATGATCTGTCGGTTGCCATTTGTCTGAAACATTCAGAACAAGATACAATCTCATAGAGTAGAACTTTCAGAGCATAAAGAAACATCTGTCCTCCATCTGCGTGCCACAAAAATAGGACTTTCAATGGAGTACATTGTAGGACACTAATGCTTTTAAAGGGCAAGAAATGCATTTCTGGCTAAAATCTCAATAAATATGTGTAACAAAATATTTTCAGCTTCCATGCCGCTTTTCTGTTTTTGTTTTGTTTTTGTTTTTCCATATTCATGTAACCCCTCTACGTCTTACACACTGCTTTCAAAGAGGATTTCAAAGTCCACTCGAGCAAGGCGTTTAATAAGAACATAATCTCTAGAATCAGCTAGACTCGGTTCCAGGACTTGTTCTATCATGTACTAGCTGTGTGATCTTGGAAAGTATCATAAATCTGATAATTTTAAAGATTCTCTCAGAGATGCACAAGGGAGAGTAATAGTACCCACCCCAGGAGAAAATGAGCTCAAGGAGACTGGCACATAGTAAAGCACTAAATAAACTTCTATTGCTCTTCCTATTTTTGGAACGCTGCTGTTAATACTAGAGGCAGCATGGCCTGACTCCTGATGTGGCTGAAAAAACAGGGATTTTAATAAGAAACCCAGAATTTGCGATCCACCCCCTGCCACTTCCTCGCTTTGTGACCTTGGGGAAATCACTGGATCCTTCTTCACTGAGCTTCCTCATCTGTGAAGCAGGGAAAATAAAAATAGCTAACTTACTGATAACAACACTGAGGGGCGAATGAGGCAGCTACTGTGAACCTTGCTACACTCTGTATACATATTTTATTTTGTTATTGTCACTGTTATGGACAGAATGTTTATCCCCACAAAACGCATATGTGAAAACCCTAAACCCGAATGTGATGCTCTCAGGAGCTGGGGCCTTGGGAGGTGATTAAGTTTAGATGAGGTCATAAGGGTGGAGGCCCCATGAAATCAGATGGAACTAAGATCCTGGACTTCGAGCCTCCAGAACTGTGAAAAATAAATGTTTGTTGTTTAAGCCGCCCTGTCTTTGGTTTTTGTTACAGCAGCCCGGACTGATAAAGACAGTGACACCATCAAAACAGAATCTAGTTCTTTTGTTCAGGAATTTTTGTTTACAAAAATCTTATGTGTTCAAATAAACATAAGCAGTTAGTGGTTATAACTGCTTTTCTCTTAACTATAAAAATTAAGATTCTGGGGCCCCACTAAGGCAGCACAGGGGTAGAGCATCTGCCTTCCCCAACAACAACAAAAAATGAACATCTCGGGGAGAATCCAAGATGGCGGCATAGGTAAACACCTACACTGCTGCCTCACACAACAATTTCAAAACTACAACTAAAAGACAGAACGGACATCATCCAGAACCACAAGAAAGCTGGCTGAGTGGAAGTTCTACAGCTAGAGGGAAGGAGAGGGGCTCACGGAGACCCAGAGAAGCTGCAAAAAGCTGAGATACGGAGACATGCGCTTGGAGAGAGTGGGTGCCAGAGTACCTGGCTGGCTTTCTCTGGCGGGAGGGAAACGGAGACTTTCAAAGGCATTGAACCCTTTATCTTACGACACTAAACCCCAGATCCAGCCGAAATTCATAAGGGAGGAGTTTGGACTGTGAAAAGGGAGAGGTGCACGGAAATTTAGGGGAGTCACAAAAGATCAGAGGATTGGTGGCACGCATGGCACTGCGCAGAGGAAGATTGCTGATTGTGCCGCTGGCTTTTGCGAGTGGGCGGGAGACAGACCCTCCCAACTGTGCCACTTCTGACTCCACTAAGCCCCTGTTTCAGGCGAAACCCTGGGGACCTAGACTCGTGTGGTCCTGGAGCACAGGGGAGCTGGAAAGGCAGGGGACTAGAGACAGTGAGGGTACTCGCGCACAAGGACCAATCCAGGGATTACCTAGTCACGTGAGACTCAGGGGCCATGGAGGGCGGGGCCGACTGGAAGGCAAGGCAGTCCCTTAAGCCCTGAGATTCCACACATCCCAAGCTCAACAGAGGCTTCTGCGGTTTTGCAAGTCTGGTATCATAAGGCTGAATCCAACACAGAAGTTCTCCCAGCTTAGTGAAAATGCCGAGACAAGGGAAGGGATCACAAACAAAAGAAATGGAGGGAAAAAAAACGACTGGATATAGAGTTCAAAACCATGCTTATAAGGTTTTTCAAGAATATGCCAGAAAAGTTGGATAAAATTAGCGAGAGCCTAGAGGAGATGAAAAAGGACCAACTAGAGACACTGACTGAAATAAAAAATATTATACAGAGTCCTAACAGCAGACTAGAGGAAGGCAAGAATCAAGTCAAAAATTTGAAATATAAAGAAGCAGAAAACACTCAACTGGAAAAGCAAGAAGAGAAAAGAATCCAAAAATGTGAAGATAATGTAAGGAGCCTCTGGGACAGCTTCAAGCGTACCAACATCAGAATTGTGGGGGTGCCAGAAGAAGAGAGAGAGCAAGATACTGAAAACCTATTTAAAGAAATAATGACTGAAAACTTCCCACATCTGGTGAAAGAAATAGACTTACAAGTTCAGGAAGCACACAGAACCCCAAAGAAAAGGAATCCAAAGAGGACCACACCAAGACACATCATAATTAAAATACCAAGAGCAAAAGACAAAGAGAGAATGTTAAAAGCAGCAAGAGAAAAACAGTTCATTACCTACATGGGAGCACCCATACGACTGTCAGCTGATTTCTCAACAGAAAGGTTGCAGGCCAGATGGGAGTGGCAAGAAATATTCAACGTGATGAATAGCAAGAACCTACAACCAAGAATAATCTATCCAGCAAAGCTATCATTCAGAACTGAAGGGCAGATAAAGAGCTTCACAGAGAAGAAAAAGCTAAAGGAGTTCATCAACTCCAAACCAGTATTATATGAAATGCTGAAAGGTACTCTTTTAGAAGAGGAAGAAGAAAAAGGTAAAAGACAAAAAATTATGAACAACAAGTACATATCTATCAACAAGTGAATCTAAGAATTGAGTGAATTAAAAATTTGATCAACAGAATAAACTGGTGAATATAATAGAATCAGGAGCACAGAAAGGGAGTGGACTGATAATACTCAGGGGAAGAGGGGTGAGGGGTGTACAGGGAGAGACTGGACAAAAATCATACACCTATGGATGAGGTCAATGGGAGGGAGGTAAGGGCAGAGGGAAGGGTGGGAGCTGGGTGGAGGGGTGCTATGGAGGGGAAAAAAGAGAAACAAATGTAATAATCTGAATAATAAAGATTTAATTTTAAAAAAATGAACATCTCTTTGTGCCTGTCTTAGATTGACCTCCATGAACAATTACAATGTGTCCTGGCCAATGGTCCATATGTCTAAAGAGCAACTGAAAGACAGAAGGATGGTTGACTTTGATCTCTGCCTACTGGTTATTACTTTTGATGTTTTGTTAGTTTTTTAGATCTTGATGCTGTTGTAATAACCCGGTTATTATTTAACAGGAAAGGAGTGAAAAAAGAGACCAGATAATATAGGCAGGCATTCATATAGCTTTGCCAAAAAGCTGCATTTAATATTCTCCAAGTCTGTTCCCTTCTGATTGATGGGGGAATGGACTAGACAAAGGCAGTTGAGACGCAAGCCCAGTAAGGTCTGAGTGAATCCTGCCTCCCCAACTTTCTAGCTTTGTTAGCTTGGGCAAGTCACTTAACTTTTCTATAACCTGTCTTCTTATTTGCAAAATGGGAAAGGATAATAACCATCTTCAAGGTGGTTAGGAAAATTAAGACAGTACATTTAAAATTTTAGAGTCATTCCTGACACCCAGTAGGTACTTATCAGCTTCACTTTCCTTTCTTACACTCTCTTCTTACCATTTCTTGCTCATTATACCTGATTATTGACACCGCTCTGGGGCCTTGGGCGAGATGATTCTTAACAGCCAATAGCTGTTGTGAGTCTGTTAGAAAGTGTCCCTGGGGAAACAGTAATCAATACTCCTAAACTGAAACTTGCTTGAAGTGTTTACAAACACTTAAGGCTTTGGAGTATCTCAGTAAAAACAATACATACCTGTTGAATATACTTGCTAGTTGAGGAGGAGAGAGGTTGAGCCCTTGGGTATCACAGACTATCTCTGGTGTATGAACAAAAACTGGTAACTGTATGTATACTTTTTTCTCCTCATTTCTTTTTGTATATTTTCTTTTAAGTTTGTAGCATGTGCAACTTAATATTTAAATATTACCTATTCAAAAATTACTTCAAAATTTCAGTAAGGTTGGAATAAGTTCTTGATTTAAATACTCTAGAAAGTTTTTCAATGCCTTGAACTTCAATATAGCCCCCAAAACTTTCTAATAGATAGGAAAGGAAATTGTGGCTCTTGAATAAAACCACTCTCTATTACTACCCAGAAGAAAATAGTCTAATCCTTTGGCCTCCTTGAGATAGAATATCCTGGAACCTCTCTCCTCAATATTTGCAAAGTAGCCAAGCACTGTTCAATGTACATTTCACACATCAACTCAGGTTAGTTTTCATAATGAGCTTATGAGGTGAGTCATTATTTTTCATAATATACAAATTATAAAATTGGGGCTCACAGAGTGTCTTAACTAGCAAGTGAGAGCTGAGATTAAAACCCGCTATACTCTTTGGTTTCTTTTTTTACTTTTTGAATAATTAAAAATATTTTTAAAAATTTGACATGGAACATTGTGCAAATTTAAGATGTACAGCATGTCACTTTGTTGCATTTATATACTGTTATATGATTACCATTGCAGTAATATTTATCATGTCACAGTCATAGTATAAAATTGTCTATATTCATTAGATCTCCATGGCTTATTTACTTCTTGTTACAAATTTGTACCCTTAAATACCATTAATCTTACCCTCCACCCTATCCCCTGGTAACCACCATTTTACTTTCTGGTAGGTTGTGATTTTTGTTTTGTTATATTTTTTATTTTTTTATTTTATTTATTATCTTATTTATTTTATTTTATTATTTTATTTTATTTATTTATTTTAATTTTCAGCCCACACCTGTTTATCTTTATTACAAGAATCATAGAACAGTTTTTTGTTTATTTTATTATTTTTATTTTATTTCATTTATTTTATTATTTTACTAGTGGCCCAGTGCACAATTTTGAGCACCTTGAAAGGAACTATTTGCCGCAAGTTTGCAGTTGTCACAGGGGCAGGTCTCATCCCATCTTCAGCACCCCCATCTGGTCCTTCCTGCCATGCCCCCCAATCCCCGCTCATGCCTGCCAATGGCGTGGAGCAATTGGGCCAGCGCCAGCAGTGGGTGTAAGAGGGGCCCGTGCTGTCAGTAGGTGCAAGTGGCAGCTGCTACCCTGATCACCCCTCAGGAGCACCCACTGACAGTGCCAAGCGATTGGGACTGGTGCACACAGGGTGCTGGCAGTGAGTGGGAGTGGTGACTGCCAGCCCTGATTGCCCTTCAGGAGCCAGGGTAAGTGGAGAAGCCCTGAGGGTTGATCAGGGCTGGCAGCGCTGCTTGTACCCACTGATGGCACCAAGAGATTGGGGTCAGTGCTGGGCACCAGCAGTGGGTGCAAGTAGCAGCTCCTGCACTGGCAGCAGGTGCAAGTGCCGGGCAGGACCATAGCATGTGGAGGCAAAGAATTTTCAGAAACCACCAGAGGCTCACCCCCAATGATAGCTAGCGGTGCCCTGCCTTGGTCTGGTAACCACCTGCTCCACCATCCCCACCTGCTGCTGATGCCACCATGTTCCATGCATGGCTCCTGGTGGTCAGCACACGTCATAGTGACTGGTTGTTCAGTTTTTCTGCCATTCAGTCTACTTGCATGTTAGAAATTTATATATATAGATTTTATTTCTTTAATATTTTATTTTATTTATTTTCAGCCCAAACCTGTTATAGGTTTATTTTAAGGATCATGGAACTGTCACAAGGCTAAAATACATTAATACATTTAGAGGGTTTAGAACCAGTATTGTTTGGAGTAACCCTCCCCATGAAGGGCCAACATTAATATTTTGGAGTCAGAGAGGAATTTTGTGTTAGAAACATGATCAAGTCAGCAAAAGCATGAAATTTGTTTTTAATAAACTGAAATGTAAGGTAAGGCCCCCCTTATTCTGTGCCTGAGAGCTCTGTTTTTGCAGATAGTTTTCCCTTTGTCATTCCATGTGTGCCATTTCCTTGAAGACCTCCTGCCACCAATTCTAAGTTGTGCCCCTCCCCATACTTTTATGCTTTTTCATCACAGAGATTTTTAACATAAAATCAGAGAAAAGTAACATATTAAAATGTAGCCATTGGGATTGACCACTCACTCAAGCTGAAGTTTTGTTATTGGATGTTTCCTTTGTGGTTTTACCTGGTTATGTTTCTACCTGTGGAGGTGAGAGCAGGTGAAGCAGGAGATTTGCAGGGCAATTTATCTTTCCAAGTGCTCAGTGCACAAAGACAGTTTGAGATTCTCTGTCCCCAACATGTACAGGAATAGCAACCATTTACCTGCTTGCTATATAAAGCACAGGAACAAGTAATACCTGAGCCTGATTGACTGAAAATACATCATGTTTCTACAGTTGAATGTCAAGCTTACAAAACCATAAAACAAGAGAAGAAAGTACCTCCTGATTGACACCAGAATGCACTGCCCAGTATGATAGCCACTAGCCACGTGTGACTATTAAACTCTTGAAATGGGGCTCCTTTATTCTATAGGTGTAAAATACAAAGAATTTGTTAAAAACAATAAGATGCATCAATAATTTTATATTGATTACATGTTGAAAGAATAAAACTTTGGTTACATTCGGTTAAATCATATAATTACAATCAATTTCTTGACATCTTTTTATTTTTTTAAATGTGGATACTAGAAAAATTAAAATTACCCATGTGGCTTGCATTATATTTCCACTTAGTAGCACTGCTCTAGATTAAAGTCATAACTCTACCTCAATCTGACATGTAAGTCTCCACTACCTTAGAAACAATCTACTAGATATACTGGCTAATAATATGGATTTTTTTTTCAATAGATGGAGTTACACATATGTTGATATATATACAATTTGATATGTATGCTATTTTGTGGTATTGACAACAAGCTTCAAAACTTCATATGTCAAATTTGCTGAAGGTATTAACAGCCTAGATATTTTTACATTCAAAAAACGTTGAATTTTATGCCAAAAGAAGAGCATTCGAGGGAAATTTTAATTCATTACTTTATTTTGAAGGAAAAGTTATTTTATACTTTGGGAAGCTTATGGTGAACATGCTCCATCTCAAAATATTTGTGAACGCTGGTTTAAATCCTTTAAAAGTGATGATTTTGATGTGAAAGACAAAGAACGTTCAGGTCTACCAAAAAAGTTTGAAGACCAACAATCACAAGCATTATTGGATGAAGATGCATCGCTAGCACAGCCAACGGTTCGGTGAGCCTGAGGAGGGGTGGTGAAGGATTAAAGGAAAGACAGACAAAGAGATTATAGCTGGGGCTCAGTGAATCTCCTATGCCTGGATGAGGCCACAGTGAATGATACAGCCAGCAAGATGAGGCTTTATTTTATAGACAGAGAAAAACAAGGTAGTGGTCACCATAGTTACAATGTTCTTGTGAGTTTCACTTATTTTGGCAGCACTTGGTGCATCTCCCACAAGCCCATTAGCTACTCAGGAAGGAATTGGGAAGGCTATAAGGCTAAATTTAATTATGCTAAGAGGGCTCTGCCCTCCAAGTTGGGACTTGTTTATGGCTCTGTCACAGGTCAATCCAAGGTTTAACTCTAGAACTGCTCCCTACTCATGTCAAACTCAAAAACAACTTACAGAAAAATTAAACGTTGTTCAGCAAACAATTTGATTGTTTACAAGCAAAGGGAAAGAATTTAAAGGAAGGAAAATGGGTGCAGCATCAACTGAACGAAAGACAAATGGAAAACCAAAAAGTTATCAATAAAATGTTGCTTCAAGGGCAAGAAAGAAAAAATTTTTTTCATTAAATTGTGACTGAGGATGAAAAGTGGATTTTGAGAATCCCAAATGCACAAAATCATGGGTTAATCAGACCAATCATCAACATTGACTGCAAGGCCAAATCACTTTGGAAAGAAGACAATGCTCTATGTTTGGTGGGTTCGGGAAAGTGTGGTGTATTATGAGCTCCTAAAACCAGGTGCAACTATTAATACTGGTCACTCCCAATAACAAATAATCAATTTGAACCATGCTTTGATTTTGAAAAGACCAGAATGTTCCAGGACACACAGCAAAGTAATTTTGCTTCATGATGATGCACCATCACACATTTCAAAACCAGTTAAAGACACGTTAAAAGATCTTGCCTGGGAAGTATAAACCCACCTGCCATATTAACCAGACTTTGCTCCTTCAGATTACCACTTGTTCTGATTGATGACATGTGCACTTTCTGAGCAGCACTTCAAAACATATGGAGAAGTACAAATTGGGTCTCCAAATGGTTTGCCTCAAAAAAGAAAAGTTCTACTGGGACAGTATCCACAAATTACCTGACAGATGGGGAAATGTGTAGCTAGTGGTGGACATTACTTTGAATAAAGCACTTTTGACGTTTCTCTTGAAATTATCATGTTTTCTTTGATTATAAAATCTGTCATTATTAATCAGTACACATAGTTTATATCTATAAAACTAAGCCTGAGGAGGGGTGATGAAGGATTAAAGGAAAGATAGACAAAGAGAATATAGCTGGGGCCATTATGACCAAACGACCAGAACAACCGGTTGGCCAGTGACTATTACACACACTGACCACTGGGGGAAGACACTCAACACAGGAGCTGCCCCCTGGTGGTCAGTGTGGTCCTACAGTTAACCTCCCATGGTCAGCCAACCTCCTATGGTCCCTCCCCACAGCTGGCCCTGATAGCTGTCCAGGCCTAAGGACCCAGCCATGCACGAATTTGTGCACTGGGCCTCTAGTTATCTATAATACTAAAAGTGTAATATGTTAATTAGACTGGGCATCCTTTCAAATGACTTTCTGGATGAAACCAGGACTGCAAAGGAAGCCCAGGTCCCAGGTGCTTGCCAGCAGCCAGAGGGAAGCCTGGGTCCTGGGTGTCAGAAGGAAGCCGATGCTGGCAGCCAGGGGAAGGAAGTCCTATTCTCACACAAATTTTGTTCATTGGGCCTCTAGTATATATATATATATATATATATATATATATATATAACCCTAATATGCAAATAAACTAAACTGCAAAACAACCAAACCATCTGTCTCTATGACATGCACTGACCACCAGGGGGTACACACAGAACATGGGCAGGCATCGGCTGTGACAGGATGGTGGAGTAGGTGAGCAGGGGCACCAGACTAAGGTGAGGTGCTGGTTGCTGTCATTGGGGCGAGCCTCTGGTGGTTACTGAAAATTCTTTGTTCCTGTGTACCACAGTCCTGCCTGGCACTCACACCTGCTGCCAGCACTGGCTCCACTGCTGGTGCCTGGTGCTGTCCCTGATCACTTGGTGCTATCAGCAGGTGTGAGCAGCAGCCGCTGACCCCAATCTCTACCTCCCCCTGATCCTGAGGGGCAATTGGTAAAGCAGCCGCTGGTCACACCCGCTGACAGTGCTGGCCCCACTCGCACCAGCTGCTGGCACAGGCCCCAGTGGCTCCACACTGTCACCAATTGCAAGTGGGGCCAGTGGTAGGAGTGGGGCTGCTGGCAGAAAGGGGACTGGGGGGCCGTGGTGAAAGGGGCCAGGCAGGAGTGGGGGGGATGGGCTGAGACCCACCCCTGTGCCCACCATAGCCTCACGGCCCACAGTTCCTTTCAAGGAGCACGAATTCATGTACTGGGCCCCTAGTAACATATAAAGTAACTAAATTCAAATCTATAAGTACATTTATTATGTACCCACTATGAGTTCTTGTCCTTAAGAAAAAGGAACTAAGATTCTTTGATTTCTACATTGTGCCAGGCCCTGGGCATCCTTGCCAGGTAGATACTATAATTTCTACCATACAACTAGGCTCCAGCTTCAAGCCTTCCATATAGTTGGGAGTGGGGAGAAAGTTTCTTGGAACTGATATAAACATAGGTATCTCTTCTCCATCATCTTTTCTACATCCTTATTCATAAATGGGGGGCCCAGTACATATTCCCTTCCAGCTGATATAACAAAATACTGTGGACAGGGTGGCTTATAAACAAATATTTATTTCTCGCAGTCTGAAAGCTGGGAAGTCCAAGATCATGGTACCAGCATGGAAGGATTCTGGTGAAGAAGGGCTTCCCCTGGGTTGCAGACTGCTGACTTCTCACTGGGTTCTCTGGTGGTGGAGTAGCAGAGAGCTCTCTAGTCTCTTTTTTAAGAGCACTAATCCCATTCATGAAGGCTCCACCCTCATAACCTAACCACTTCCCAAAGACCCACCTCCTAAACACCTTGGGCATTAGGATTTCAACATATGATTTTGGGGGAATACAAACATTCAGACTAAAGCACTGAATGTAAATGGGGGTGTGTGTTTCTTTATTGTATGTTCCAGTGACAAGACCTTTCTTAACATTTAAATTTGTGAACCTTTGAAATCTAGGAGATAATTAACTACCAGGAGATGACAATAATAAGAATAATGCTAGAAAAGCATAGAAACCAAGTTAGTTACTTCTCAGTCTCCTCGGCTTCTCATCACATAGCATCAGCAGCGATTACTCTTATTTTTCTTGAAGGAAAAAAGCAATTGTTCTTTTAGATTCATTTCATTTGGTATTAGTGTTTGATAAGTAGTATGTTTTCATCTTATCCATTTGCATTCCTGGCATCTTAAAGTTAGTATGTTGAAAACTGAATTCCAGATTTGCCATTCCTCTCCCCTCCCTTCCTTTATCCACCCTCCCGCCCTCCCACCCACTCCCAGTTCCTCTTCCACTATTCCTCTTGGTAATCAGACTAAAAACCTTGGAGTAAGCTATCACTCCTTTTATCCTTCCATGCAACCTGGCAGCCTGGCAGCTCTACCTTCAAAATAATGTTATTAGCTAGCATTTAGCCACTTCTCACCATCAAATGCCAATTCCCCTAGTCCAAACCATCACAAGGCCTCCCTTCAATGACCACAGACGTCTAACACAGTAACCCTAACACAACTTTGATCATGTCTCCTCTGCTCAAAACCCTCCAATATGAGGATGGCCACAATCAAATTCTCTCTGGTGGTTCCCAAAGCCCTATAGTCATGGACTTCAGTCATGTTGGACTTCTTGCTATTCCTCAAAACAGCAAGTCCTCTCCAACTTCAGGGCCTCCATCCAAAATGCTCTTCTTCTACCATCTGCTCTGCTCAGATCTCTCTTATCCCTCTCTCTGTCCTTGCCTTACCTGCCTCCTCTTTAGCAAGAACTCCTTGGCCAGTGTACTTTATTTTATTTTAAAAAATATATTTATTGATTTTAGAGAGTAAGGAAAAAAGAGAGAAACATTAATGATGAGAAGGAATCATTGATCAGCTGCCTCCTGCACACACACCCCCCCCCACTGGGGATTAAGCCCACACCTGGGCATGTGCCCTGACTGGGAATCAAACTGTGACCTTCTGGTTCATAGGTCGACGCTCAACCACTGAGCCACACCAGCTGGGTGGCCAGTGTATTTTAAACTTGCCATTGCCCTGCCCAAATACTCCCTTTCTCTGCTTTATTTTTTCTCCATAATCTTTATCACCACTGAACATATTATGCCTTCTACTCATCTGCTTTATTAATTTCCCTAAAATAGGATCTAAACTCCATGAAGGTGAAAATCCTATTTTATTCACTACTATCATCCCAGTTTTTAAAACTGGAAAGCATCAAAGTTTTCAACAAAGTTTTCAGATGAGGATAATGAGGCACAGAGAAGCTCAGTTTTAGGCCAAGGATACAGGACTAGGAAATACAGGGTCAGGATTAGAACTCAGCCTGTCCTCATCTCTCTCCTTCCCTTGCTTCAGGAGATAACAGGGGCTCCTTATCCAACCATGGGAGCTGGCCAGATGGGCTGTGCTGTGCTGTGCTGTGGGGGAAGCACACCCAGGCTCAGAAGTAAATCCGGCTCGGAGTCCTGAGCTGAAACAGAAACCGCTCTTTTGGTGGCATTGATGACAGTCTCCAAGATTACAGAAAGTAATTTGAAGGCATATGATGACGCCTTCCAGTTTTAAGAATGGCTTTAACTATTTTCCTTGCAGCTGTAGCTTCCTGGGATAATGAATGTACCACATGTCTGTATCACCAGGTTCCCATACAAATTAGGAAACTAAAACTGCTGGATGATGAAAACAGATTTCTGCTTGTTTCCATGGGAAGTCAACTGCCATGAAACCTCAGGCAAATTGGGGGAGAGCATTCAGCTCGAGGTGTTCTCTAGCAAATGGAGGCACTCTGCTGCCCAGGCTCCTGCCCACAACTGTACAAAATGCCAGGGTGCCCACCCTGCTGGTGGCCAAGAAACACTGCAAAGGTCAGCATGTCTTATCCAGTTCCTTTCAGTGTCCACCCCCAGGGGTCTGGGCTCCATACTGCGGGCCCTGGGAGGTTAAGTGTGAGGAAAAGTCC
The DNA here is from genome assembly GCA_011751065.1 of Lasiurus cinereus. Taxonomy (NCBI): domain Eukaryota; kingdom Metazoa; phylum Chordata; class Mammalia; order Chiroptera; family Vespertilionidae; genus Lasiurus; species Lasiurus cinereus. The sequence goes on from JAAGEH010000165.1 coordinate 666,482, forward strand.
CTTACTCATGGCAAATAGAAACTTAGGAATGTGGGGCTCAGCCTCACCCACCCGGGTGCTTTCAGCACATTCTGAAACTTCAGTCTAGGCCAGTAGTCGGCAAACCGCGAATCCCAGCCACATGCGGCTCTTCTACAAAATACGGCCTGGGCGAGTCTATTTTGAAGTGGCATTAGAAGAAGTTTAAGTTTAAAAAATTTGGCTCTCCAAAACTGGTTTGGCTCAGTGGATAGAGCGTAGGTCTGGGGACTGAAAGGTCCCAGGTTCTATTCTGGTCAAGGGCATGTACCTTGGTTGCGGGCACATCCCCAGCAGGGGGCGTGCAGGAGGTGGCTGGTCGATGTCTCTATCTCATTGATGTTTCTAACTCTCTATCCCTCTCCCTTCCTCTCTGTGAAAAATCAATTAATCAATTATATATATATATATATATTTTTTTTTTTTTTTTAATTTTGTCTCTCAAAAGAAATTTCAATTGTTGTACTGTTGATACTTGGCTCTGTTGACTAATTAGTTTGCCGACCACTGGTCTAGGCGATCTCCTGATGGACAGGAGAAATGCACAATAAAGGACTCCTGTTGGAAGAGTCTATGCGGGCTACTAAAACCTAGACAGAGTTCATTCAGGGGAGTGAGGGATCATTCTGTAAACACAGCCAATTGTGCCCGGGCAGCTGCCCTGAGGATATCTCCAGGAGGCTGTGATGATTACTTATTCCCACTTGCCCCATAATTAGCACCAATTTGCCTACCAGAGAGAATGCTAAGGGAAAAGGCCACAAAGCCTTGCCAGTGTCAATCTCTGACTTGTCTTGGGAAATAGGTTCTGTAGCTTACTCTACCCTTAGTTGAGGGTTGATTAACACAGGCCACCCAAAAAAAAATTAAGGGGGAAAGAGAACTTTTCTCTGCTTTCTGAACCCAGACCGTGATTGGGACATGCCAGGGCTCGGCCCAAACCTAGACATGCAGCAGTAAAGTTGAGTGTAGAGTTTCAATTTGGAATGAGATGGCCATCAGTGCTAATGCTTGTTCTCTAACTTCCTAGTTTTGAGGCCTCTGGGAACTCAGAGCCATGGGTTGAATGTCTGTTGGGTAGGAAGACAACCACCTTCTCACGAAGGTTCTGAGAATGAAATAAGCTATCAAGTTAATGCTCTCATAACAAGCCTGGTGGACAGTAGGTATTCAGATCCTTGTAGACTCTTTTCTTTCTCTCTCTTGCTGTTTTACTGACAAAATTGAAAACCAGACAGCTTGGTGAGCAATAGTCAAAGCTGCTTTCCTCCCACAATCAGTATGACCAGTGCTAACAGCTCGATTCTTCCCAGAATTGCTACCAAGGATGCAGACAGTGCAGAAGGTTCCAAATCTTTGTATGCAACATACCCATTTACTAGTAACTCTTTAATTAGAATTAGCTGCCTTGCTTAGGTGGAATGTTTTTCAAAGAAACTAACTGGAGGAGGACACATATTATCTTTTGCCAAAATAAACTATTGGCAAGCTGTAGTTTGCCGCTCTGTTGACTAATGAGTCTGCTGACCACTGCCCTGGGCTATTCAAAATATTTTGACTCCTCTTGTCTTCAAATGACACACAAGCATGATTCTATACCATGAGGCCATTCTGACAGGTTGCATGTAAGCCAAATCAGAGGAAGTGGTATTATCATTTTACTAGAGGCCCAGCGCATGAAATTCATGCACAGGTAGGGTACCTAGTGACTGCCAGCTGGGGCCTCCCTTCCCCTGGCTGCCCACCCTGTGGTGGTTGGAGCACATCGGTCAAACTCCCACACTTGGGAACAATTTGCATATTAAGCCTTTATTATATCGGATGGTGCTTGGGAGACTTCTAGTAAATCAGTCTGTCTATTACAGTTATAATATAGGAAATCAAGCTTTTGGTATTTGATCTATTTCTGTAGATTCCAGTAATAACTACTCAGTATGTCTCTGCTCTGTTTTTACACCAACCCAATTCTTTTTTTTTAAATATATTTTATTGATTTTTTACAAAGAGGAAGAGAGAGCGATAGAAAGTGAGAAACATCGATGAGAGAGAGACATCGATCAGCTGCCTCCTGCACGCCCCATACTGGGGATGTGCTCGAAACCAAGGTACATGCCCTTGACTGGAATCGAACCTGGAACCTTTCAGTCCATCGGCTGATGCTCTATCCACTGAGCCAAACAGGTTTAGGCACCAACCCAAGTCTGACACAGACTCCACAGGTTAAGGGCAAAGAGCTCCACAGGACTGCCATGCTTCAAATGCTAGCCACACATCTTGGGAGGTCCCCAGGCCACTCACATTTCTGGCCAACTGGCTATAAATTTGAGGGTTCCACGGTGCCCTCAGATTTAATAATTTACTAGAATGACTCACAGAGCTCAAGAAAATGCTATACTTGTGATGATGGCTTTATTATAAATGATGCAACTCAAGAGCAGCCAAATGGTGTGCCTAGGGCCAGGTCTAAAAGGGAACACAGAGCTCTGCACCCTCTCCCAGTGGAGTCAGGCATATTACACCATGGGCACATTTATGAGTTCACCAACCAAGAAGCTCCACCGAGCCTCAGTATCCAGAGTTTTTATTGGTGTTTCATTACACCGGCATGTTTGATTAAATTGTTGGCCACATGATTGAACTCAATCTCCAGCCCTCCAATCCTTCTTCCCTGCAGAGTCAGGTTGACCCAAAGTTCCAACACTCGACTCACATGGTTGGTCTTTCTGATGTCCATTCCCCCTCCTGAAGTTATTTAGAGGTCCACTTGAGTCACCTCATTAACTTAACAAAGACACCGCCATTCCTTGGAAAATTCCAAACATTGTAAGAGCTCTATACCAGAAATCAGGACAAAGATATTTTTTACTACACCATGGTCTCCTATTATCATTTAAAAATCATCAGGGATTTCAATTTTAAGCTTTATCCTTTGTGAGTGTGTGTGTGTGTGTGTGTTGGGGGTGGGGGGGAAGGGTGGTGTCACTTAAAGCAAGCTAAAATGATCATTTATTGAGCAGCTGCTGTGGGCCAGCCATTTATAATGTATGTGCTGACAGCAGTACTTTTGGGGGATGAATTAGAGGGTGGTCTGGATGGAGCTAAGGCAGGAGAAGATTGGGAAGAAGCAGTAACACTATGTAACCACAAAGTGAGAGCTAAACTAGGGGAGCAGAAGTGGAAATAGAAAAGGAGGATTTGAGATTTTAAAGGAAGAATTCAACTTATTTAAAGTGTTGTGTCAATTACAAAATTTTACACAATAGGTCAAGAAGTTAAAACTACTTGAAGAGTTCAATTACTTTCTAAAAACATCCAAGTAATATTGATAAAGTGGCTTCTCTGTGATTAATAGGACTAGTATTTTAAAAATTGAAAACTCAACTACTAGTAAAGTTCTTAATATTTTACCTCTTGGAACAAACTTTGGGACTCCTGTCTTGATTGTAATGCCATATTCCTATTGGTTCTTCTGAACAAAAATGTTGGCTCCCCTGTGTTCAAATGGAAGACCTGCTTCTGTTTGAAAATTAATGTTGTTTTTTGTTTTTGTACCTTTCAAACAGCTTTTTGAAATTTGTTCACTTTTGAATGAGTTCCTTTCTCCCATTGTAGATCACAGATTGGTGAAGGGGCTGCCCAATATAAGTCCTGTGTAAAAGAGAACTTGTAATACTGCAGTGTTAAAACTGGCTACTTCTTTCTGCAAGCAGATTTGTTAATAAAAGTAATTTCAGAATTCTCAATGTGTACCCTTTTCTTCATGACAGTAACTTAAACAGAGAACCACTCAGATCCATAGAGGTTTTGCAATATGACAGATACTTTAGATAAGTTTTAAAAAAATAATGTCATAGGTTTAAATTTTTTTGGTGGGGGGAGATAAATTAAGATTATTTTAATGTATTTATGTATATATTAAATTGAAATAGAAATGAAATAGTAAAAAATTATACACTATTTATCCAGGCAATAAGAACTCATTATGTTTACTTAAAATTATTATATATCAAGTTATAAAATACTAGAGGTCTGATGCATGAAATTCGTACACTGGGAAAGAGGTGTGTCCCTCAGCCCAGCCTGCACCCTCTCCAATCTGGGACCCCTTAAGGGATGTCCGACTGCCAGTTTAGGCTTGATCCAGGATCGGGCCTAAACTGGCAGTCAGACATCTCTCTCACAATCCAGGGCTGCTGCCTCCTAACCACTTGCCTATCTGCTTGCCTAATTGCCCGTAACTGCTCCTGCCTGCCAGCCTGATCACCCCCTAACCACTCCCTTGCCAGTCTGATTAACACCTCACTGCTCCCCTGCCAGCCCAATCACCCGCAACTGTGCTCCCCTGCCAGCCTGGTTGCCCCTAACTGCCTTTGCCTGCCTGATCATTCCTAACTGCCCTCTCCTGCCAGCCTGATCTCACCCTCAACTGCCCTCCCCTGTGGCCTGATCTCCCCCTCAACTGGCCTCCTCTACCGACCAATTTGGTTCTGATTAGTTTATTTCTATGCTAATCAGTGTCAAAAGCTCTGCCTCCTAGGCAACAATTGGCTCCTCACATTTGGCCCAGATTTGGTTCTGATATGCCAGTCAGCATTGCTGGGCCTATCAACAAGGCCCTGATCAGTAAGGCAGGGCTGATCAGCAGCCCTGATGAGGGCCTGGAGAGAAATGGAGGTGCCACTGCTGACCAGGCCTGGAGCTAAAGAGAGAGAGGCAAGTGCTGATGAACAGCTGCCACACAGACTATGAATCAGACCCTGCTTCTCTCTTTAGGCCTCTCTCTGGTCCTGATTTGCAGCCCCCTCAGCAGTCAGTGCTGGGTCACCATGCCTGCAGCATAGCAGTCAGCAGTGGGTCACCACAGCAACCCAGCACTGACTGCAGGACTGACCTCCGGTTGGTCAAGCCTTCTGGTTGTTCCAGATGTGTCGTACCCAGGGTTTTAATTTTTATTTTTTTTTAATTTAATTTTAATTTTTAATAAATCTTTATTGTTCAGATTACAATTATTCCTATTCTTTCCCCCCATTGCTTCCCTCCACCCAGCTCCCACCCCACCCTCTCTGCCTTTACCTCCCACCATTGTCCTCATCCATAGATGTATAATTTTTGTCCAGTCTCTCTCTGCAGTCCCCTCACCTCTTTCCCCCTGAGAACTATCTGTCCACTCCTTTCTATGCCCCTAATTCTATTATATTCAGCAGTTTATTCTGTTCCTCAGATTTTCAATTCACTTGATTTTTAGATTCACTTGTTGATATATATTTGCTGTTCATAATTTTTATCTTTACCATTTTCTTCTTCCTCTTCTTAAAGAATACCTTTCAACATTTCATGTAATACTGGTTTGGTGCTGTTGAACTCCTTTAATTTTTTCTTATCTGTGAAGCTCTTTATCTTACCTTCAAATCTGAATGATAGCTTTGCTGGGTAGAGTAATCTTGGTTGTTGGTTCTTGCTATTCCTCACTTTGAATATTTCTTGCCACTCCAGTCTGGCCTGCATAGTTTCTGTTGAGAAATCAGCTGACAATCATATGGGTGCTCCCTTGTAGGTAATTAACTGTTTTTTTTCTCTTGCTGCTTTTAAGATTCTCTCTTTGTATTTTGCTCTTGGTATTTTAATTATGATGTGTCTTGGTGTGGTCCTCTTTGGATTCCTTTTTTGGGGCGTTCTGTGTGCTTCCTGGACTTGTAAGTTTATTTCTTTCAGCAGGTAGGGGAAGTTTTCAGTCATTATTTCTTCAAATAGGTTTTCAGTATCTTGCTTTCTCTCTTCTCTTGCACCTCATAATTCAGATATTGGTAGGCTTGAAGTTGTCCCAGAGGCTCCTTATACTATCTTCACATTTTTGGGTTCTTTTTTCTTTTTGCTTTTCCAGTGGAGTGTTTTCTTCTTTTTTGTATTTCAAATCTTTGACTGTATTCTTGAGTTCCTCTAATCTGCTGTTAGGTCTCTGTATATTTTTTAGTTTAGTCAGTGTATGTTTAATTTGTAGTTGGTCCTTTTTCATCTCCTCTTGGGTCTTGCTAAATTTATCCCATCTTTTCTAAGAAATTCTTAAAAAAACCTTTTAACCGTGGTTTTGAACTCTATATTCACTCATTTGTTTTCCTCCATTTTTTTCATTTGTGATCTGTTCTTTTGTCTCCGCATATTTTGCTGCTTCCCTGAATTGTAGAATAGTTTTGTGTGCTAGGTATCCTATATGGCCCAGTAGCTCTGCCTCCCCAGAACCTGAGGTGGACACTCTTGGTGCACCCCTTTGTGGACTATGTGTATAGTCTTGTTGTAGTAAATTCTTGATTGTTGTTGATATCACTGGGGGAAATTGACCTCTAAGCCAATTGGTTGTAAGGATCAGCTGTGTCTGCACCTGTAGAACTTTTATGCTGGAGTCAGCCTTAAGACTTGCAAGATTGCAACAGCCTCTGTACTGGGCTTGGATGTGATGGTTTCAAGGCTGAGCAGACAGCCTTGGCTTTCTGTCAGCCCTGCCCTACATGGCAGCCACTGGGTCATCACTGCAGGCCACTCTGTGCGTATGCACATGCGCCTCCAGACCTCTGCCTTTCGTGCACATGAGCCTCCAGACCTCTGCTTTTCAGCTCCCCTGAGTTTCTGTGTGCTCTAGGGACCCATATGAGTCTGGGTTCCCAGGGTCTCACCCGAAACTGGGGTTCAGTGCAGTCGGACCTGGATTTCAGTGCAGTTAGGAGGTTCTGTTGTCCTCCTGCTAGAGAAAGCCAGTGGCACAATCAGCAGTCAGTCCTCTTTGTGCCCACCTTCAAACCTCTGCCTTTTGCAACTCCCCTAAGTTGCTATGCACTCCTTCCTTTTCACAACAGTCCAGAAACCCCCTGTATGAATCTCGCCCAGAACTGGGGTTCAGTGCAGTCAGAACTGGGGTTCAGTGCAGTTGGGATTTTCCGTCTCCCTCCCACTAGAGGAAGCCAGCCAAACCCTTTACCGCCTGTCCTCTCCATGCGTGTCTCTGTACCTCAGCTTTTTGCAGCTCCTCTGAGTCTTTGTGAGCCCTTCTCTTTCCTTCTAGTTGTAGAATTTTCACTCAGCCAGATTTCCTGTGGTTCTGGATGGTATCCATTCTGTCTTTTAGCTGTAGTTTTGAAACTGTTGTGCAAGGCAGCAGTTTAGGTGTTCACCTATGCCACTATCTTGGTTTCTCCCTGACACAGGGTTTTTATATATTAGGATTGATTTTTAAGAAAATTGGCAACTGGAAAACCCTTCATGTTTGTCAATCTCCTTAAAAAAATCTTAAAGAGTGGACTGCTCCTCTGACATTATATTAAAATAATTAATTTCCAGTACTGAGAAGGGAATTCCCCATAACTTTGGGCTGTAAAAAGCAGTAGGGATTGTGGCTTAGTGTTACAGAGGCTGCTGGAAACCCAGAGAATGCCTCTTAAAGGGCCAGTAGCTGGACTTACTCAGACTCAATCCTTCTGGGCTCCAATGCTGGGGCGGCAGCTTGAAAGGACCTTGCGACATTTGGGGAGGAACTGGATTGTCTGACATTGAGGCAGGAACTTGGGGGCAGCTTTCTCCCAGATAAAAGTTCTACAGGTGCGGGGGTCATTGTTTCTTTGCTAGGACCTCCCCTATTCAAGAGCTGACTGGCAGCCATATCTTGAGTTTCCATTAGCCTGGCCCACACTGTTTGCTCCATCCTGATGACTCTCTAAGAGTTACCCAATTGGCAGTCCCACCAAGCTGCTTGTACCAGTTTTTCCATATGAATGGTTCTGGCTTCAGACTCTCCTAAAACAACTTAAACAAGTAGCAGCTGACATCAGTGTGTTCCATAGCTACCAAAAAGAGGCCCAAGATCCAGCACTAGCACCAGCCTGCCTTGTTTCACAGCTGGACCTGCCTGGACACTTCCAAGCCCAATACAAGTAGCAGCCATCTTCAGATCTCTCTGTGGCTCCTGCCAGGTGGCCCTAGTCAGTGACTAATTTTGCACCTCTTGGGAGCCCCGAGAGCCAGTGACCAGTGGATAGCTTCAGACAATACCAGATTACAACTCTACACATCCACAAGTGACACACTCAAGGGACAGACTCAGTGAGCACCAAAATCCCACTAAAGCAAGTCCTACTCCATAGGGGTGTCTCCTGCATAGCAGCTTTCCCACGGTAGTTAAAGCTGGTCATCACAGCCAATTGGCCTGGAGGTCAATTCCTTCCAATGATGCCCACAGCAATCAAGGCTCAACTACAACAAGACTGTGCACACAGCCCACACAGGGGTGCACCTAGAGTGCCCAGCTCAGGTGACTGGGGAGACTGAGCCATTGGGCCCTATAGGACAACTACGACACAATGGCACTCTACTAATTCTGGGAGACATAGCAGCTCTACTTAATATAGAAACAAACAGGGAAGCAGCCAAAATATGGAGACAAAGAAACATGTTACAAATGAAAAAAATATAAGCAAGCAAACTATTGGATACAGAGTTTAAAACAATGGCTATAAGGTTGCTCAAGGGTCTTAATGAGAGCTTTAAGGGACTTAGTGATACTTTCAAGGATATTAGTGAAAATTTCAAAGACATGAAAAAGGACAGAAATTAAGCATACACTAACTGAAATAAAGAATCATTTATAGGGATCAGAGCATTCTGAGCATCAAATCAATGATTTGGAATATGAGAAAGCAAAAAACACCCAATCATAAGAACAAAAAGAAAAAATAATTAAAAAATATGAAGATAGTGTAAGGAGGCTCTGGGACATCTTCAAGCATACCAATATTCACCTTATAGGAGTGCCAGAAGAAGAAGAGAAAGAGCAAGATGTTGAAAACCTATTTGAAGAAATAATGATAGGTATCTTCCCCTACCTGGTGAAAGAAATAGACCTACAAGTCCAGGAAACACAGAGAGTCTCACAGAAGAGGAACCTAAAGAGTCCTACACCAAGACACATCATAATTAAAATGCCAAGGATTAAAGACAAAGAAAATCTTCAAAGAAACAACAGAAAAGCAATTAGATACCTACAAGGGAGTGTCCATAGAACTGTCAGCTGATTTCTTAACAGAAACTTTGCAGGCCAGAAGGGAGTGGCACGAAATAGACAAAGTGATGAGTAGCAAGGACCTACAACCAAGATTACTCTGCCCAGCAAAGCTATCATTTAGAATTGAAGGTCAGATAAAAAGCTTCACAGATAAGAAAAAACAAAAGGAGGTAATCACCATTAAATCAATATTACAGAAAATGTTGAAGGGAATTCTTTAAGGAGAGGAAGAACATAAAGAAGAAAAAAAAAGTAAAAAATATGAACAATAAAATGGCAATAAATCCATATCTATCAACAATTGAATCTAAAAAACAAAATAAACTGGTGAATAAAATGAATCAGAGGCATGAAAACATGGAACAAACTGACAAATCTCAGAAGGAAAGGAGGAGGGGAAGAGATTAACCAAATATCTTATATGCATTACCTATAGACACAGACAATAAGGTGATAAAAGCCTGGGGTGGGGCAGGAACAGGGTGAAGGAGAGCTATGAGGGGAAAAAGGGTGCATCTGTAATACTCTCAACAATAAAGATTTTTTAAAAAATAAATGAGATAACAATTGAAACAAAGGAGATATAAGTAGCTATTTAATATTCATTAAAATTTATTGCATGTTCTTTGGGGTTCTGTGTGCTTCCTCGACTTGTAAGTCTATTTCTTTTACCAGATGTGGGAAGTTTTCAGTCATTATTTCTTTAAACAGGTTTTCAGTATCTTGCTCTCTCTCTTCTTCTGGCACCCCCACAATTCTGATGTTGGTACGCTTGAAGCTGTCCCAGAGAGGACTACACCAAGACACATCATAATTAAAATGCCAAGAGCAAAAGAGAAAGAGAGAATATTAAAAGCAGCAAGAGAAAAACAGTTTATTACCTACAAGGGAGCACCCATATGACTGTCAGCTGATTTCTCAACAGAAACGATGCAGGCCAGACGGGAGTGGCAAGAAATATTCAACGTGATGAACAACAAGAACCTACAACCAAGAATAATCTATCCAGCAAAGCTATCATTCAGAATTGAAGGGCAGATAAAGACCTTCACAGAGAAGAAAAAGCTAAAGGAGTTCATCAATTCCAAACCAGTATTATATGAAATGCTGAAAGGTACCCTTTTAGAAGAGGAAGAAGAAAAAGGTAAAAGACAAAAAATTATGAACAACAAATACACATCTGTCAACAAGTGAATCTAAAAATTAAGTGAATTAAAAATCTGATCAACAGAATAAACTGGTGAATATAATAGAATCAGGAGCACAGAAAGGGAGTAGACTGATAATTCTCAGGAGGACAAAAATCATAAAGCATCAAACAGACTTTGAAATTATAGCAGAAAGATTAAAGTTAGGTGAGGTAAATAAGTGATCAATCAAAGGACTTGTATGCATGCTTATAAACATAACCAATGATCACAGACACTGGGGGGTCGGGGTACGCCTGGGAGGGAGGGGGGGCAATGGGGAGATATGTATAAAAAATTAATAAAAATTAATAAAAAAAAAAAATTTATTGCATGTTTATAATGTATCAGGAACTGTACTAAGGTACATGTATTAAATGATCTAATTCTCAAGATCATACTCTAAAACAGGTACTATAATTATTCTCATTTACCTGTGGAGAAACTGAGGCTCATAGAGGTTAAGTAATTTATGAAAGTTCTCACAGTTTTATGGAAGATAAAAAGATGATTAATTACTGTAAGTTTATAGTAATGAAAGTATCAAAACAATTCCATGGAAATAGGCTGTGATTGGGACATTTAAAGACTAAAGCAAGTAGGAGGAGAGTGGAGAGATGAGAAAAGGGATGGTGGTATGAAAGTATGCACAAAATTAAGGAAGTAGGAAAGAGCAAAAGCCACGGAAGGCAGGTACAAGGGGGATTAGAGTATCCCCTCAGTAAATAAGTCCAACACTTAGAAAAGTGTGGTGTGGGGCGGGGGGAGAGACACAAAAACATTGGGTACATAGTAAAAGCATGCAATAAGGTTAAAATCTAGATAAATGCAAATCCTTTGAGCTACAGAATTAGGATATTTCTCTGCAGCTACTTGAAGTCTCATGAGGAGTAGGAGACGAATTCATCCTTGCTTTTCTTAAACCTCTAGATTCACACTAGATTTGAGATGTAGGCAGGCAAAACATCCCACTCAACATGTTCCTTGGTTCTTCAAAGCCTTGACAGCAAAAGAAAAAAATCCCACCAATCTCCACAAAAGTTGTTCAGCAAAGACCATGCTGATCCCTTCATTTTCTAGTGAATGCTGGCAGCAGATGTAGAAGTGCATCCAAAACTTGTCCCATCCATTTGTCTTCGGTGTCCAGAACACTGAACAGATCTAGCATTACATAGTTTTACATGAAACCTTCATATCACTAGTTTTCAGAAATTATTTTGGAGTTTCAGAGGCTGGGCAGCAATCTACAAATTCTGCACAATAAATGATTTCCTCATCATTTTCAGTAATAGTCAAGCCAAGATTTTAAAGTTCCTTTCCCCTGAAAGCCCTCAAAAGTCCCACCCACTATTTTCCCCCTGCATACTCCTTGGGAGCTGCCAGTCTTACCAGAGGAAAGGCATTGTGATGTGATTGTTAAGTCTAGACATGGTCACAGTGTAGCCATTTGGGGACTGATTTGGGGAACTGTAATACCACCACTCCTGAGCATGAAAACTTAAAACCTGCACAAGAAAAGAACTAATAACATTAAAAATATTGTTGCTTTTTTCTCCTTCTCTGGATACAGACTTAAACACCCAGTATCATTCATTATTTATTTGAGACTAGAGGCCCCGTACAGAAATTTGTGCACTGGAGGGGAGTGTCCCTCAACCCTACCTCTGCCCTCTTTTTTTTTTTTAATTTATCGATTCAGGTATTACATATGTGTCATTATTTCCCCATTACACCCACCTTCCATTCATGCTCCCACCCCCTTGCTGTCTGTATCCATTGATTAGGCCTATATGCATGCATATACGTCCTTTGATTGATATCTCCCCTTTACCCCCATAATCCCCTACTTCCCTGAGGTTTGACAATCTGATTGATGTTTCTCTGTCTCTGGATCTATTTTTGTTCATCAGTTTATGTTGTTCATTATATTCCACAAATGAGTGAGATCATGTGATATTTATCTTTCTCTGCCTGGTTTATTTCACTTAGCATAATGCTTTCCATCTCCATTCATGTTGTTGTAAATGTTAAGAACTCCTTTTTTACCACAGCATAGTATTCCATCATGTAGATTTACCATAATTTTCTGATTGTCATCTGCTGATGAGCACCTAGGCTGTTTCCAAATCTTAGCTATTGTAAATTGTGCTGCTATGAACATAGGGGTGCATATATCCTTTCTGATTAGTGTTACTAATTTTTTGGGATATATTCTTAGAAGTGGGATTACTGGGTCAATGGGAGTTCTGTTTTTAGTTTTTTGAGGAAACTGCATACTGTTTTCCACAGTGGCTACACTAGTCTGCATTCCCACCAGCAGTGCACCAGGGTTCCTTTTTCTCCGCATCCTCGCCAACACTTGTCATTTGTTGATTTGTTGATAATAGCCATTCTGACAGGTGTGAGATGGTAATGCATTGTTGTTTTGAGTTGCATCTCTCTGATGATTAGTGACTTTGAGCAGGTTTTCATATGCCTCTTGGCCTTTCTTCTGTCTTCTTTCGAAAAGTGTCTATTTAGGTCAATTGGCCATTTTTGATTGGGTTATTTTCTCTTTGTTAAGCTGCATTAGTTCCTTGTAAATGTTGGAAATTAAACCCTTATCATTGATATCATTGGCAACTATGTTCTCCCATGTGGTGGGGTTTCTTGTTTTTGTTTTGTTTGATTTTTAAATATATTTTATTGATTTTTTACAGAAAGGGAGAGAGTAGAATGTCAGAAACATCGATGAGAGAGAGACATCCATCAGCCGCCTCCTGCACGCCCCACAGTGGAGATGTGCCCGCAAGCAAGGTACATGCCCCCAACTGGAATTGAACCTGGGACCTATGAGTCCGAAAGCCGATGCTCTATCCACTGAGCCAAACCGGTCTCAGCTCTTGTTTTATTGATGGTCTCCTTTGTTATGCAAAAGCTTTTTATTTTGATGTAGTCTTGTGTATTTTCTCTTTAGCTTCTATTGCCTTTGGAACAGTATTGGTGAAGAAATTGCTTTGGCATATGTCGGAGATTTTTCTGCCTCTAGCATTTTTAAGGTTTCCCATTGTATGTTTAAGTCCTTGATCCATTTTGAGTTTATTTTTGTGTATGGTATAAGTTGGTGGTCTAGTTTCATTTTTTTGCATGTATCTGTCCAATTTTCCCAACACCATTTAATGAAGAGACTGTCTCGACTCCATTGTATGTTCATGCCTCCTTTGTCAAATATTAATTGAGCATAGTGATTTGGGTCAATTTCTGGGTTCTCTATTCTATTCCATTGATCTATATGTCTGTTCTTGTGCCAGTAACAGGCTGTTTTGAGAACAGTGGCTTTAATAAAGCTTGATATCTGGTATTGAGATCCCACCTACTTTATTCTTCTTTCTCAGGATTACTATAGCTATTTGGGGTCTTTTTTTATTCCAGATGAATTTTTGGAGAGTTCTTTCTAGGTCTGTGAAATATGTTGTTGGTATTTTAATAGAGAGTGCATTAAATTTATAGATTGCTTTGGGTAGTATGGACATTTGGATGATGTTGATTCTACCAATCTATGAACATGGTATGTCCTTCCATCTGTTTATATCTTCCTCTATCTCTTTTTCTCAGTGTCCTATAGTTTTTCTGCATATAGGTCTTTTACCTCCTTAGTTAAGATTATTCCTAGGTATCTTAATTTTTTTGGTGTGATGATAAATGGGATTGCTTTTTTAGTCTCTTTTTCTGTAAATTCACTATTGGTGTATAGAAATGCCATAGATTTCTTAGTGTTAATTTTGTATTCTGCTACCTTGCCGAATTCATTTATTAAGTCTAATATTTTTTTGATGGGAATCTTTAGGGTTTTATATGTACAGTATCATGTCATCTGCAAATAAGGGCAGTTTTACTTCTTCTTTTCCAATTTGGATGCCTTTTATTCTTCTTGTCTGATCACTATGGATAGTACTTTCAGCACTATGTTGAACAGGAGTGGTGAGAGTGGGCATCCCTGTCTTGATCCTGTTCTTAGGGGAAATGGTTTTAGTTTTTGCCTATTGAGTATAATGTTAGCTGTGGGTTTATCATATATAGCTTTTATTATGTTGAGTTATGATCTTTCTATTCCCAACTTGCTGAGAGTTTTTGTCAAGAAAGGGTGTTGGATTTTGTCAAATGTTTTTCTGAATCGATTGATATGATTATGTGATTTTTATCTTTCAATATGTTTACATGATGTATTGTGTTCAAGTCTGTGCCCTCTTGCAGTCTGGAATCCCTTGGGGATGTCTGTCTGCTGGCGTAGGCCCATAAGCTGGTAATCAGACATCCCTCTCACAGTCTGGGGCTCTTGTAGCCTGGGAATGCTGGCTCCTTACCACCTGCCTGTAGTGGTAGCAGGACAGGCTCCCACCACTGCTGCTGCACTGGCCAGCTGTGGGCCCAGCTTCTGGCTGAGCAGCACTCTCCCTGTGAGAGAGCACTGACCACAAGAGGGCAGCTACTGCATTGAGGGTCTGCCCTTGGTGATCAGTGTGTATCATTGTAACCCGTCATTCCACTGGTCATTTCATAGATCAGTGGATTTGCATATTAGAGTTTTATTATAGCCCTAGAGGCCTGGTGCACAAAATTTGTGCATGGGGGTTGAGTGCCCTTCAGCCCAGCCTGCTCCTCTCCAATCTGGGAATACTTGAGGGATGTCCGACTGCCCGTTTAGACCCAATCCAGGTCTGCTGGCCCCCAATTGATCACCTGTCTGCCTCTACTAACTGCTTCTGCCTGCCAGCCTGATCACCCCCTAACCACTCCTCTGCCAGCCTGATTGATGCCTAACTGCTCCCCTGCCAGCCTGTTTGCCCCTAACTGCCCTACCCTCAAGGCCTTTTCACCCCCAACTGCCCTTCCCTGCAGGCCCAGTCGCCCCCAACTTCCCTCCTCTACCTGCCTGATCACCCTTAACTGCCCTCCCCTGCAGGTTTGACCATCCCCAACTGACCTCCCTTGCAGGCCTGGTCCCTGCCAACTGCCCTACCCTGCTGACCATCTTGTGGTGGCCATCTTGTGTCCACATGGATGCAGGATCTGGTGACCACATGGGGGCAGTCATCTTGTGTGTTGGAGTGATGGTCAATCTGCATATTACTCTTTTATTAGATAGGATAGAGGCCTGGTGCACTAAGAGATTTGTGTAATAGCCTTTCCTTCCCTTGGCATGGGGTGGCATGGGCGAGGGCTCTGTGGTGGTTTGCAGGCAGGCCACACCCCTCAGCAACCCAAGCAGAGGCCCTGGTATCTGGGATTTATTTTCTACAATTGAAACTTTGCAGTCTGGAGCAGAGCCAAGCCTTCTGCTTGCTCAGCCATTGAAACTTTGTTGCTTTAACCTCTGCCAGCCAGGCTTTGCGGCAAGCTTGGCTTCTTCCATCACCAGGGGCAACCCAGGCCTCTCTCCTGTGCTCTCTGTGGCCATAGTCATCTTGGTTGGGTTAATTTGCATACTTGCTCTGATTGGCCGATAAGCATGGCTGGTGGGTGTGGAGTGTAGCTGAGGTATAGTCAATTTGCATATCACTCTTTTATTAGATAGGACTAGAGGTCCGTTGCACAAAGAAATTTGTGCAACAGCCCTTCCTTCCCTTGGCTTCCAGCACCGGTTTTCTTCCGACATCTGGGGCTCAGGCCTTCACTGCAGACTCTGGCCTGAGTCTGCCATCTTTGTCTTCACCGTTTTTCTGCAGACTCTGGCCAGAGTCTTCGTCTTTGGTGCAGACTCTGGCCAGAATCTGGCCAGAATCTGGCACCTTCATCTTCGCTGGAGACTCCAGAGCCTGCAGTCTTATCTTCGCTGCAGCACTCCACTCCTATAGATCCCTTCATGCCCTGCCCCCGCACCCTCCCTCTCTTAGCAGGCATCCTGCCCCTCCCGACCACTCTGTGCCGCCATCTTTCTCCTAATTTGCATTCTCACTCTGATTGGCTGTGGGCATAGCCAAGGTATGGTCAATTGACATGTCTGTCTATTATTAGGTAAGATAGGATTAGTTAATTTTTCAAGAGCATTTTATGCTAGAAATTTGAGATACATCAAACCTTATGTGGATAATGAACAACATAAACTGACGACAAAAACAGATCCAGAGACATAGAAGCATGGGACAGACCATCAAACCTCAGAGGGAAGGGAGGGAAGGGAGGGATGGGAGAAAGCGGAGTGGGGGTGGGGGGAGAGTAACCAAAAGACTTTTATGCATGCATATAAGCACAAGCCATGGACACAGACAGTAGAGGGGTGAGGGTATGTGCTGAGGGGTGGGAGAGGCTGGAGAGAGGCCAACTGGGGGGAAAGGAGACATATGTAATATTTTAAACAATAAAGTTTTTAAAAAACTGTTCCAAATAAAGTCTATTTATTAAAAACAAAAACAAAAACCCTTATGTAGATGATTTCAAGGTGGAAATTTGATTATAGTATCCTTAACTGAAGTGTCTCACTACTCAAAACGAGCTGCACAATACTCACCTTCTCAGTCAACATGAGTTGATGATCAACATAATTCATACTTAATGGTCCTGAAATAGATTCCTTATAAGGAAATGAAGAACAGAACATTAAACCTTAGAAGATAATAGTCTAGAGATAAAATTCCAGAGAAGCAAGAAAATTGAAGTTTATTTCTCTTAAACATTCCAGGGTAGGGGGGAATCACATTTTCTAGCAGTTTAAAAAATCCTGATGTTATAAGGCAGACAGAGAGTGGTAAGAGTGTGGGCTTTGTAGCCAGATCACCTGCATTCCATTCCTGGCTCTGCCACTTACTAGCAGCATGACCTTGGGCAAGTCACATTACCAACCTGTGCTTCAAGCTCCCCCCCCCCCACCTGTGAAATGGAGTCAGTGATATACTTACTTCAGAGTGCTGTTCCATGGGTTTAACGAAATAATACAAGTAACATGCTTTCAAACACATCTTGCATAGAGTACTCAACAAATGTTAATTTACTACTCTATTGTGACATTCAAATCACTGTCTCAAGTTAGCAGCCCCTTCAAATCTAAAGTCCCTGAAAACCGTTCAAGCAGAAAATGTCTGTTTCAAAGCAATTGATCCATATCATAATTACAGAAAGCATAATTCTGAGTTTGGGGTTTGCCCGTGAAATCAGTTAATATGATATGACATCAGATCAGAGGTAAATAGACTGTTGTCAGGAGCATTTTACAAGCTGAAGAATATTGTTGACATTCAAGAAATCTGGATGTTTTCATTCTTCTAAATGTAACCACAGTTGTTTTCATTTTGTGGTAAAATGATTCTCCCTTTGGTCACATGAAGACATTTATCTTATCTGAACTCTAGTCTTCCTCTTTCTACATTGTTTTTGGAAGCAATCAGTATAATTAACTCAGAACTACTTCCCCCACTTCCACATACCCATTCTTTACTGTAAGATGTTACTTCATTTCCCTTGAGGATTAATGTTTAAATTGCTTTGGGAAAAAGGATAGTAGTAAAATATTTTGTAATCATTTTAAAAATATATATTTTTGTTGATTTTAGAGGGAAGAAAGGAGAGGGAGAGAGAACATCAATTATGAGAGAGAATCATTTATTGGCTGCCACCTGCACCCCACCCCCACCGGGGACTGAGCTGAAACCTGAGCATGTGCCCTGAGTAGGAATCAAACCATGACCTCTTGGTTCATGGATCAATGCTCAATGACTGAGTCACACTCGCAGGGCTATTTTGTAATCATTTTAATGAAATGCTATCATGTTGGACAGAAATTCATAGTGCCTTTCTTTGATATTCCATAATCAAAGTGTATCAACAAGCCCAGAGAAGCACTTGTAGGAGGGAAAACTCATAAGACCAGGAATGATCCAAGGAGGGAGAACAACTGAAGATATAGTTATTCCACCAACGTTCAATTCACAGGGAGGAAAAGGCAAGTTATTATAAAAAACTGTGAAAGGTCTAAGACTTTTTTCCTTGCAAGCTAAAAGACTAGCCTGTTATAGTTTCTTGGATACTGGCAGAAGACATAAAATCCCTGAATCAGAGATGAAAGAAAGCGTGTTACTCACAGCAACAACAGTAGCCAGAGTATCAGCATTTTTGTGTGTGTCAGTTCCTGGAGCCCCAACACAGTAGCTGTAGGCTGTGTTATAGAAGAGGAACCACGAGCTTAGGGAATGTGAACTTTTTATGAGTGTAAGTATACTGTGCTTTGCCCTGGAGAGAAACATTATTATACTGGACAGTAAGTATGCTTGCCCTTTGCTCTCAAGACCTGCAGTGCCTTGCTCACTGTGTGTGAGAAAGAAGATGTGCAGAAATACTAGACCTGTGGAGCAGTGTCTCCCGGCAGTCACGAATAAATAAACTATGCTATGCCAGACCTTTGAGTGCTAAGGTACGTTTGTCTGACATTAGCTTTAACTATTTCTAAAAGACTGTCAAAGAACCCAGAGGCTAATAAGAATATGTAAATGCAAAGGAATATTCCTTAGTGGAAAAAAAAGTAGTGCTACTAATACAGTGAGAATGGATGCTATTGTCCTATTAAAAATGACAGGCACTCCATTATGTGTGTAAGGAAAATAGCTACAGAAAACATCTTCTAAAAGGGCTTATCTTTGTAGGCATGCATTAAATGAGTTAATAGGGCATATCATTTCCTTCTCTTTACAAAAAATAAAAAAATGTCTTATGAAGTTTTTGTGGTTTTTAACTCTAGAATAACAATTCAGGCATTCTATTCCGATTCTATCACCAAATGAAGTTAGAAAAATGCTACACTGAATGAGTATTTTTTAATGCATAACTTCTCAGAGCATTAAGCACGTTAATATGCACTGTGGATCTCTAAGAGGGTATAGCATTCCCCAAATGAATTTGACCACAGGACCCCCTACTTCTCAGGGTGTTCAAAAGGTAGATTTCTGCAGGAAGCTGCTTGGGAATGGATCTATCTTCCTGACAATGGAAGGTGGAAGACCAAAGTGCTTTGGGAAGATGTTGCCTGAGTAGTCTGCCCTGCGTTAGACAGATTTCCCATTGATAGCAGGCATGGATGCCTTCCTGCTTCTTTGATTGCATGTAGGTGATTATACCATTACTGATTGAAATCTAAGAAAAATCAATATGGATCATTTTCAGATTGATGTGAAAAGTCTTGGCACTGAATGAGTCCTAAGAAATTGCCCATTTAAACCCCTTCATTTCAGATAAGGAGACTGAGGATCCAAAGATCATAAGAGACTTGTCCTAAGTCCCAAAGATAATCAATGACAGGGCCACACCTGGAACCCAGGTTTCATTCATCTCAATTTATGATCTTTTCACAAATAGCAATAAAAGTAACCATAATGATCACTGTCATTGATACTAAGAAGGCAATCCAGGCCTTCTTCTTGGTTACCCCATAACCCCTGGAGGTAAACAATGTGAGTAAATTTAGAAAATTAATAAAATGAATTCCAAAAGGGCTCCAGAACATGCATCTTGTGTCTCTATGGGGTGGTATCTTTAAGAAGAGAACCTCTAGGCATGGTGATAACATTTTCTAAGTATACAAAGCACCGTCCATGATACTTTTCCAAAGTGAGTCATGTGAGAAACAATAGCATCTTCAATTTCACTACTACGATAAGGTTTCTTGAGCCATCGTCGATCTGTATGCCTCAGAAAAAGAGAAGTTTCTCAGTCAAAGGCAATTCTTTAGACTTGAAATTATGTGCTTTGTCAGGGCTGATGTCACTGAAATTTGAAGCGAGTCAATGTTAAATTGGATCTGAAATGTTCTATTGCCCAATATGATATGGTGTTAAGAAATGGCTGGAAATCTTGGGACTCATTTTGAGTCCTGTGAAAAAATGAGTTACTTTCCTTGGGAGATGTATTTTAATTCATTCTTAAATAAATAAGCAATTCTAAGTCCCTTAAGAGTATTTCATTATCATTAGAATAATTTAGTTCTTGGCTAGAGTCAGTCATTTATAGATTTAATTAATGAGTTTAATAATACATGAAAGTTCTTACTTCAGCAACTATACATGCTAAATGGCAGCAAGCAAATATTTAGTAATACAGTGATAGTGCGGTATTTGCTGAGGATGTCAAACTCACTTTTTATTTTAAACTTATACTGCATATATCTATAATGTGATTTATCATTAGTCCATATAAACAATAATTCTAAGAATGAAGCTTTCTGCCTGGTATACTTCATGTTACCCAAAGTTAAAACCACAGACAGTTCATGATCTTTCACTAAGAAGTTTGTTTTTTGTCATAAAATGCTTTTCAGTTAAAGCTGAGCTGTAAAATCACCTTATGAAGAAGGCACACGTAGGCTGTGATCACTCTATTGGGAAAAGTATGAATGAATGCAATTTGCAAAACTACTGAAAAAAATCATTCACCTTACTGAATATACTTGATGGATTCAATTTAAAAATAAATATACCTTTGCTATATGATTGAATAGTAGTTAAGCATGAGAACTCTAAAATTAGATTTCCCTGGGTCCAATTCCTAACTCTTTCACTCCTTGGTCACATGACCTTTGGCTAGTTACTTGATTATTATGTGCCTTAGTTTTCTCCTCTGTGAATAGGAGACAATAACACTGTATATGATGATTAAACAAGATATATAAAGCTAGAATATACTTAGCACACATGTGCACCTAATAAGTGCTTACTCATTATTATTTCCAAAGAATATTTCACAAGTTAGTGGGACCAACCACTTCTAGTGTGTGTGTGTGTGTGTGTGTGTGTGTGTGTGTGTGTGTTGGGGGGATATATAATATCAAGGTCTGATTTTAGAAGAATTTGACCTAAAGTTTTGTAGTATCACCTCTTGGGCAACTGTCTCACAGGACATTTTCTAAGTGAGGTTGAATTCTCCTTGCCCTAGCATTTTTGATGGCACAGAGTTAAGGATTTCAAAATTATTGCCAAAGGTGGTTTTATCTTGCAGCTCTTAATTCAGAAAGTACTAGTGGCTTCAACAGTGTTAACAGCTGAAACTTAACACAACAATAGTTTCTGTTAGCTTGGGATCCTTCCCACAAAGCTCAGAAATGGTCTGGGGAGCAGATGTGCATAGGGTGGACAGAGAATGCTGGTGGTTTTGGTTTAGAATTTAGACTTTACTTTCACTATTACTAGGCAGGATCAACTGAAGTCAAATGCAAAACAAAGCAAGAAGGCAGCGGTTTTAAAGAAGAAGCTCAGCCCTGAGAAATCAAGGCTTATCCAGATACATGTACATAATAATTCATTTTAATATAAACTCTTTATGAGCTAAAGGTTTCATGTGGGTTCTAGAGCCTTTAGTTTAAAACAAGTTATACTGAAATCAGAATCAATACAACACTTTAAAACTCATTCTTTCAACATTTAACCAGGCTCTATGCTAGGTGTGGACACTGAGATGAATAAAAACACATCAGTAAAGCAAAAATGTAGCGGTAAAGGGCAGCACACCATGGTAAGTGCCCAAATAGAGGTTCAAAAGCAAGTGCTGTGGGAGCACAAGGAAGGGAAATTACACTGGTCTAGAGCCTGCAGAGGCTTCACAGAAAAGGCTACTTTTGAAATATGCCTTCAAGGAATGATACAACCCAGCCTGCATTGTAGCTAACAACAGACAATGTAATATAATTACCATTTCCACAGGATCCTCTAGAGGGGTTGCAGATATTTTTTTCTAGAATCTTAAAAAATAGGTATGGATGTTCCCATAGATAGATGGAGAACTGGGATTCAAAGATTAGGAAGCTCAGCATCACATGCCTAGTGAGTTGTAGACCCAGGATTCGAGCTGATCTGTGTGTATCGTTCTAAATCCCTTACCATTGCCCTGCACTGCCCAGAAAAATCTACTTATTCCCATTGCCAACCAGGACATGGCTAACTTGTAACTATGTGGAGTCTAAGTGTGGCAACTCATTCTGGAAGCCCATATAGAATGTCAAACTTGGGACTGAAGAGTTTAGTGATCAGTGAAAGATCAAGATGGTGGCTCTACTGTATAGACACCTAGCCCAAGTGCTCTCTCATTTCTCTAAATTTCAATTATATTTAGTTTGAAATGGCTTATGTGGTTCATGGACATGCCAGGTCCCCTCTGCCATGCTCTGGGAACACCTTGAAGTCAGGAAATAAGCTTTATGCTTTGAGACTCTCAAAGGGGTCCAGCATTCACAGAAGTTGGCTGAATGATTGATGATTTCCCTGGTGTCTTACTGGAGGCTTGATAAGTGTGAATGTTGACTTGAGGTGAGATGACTAGACTTAAGGTTTACATGCTATAATTTTTTAAAAATATATTTTATTGATTTTTTTACAGAGAGGAAGGGAGAGATCTAGAGAGCTAGAAACATCAATGAGAGAGAGACATCGATTAGCCGCCTCCTGCACACTCCCCACTGGGGATGTGCCCGCAACCAGGATACATGCCCTGGACCGAAATCGAACCCGGGACCTCTCAGTCCACAGGCCAACGCTCTATCCACTGAGCCAAATCGGTTTCGGCAACATGCTATAATTTTTTAAAATGATTTAAGCAGTATTACATAGTAGTTTTCAGATTAGTGCCCCTCAGACTTTACTGTGTATGTGAATCATTTGACTTCATGTAGAACTATCCAGTTCACCCTATTAGAAAGCAGGCACAGAGTAGACAAAAGTGTTACTATTAAGCAAGTGAAGAGGGAAAGTAGGGAGACTCAAGTTGTGGGGTTCATATTCCATTTCCAAACCTTGTTGCTGTTCCCAGCCCCTTTGCTCTCAGGGCAATGAAAAGTAGTAATGGTACATAACAGCTACCTTCGTTGAGTACTTATAAAGTGTTTGGCACTATTTTTGCTGCTTTAAGTATGTTATCTAATTCTCATAATACCCTATGGTAGTATCAAACAGATGATTATTTTTCTTTTTAAGTAGCAGTTACTTCTTTACATTTACATAGGAAGAGTAGTGGTCCTGGTTCATCTGAGTCCAAAGTCTCAGGTTGAAAGGTTCCTTGAAACTGGGTCGAGAAGCAACAATTTAGGGATGCTTAAGCTTGAGGTCGGGGTGCCTGTGGTACAAGAAGGATAGAGGTGCGCTTTGGAAGCACATGCAGGATAAGGCCCACCATTCGAGGTCCATGCCCTGAGTATTTGCTTCATGGAGCATTTAAATACATTCAAGAGCTGATTCTACCTCTGTTAGTATCCGATGGCTGGCAAGGTATTCAAAATTTTTAGCAAATTTCCAAAGTCAGCCTTTGCCTTTTCCCCAGGAACTCTCCAGGAACTTTTCCACCTGCTATTTTTGTCGTGACCTAAGTTCATTAAGACTGGTGTTGGAGTCATCTCCTAAGAACTAAAAGGATTTAAGTAGTCTTCTGAGAGAGAAACCCCAAAACAGTACTGGAATTGCAAATGTATAGGAGTTTGCCAAGAAAGCTAGGGAAAGCAGATAAAGCCAATGAGAACAATTTTGGACAAATGTCCATTCTGCCTTGGAAATAGAAATGGGGTAAAAGGAGGTGCCTACTTTTTTAAGGTTTGCTATGTAAGAAGAAACCACCAGTGAAATTCTATTAGTTGTCTATTAATTGTTCTATTCACATACATTGGTCTTTTCCTGGCTGCTGGGACAGAACAATTGTTTAATTTTGGGTGCTGGTAAGAATAGCTGGTCTTGATAAAGCATCCCAGAAGATCATATTACTTAGTAATCTTGTCTGTACATTTTTTTCATTGGGTAGATTTTCCGTACAGAAGACAGAGTTTGTGTTTCCATCCTAAAATTGGGCAAGGGAGTGTGGAGAAAAAAAAAGCATGGTGCAGATCAATAAGAACCCCCCCCCACCCCGCACTCTTAAACAACAGGTGGTTTTGAACAGCACGGTCAACCCCTTTATGCACCGCATGAAATTGTAGGCGGCGCATTCAATGTCAGCGTCCCGGGAACCTGCTGCTGGGAGATGGGTGAGGGTGGGGTTGGAGTTGGGGGTGGGAAGGGCGTCTGTCCGTGTCCCGCAACATGGGGGTTCCTGCGAGAGAGGAGACTCGAGTGTCAAAGGGCTGATGGGCTGCCTGGCCCAAGGAAATTAGCTTTCGCCCTCCTCTTTCGGCGTCTACCTCCCTGCGTTCCACGGCCAGACCACTTCCAGCCGTGGGTTCTGATGGGTGGAGGGCAATCAGGAGGCGGGTTACCTCTACCGTGACCCGGGTCCTTCCTTCCCAGGAGTTCCCATCAGGACTATTTTCAGTGGTGGCTGCCACCTCTAACTTACCCGGGGAGGAGCTGCGGTGTGGAGCGGAGGCGGCGCGCAGGGAAGGCCGGGGGTTTCCGCGCATTGTTGGGGATTGGGGGGCAGGGGGAGTCGCTAGCCCCGGCCGATTCCTGGGGCAGAGCCGCCAGGTGGGCGGGTCAGGGGCCCGCGCGGGCGGGCGGGGGAGCGGCGGGAGGGTTTCCCCACGGCCCGGAGGAGGTGCCAGCGGCGGCGGGCAGCCCGCCCCGGCCGGCCGCGGGCGCGGGGTGGTCTCGGCGGGGGAGGAAGTTCCCGGGCGGGCACGGCGGCCTGCGTCACAGGGGGGCTGGGACCGCGGGGGCGGGGGCGGGGGAGGCAGGCGGCGGCGGCGGCGGCGACCCCGGGGCCGGGCGCTGGGCGGCGCTGGCTGCCGCTGGCCCCAGGCGCGCGGGGCGGCGCTGGAGGCGGCTCGGTCCGCGCCGAGGAGGCGGGGAGGCGGGAGGAGGAGGGCTGCGGGGCCGGGGCGTTAGCTGCGTCCCGGCTCGGAGCTCGCGAAGAGGACGAGGAGGAAGGCGCCGCCGTGGCCGCGGCCGCAGTGCTCCGGGCGCGACGAGCCATGAGCAGCGGCCTCGGGGGCGACCCCGCCGTCGCTGGCCGCCGCTGAGCCCCAGCACCCTCCGCACCGACACCCTCACGCGCGGAGGTAAGGGCGGGGCCGCGGAGGATGGAGAGGGGCGGCCGCCGAGGACCGCGGTTCGGTCCGCTAGGTGCGCGGTGCCAGCGCTCACCGGCCCGGCTCCCTGCCTGCTCCCGGCTCCCGGCTCCCGGCTCCCGGCTCCCGGGCTTGCAGGGCGCGATCGCTGGCCCCTGTGTGTGTGGTCCCTGGCGCCCTGCGCTGCTGGGGCTCCGGGACCCGCCAACCTAGCCTACCCCACCCGTCCCAGGCTTCCGGGCGCGGGTCCCCAGCCTGGCGCCCAGCGCGGCGCGGCCGCGGCAGGTTCTGCGGACTTGGGGGATGGGGGAGACGGGGGAGGACGGGGCAAACGGGACCACGGCCGGTGGGGGGCGGGGGGGGCGGTCCTGGTTCTCTGCTTCCGTAGAAATCCCGGAGACCCCAGGGCCTGGCCCTTCTGGTCCGCCGTCCCCGCGCCCCTGAAGTTAACACTTTGGGCGCAGAGGAATGTGAAGGTCTCCGAAGGGGCCCAAAGGGGCCGAGAGCGTGACGCCGCCCCCTGGCTGGACCCGAGGGGAGAGAGGACGGAGCCGGGTCCCCTGGGCCCCACAAGCCAGGTGTCTGTGGAGGCCCGCGGTGGAGGCCAGGACGGCTGCCTGGAACCCAAACTCATGCTCATTGGTCTGCCCCTTTCCAGCTGGTTCCCAGAAACGAGGGAGTCAGGGATGGAGTGAGCCACTCCGGAACCGGAGGATGGGCCCTGTAGGCGCTCGTGTCTCTCTCTTCTCCCCAGCCAGTGCTTCCCGCCCCCGACCCCCGCCCCCGACCCCCGCCGGCCGGCCGGTGCGCATCCGAGCCCAGTTCCTTCCGAGCCCAGACACCGGCCCACAGCCCAGGACGGATAGTTCAGTGTTAGGGCCAGACTTGGTTTCAGAGTCGTGTAACGCATTTAAAACTCCCAGCAAACCAGTTAGGAGGCACTTTCCAGCCCCTCTTTCCCTTAAAGTAAAAAAAATAATCAATCTTTATGAGAGGGCTGGCATTGGGCAGAGGGAGGCATGAATGACCCCATTTAACGAAGCCTGATGGGGGAGGAACAGGTAAAGAAAATGGCAGCCCTATTTTAGACACACACACACACACACACACTTCTCACACACACATACACACTTCTCACACACACTTCTCACACACACTTCTCACAAGCCCCCGGTAAGGGAGGAAATGGGGGCTTACGCACATTCGGGACTGGTATGCTGCACGAGGCTTCTCAGACAAGTCCTTCAAAATGCCATCTAGGTGCGAGAGGAGGAAGCGTGGTGGTGACCCTTCTGGTGGGCACGACACTGACGTCACCAGGAACAACGAGCTTTATAGGTGTATACATTCTCTTATCTTTTTAAAAATGATTTGTGTAAGACCAAAATGAAAGCTGAACTTCACAAAATTTGCTCAGATTCCTAAACCTTGTGTGGGATGTATAGACCTAGAAAGCTGATGGATACAACGAATCTGTTTAAGAAGGGAAGGGCAAGGGTGTAACCCTGATTTGCTTTACTTTGGAGTCATTAACTTAAAACACTCTCCAGGATGGGGTTGTTTGCTTGCTTTAGAGGAGAAGGTGGGAAGTAGCTGCGAGGATGGATATTTTTTAAGTTTCACAGAAGAGATGTTGACCACAGATAGGGCACACTAACACAACCATCATATCAGCATGTTTAACATTTTCTTATTAATAGAGTTATCTAAGCCTTTGTTAATGGTACTAATTTCTTACTTCTCAGATCAACTAAGCACTTCAATTTACTTAATGTGTTTTTAGAAGGGAATGCTTTTAGTGAAAAAAAATGTAAGAGACTGTAAGAGAAAAGAATGAATCATTTTCCACTTAAATGATTATCAGTTTATCGTTTAAAAAGAATACAAAGTTAGCAATATTTTAAGTTCTACAGTATCTAGTTTTTACCAAATTGTTATATTTATATATATATATATATATATATATATATATATATATATGGCTAATATGCTAAGTGCCTGACAGTCCAGGTAATGATGTCATGTAGCAACGCCCTAGGGACTAGCTTCCTTGCAGTTTCTTCAACCCAGGAACACGACATGTGGAAACATTTTACACTTTAACCAAATGTCTTTGAAGCATTTTCCCTTGCCTCATCTCATCTGATCCTCACAGAAGTCCTGGAGTAGGTAGATAGGA
The DNA here is from genome assembly GCA_011751065.1 of Lasiurus cinereus. NCBI lineage: Eukaryota > Metazoa > Chordata > Mammalia > Chiroptera > Vespertilionidae > Lasiurus > Lasiurus cinereus. Next base: position 693,850 of record JAAGEH010000165.1, read on the forward strand.
GACTCAGTAGAATCCTACTTTCTTTTCATTAGCAGGAAAAATGGAGATTTAGAATGCTTAGAAACTTGACCTGACTGAAAAGATGTAGGAAATGGTATACCTTGAAAATGACTTCAGGTTTTCTCACTGCACAGAATCTAATCAAACACTGTTGTACTTAAATATTTTACTTTTGTTTTCCCTGTGTGATCTACAATAATAATCCACTTCGTGCTGATATTTGCTGCTCTGTTGCGAACAGTTACCTGAAAGAGAAGTTCTAGTGCTTCACTGGGCTAGAACAAGTTTAGCTAAATCAGAAAGCAGGTCTAATTAAGCAAGTTTATTCTATATATCTAAAAGGCTAAGTTGATTTGTGCATGTGTGATACATATAAAGCTCTTGCTGGCACCAATTGTACGTGTGTGTTTCCATCTGTCATTGTCGATTGTGAATTTGGTTGACACTCCTATTATAAAGGGTAAATAATGATATTAAAATATTTCTTCTAATTAATTTCCTTTCAGTGTGCTCAAATTCTCACACTGGGCCACTAGTAGCATTATAACGAAGCCCTAGTTAAAATAAAGAGGGTGGAAACTTATATTTTGTTAAACATTGTGTTAATGATGTCATATAGTACTATAATATAGTCAGCTGTTCTAAATACCTGACATACATTATCTCAGACTCTTACAGCAAAACCTTTAGGTAAATAATGCCATCGACATTTCACAGAAGAAAGAGGCTTAGAATTTGTGACTTGCCCAAGACCATTAATGCCTGAATAAGGAAGGCCAAGCACTTTTAGCCATAATAATGGACTTTTCCATCATCCAAAGCTCCCTCTTTTTCCCCCTACATAAATATTGTGACTATATGAAAAAACTGAGGTCAAGGAAGTAAAGTCCAGGATTTTTCATGTAACTAGTATAGAGCAGAATTGAAATTTGGAATCAGGGCCATGTGTTTCCCAAACCCCTGTTTTTGCCACTGATCTCTATTAAATGACTAGTTAAGAGTTCAACCTAACGGACATTTCACTTCCGCACAACAGCTATTGTCATTCACGAAATGATGCTGGCCATGGGCTACGTATATCACACTTCCAAAGACTGGCTGCATCTCCAGCCCTCAATGGCTTAAGAAAGCATATTGCAGCCAACAAGGGTAAAAATTACTGTAGAGGCATCCTTGAATTTATTTAATTTATCTTAAAATATAAATTATCCTAGATTGGTCTAGGGTAAAGAGCCTAGCCTCAATATAGAAAAAGCTGAGTCTGGCCAGTGTGGTTTAGTGTTGATCTATGAACCAGGAGGTCACAGTTCAATTCCTGGTCAGGGCACATACCTGAGTTTCCAGGATTCCCAGTGAGGTGGGCATGCAGGCGGCAGTTGATGGAGTCTTCTCTCTCATCATTGATATTTCTATCCTTCTCCCTTTCTGTCTGATATATATTCAACAAAGATATATATATTTTAAAAGGTGTATCAAATTCTGGCTCTCCACAGTAGGGGTGCCCACTGATTCACATATCAGCATGTTTAACAGTTTCCTTATTAATAGAGTTATCTAACTCTATTAATAGAGTTATCCAAACCAGTTTCTCTGATCTGGTTTCCTCGTATGTAATGGAGTCATAAAGTCTTCCTGGAGACATCATTGTTCCAATTAGATGTAGCAATATATACAAAGGGCAGCTACTGTCACCTAGTAGGTGTTTAGTAAACGGGATGGATGTATACTCTGTATCCTGGCTAGCACTAATTGAAATTTCTGCTGTATTTCACTTTTTGTATATTTTGCATGTACATAGTGATTAGTCACTGCTGTCTGTGATTCATTTTTCATATGGCTACACAAAATTCTAATCCAGTTTTTAGTATCTTCAACTTTTGAGTCACATCCTATTTTTGTAGTCCTGACTTACACGTATTTACTCACCTCACATAGTTTTTCCTTTGTTGCACTCTGCACATTTTTTAAAACTTTACCAGCCACATTTTTGGTTGGAATGTATTTTTTGGCAAAAACACTTTCCTGTTTTCTGCCTCCCCTGATTTCTCAGCCTTGCTTATCACTCACAGAAGGTACCATGACAAAAATCAGGATCTCCCCACCATACACCTTACCTTAACTGAGCCTCTACCTACTAAAATTCTCTATCTCCTTCAAGACTCAGCCTGAATGCTACATCAAGCTGAACTCATGTTCATTGTATTTTAAATCTTTTGTCCATTCACTTATAATTCAGACATGTATCCCTAATGCTGTAAATAATATTATTTTTACTTTCTTAGTTATTTGTCCAAGTAATATCCTATGAAAGACTGTAATCTCTCTGAGGACAGAGATATTTTTCTATTTCTTTTTCTTATTAAACTTTTTTTTTATTGATTTCTGAGAGAGGAAGGGTAAAGGAGAGAGAAAGAAACATCAATGGTAGAACCGTAGCTTATTTGGCTCAGTGGATAGAGCTTCATTCCACAGACTGAAGGGTCCTAGGTTTGATTCCAGTCAGGGGCAGGTACTTGCATTGCAGCCTAGATCCTCAGCCTTGGTCAGGGCATGTGTGGGAGGCAACCAATTGATGTGTCTCTCTTACATCAATGTTTCTCTTTTTGTGTGTCTCTCCCCCTCCTTCCTCTCTCTCTAAAAATCTATGGAAAAAATTATCCTTGGGTGAAGATTAACAACAACAACAGAATTATGAGAGAGAATCATCCATCGGCTGCTTTCTGCTCACCCCTTACTGGGAACCTAACCGATACCCGGTATAAACCTTGACCAGTTCATGGGTCAACCAGTGAGCCACAACAGACAGACCATTTTTCTGTTTTAACAGCATTTGCTTTATATAAAGCTCCCATGTTTTTTTATTTCCCGAATGAAAGATGAATCAGACATTCTGACAGAGTTTCTTACAATAATTAGGAAAGACACCCAAATGATTTCTCTGTTACATGATTGTTAGTAGCACCTTCCTCTTTATTTTGAAACTTGTTCATCCCAGCCTTCTCCACCAATTTAACTGGCATTTCATTTACTGGAAAGGCATAGTTCTTAAACAAAGCCTTGGCCACTAGATACCATGTAAGATAGTGCATTTTCACTAATATGTTGCTCCTGTGATGGTATGATAAACTCCTTAGTTGCAGGGATATTGAGCATGTCCACAGTGTTTCAGTAGTTTGGCATTTTAGATGGGGTAACAGTCCAGATGGATTTCTTTCATTAGGAATCGGATTTACCTGAGGGAAAGGAACACTTGCCTAAGAGAGAAGGTTGGGATAATAAGCGAGGAGGATTTCAAACCCCTTAGCTTGGAAATAAGACTCATCTTGGTGCAGTGTATTGGCTACCACCAGAAGTGACCTTCATGAGATAATTAGCACAAAGACCCAGACAATCTCACCACAAATATGAGAGGTAGAAAAAATAAAAAGGAAGAGGTAAAAGCAGCAAAGCACGACTATCCTAACATATGACTGAGGCCTGCTAGATATCGCTCAATGCTGGACTATAGAATTAGAAAAGGGACTGCGGGGTCAAGGTGAGCAAGAGAAACTAGTGTGGCCCTGAACTTCTAGTACATGAATATACTCCCATTGATTCCAGGGCAGGCACAGAAGGGCAAGAGGGTAATTTCAAAACTTTGCTTAAAATAGTTTGGTAAAAACATTGAAATATTTCTAAACATTAAAAAGAAAAAGAACAACTGAACTCTTTCCTAATATCAGGCATGAAACAAACAAAAAAACAACAACCCAGGCTATCTACAATAGAAGTATAACACACTGTCAAATTTTAGGAGTGAATTTAATGTCATTTTTTTGGTGTTGGATGGGTGTACTTTTAAAATACGGTTCTGGCCCTAGCTGATTTGGCTCAGTGGCTAGAGAGTCAGCCCTGTGGACTGAAGGGTCCTGGGCACATGCCTGGGTTGCAGGCTCAGTCCCCAGTGAGGGGCGTGCAGGAGGCAGCCAATCAATGATTCTCTCTCATCATTGATGTTTTTCTCTCTCCCTCTCATGTCCTCTCTGAAATCAATAAAAATATAAATAAATAAATAAATAATAAGTAAATAAATAAAATATGGTTCTGTAGTCTACAGTATATCTAACTATGGATGGCAGTTGGTAGAGAAATGATAATATGGGTTCAGAAACTGAATAGAGTTTAGAAAAGAAAAGGGAGAATTGAAACAATTAAAAATTAATTTTAAGCAAAATGTTTGAAAGCTTAGGGAAGTAACTGAAGGGGTTCAGATGACTGAAGTATTTTGAATCAAAGGAATCCAGGAGAACTCTATGTTCTTTAAAGATCCCCTCTGAGGACTCAGAAGAAGCAAAGCTATTCCCAGACTGAAGAAGGGTGGGAAGGTAGAGCCAGGAGGAAAGTTGGTAGCCTAAACCAAAACAACTGCCCCAAGGGCTTGCGAACTTAGAGAAAATATAATGACACTCATAGAAAAGTGTTCCTTAACCTTTTCTTTCATTATTATTCTCCCTCCCCAAGCTTATTTCAGATAAATTATAATATCATACGTGCACTGTATATCTGCTTATGTAATGTGGCTACAACAATTATTTAAGACTTTTTTTACCCTGCTCCCCAGAACCAATTTTCAACACGGGCAAGGTCGCACCCCTATTGAGGATACATGATGTGGCATGATTCTGTATTATGTTAGAAATTCACGCAAGAGCCATATGGAACTAAAATACATGAAGAATAGAATACACACAAACACATACGCACACACATACACACACATGCAGATATATAAATATATATTTGTATGAATGCATCTGATACATTAATGAACAAATTCTCTGAAATTAGATTGCTTTTTCTTTGCCTTATACAAAAGCATGCACTATTTATTGGCTTTTAAGCTGAGATACCTATGTAAAAAAATATAAGGCTTTTTGTTGTTCAGATTGCATCCTGGCAAAATTATTAAATTCACAAAGTTATCTTCCCAAGCCTCCTCTACCCACATTCTTATTTTTCCAGGATGGAAAAGCCTTTCCCAAACTTTAAATGCTCACCATCCTTTATTTACTTTTGTTATGCTGGGAAGACTCTGATATTAGCCATCCATGTGGCTGGTCAATTATATAAATATAAATGAGTTTGTCCTTTTAGAGCATTTGTATTTTAAGCTACTTATTTATAAACATGAAACACTATGTTTCCTATCAAAGGGACTTCAGCTTGCAACAAGTAGATATTTGGAGAAGTCATTCTTAGCTTTCTCATTTTCAGTTCATGCTTCCGTTCCCTGGGGAGCATAAGCTTGGGCTTCTGATGTCTAATCTGGGTGCTGTGGAGTTGGGGAGCTTGGTTTCTTTATACTATACTGGTTTCTTTCAGTATTTGGAACCTATTGGCTCTTGCTTCCGCCCTTAACCCAAAACAAGTCATCTTTTCCTACAGGTTTTATCTTAATCAAATTGATCTTTTCCCTTTCCTTTACCCCCAAACTTCAGATGTCTCTTTGTTTTTCAGCACTTTCGTCTGTTTGATTTTTAGAGCTGCAGTGAATGTCCATGAGGGCAGAGGCCATATAGGCCATATATGTTTTATTGACATCTGTATCCACAGCATCTGCGTGGTGCATGGGACATTGCTACTCAAGAAATAGTCCTGAATTAAGTATTAATGATATACTTTACAGTAATGTTTCTAACGTACCATCTTGGATTGTATCCTTTTCCATTTCTATTATTTTTAATTCTGGTAATGAAATTTGATAGTGTAATTTAGAAATTATCCTTCTCAATAGTGTTATGAAATATGTACACAAAAATATTTCTAGCCTGGCCAGTGTTCTCAGTGGTTAGAGCGCTGGCCCTCCCACAGAAGTGTCGTGAATTTGATTCCTGGTCAAGGGCAAACACCTGGGCTTCAGGCTTGATTCCCAGCCTGGTTGGGGCATGCATGCAGGAATCAATGTGTTTCTCTCACATTGATGTCTCTCTCTCTCTCTCTCTCTCTCTCTCTCTCTCTCTCTCTCTCTCTCTCTCTCTCCCCTCCAACCCCGTCTCTCCCAACTCTCTCTTCTTCCTCCCTCCACTCACTCAAAAAATTATATCCTCGAGTGAGGATTAACAAAAAAAATATTTCTATATGTGATTGGAAATGAGGAACAAGTATTATATGAAAGATGAAGTCAGAACATCCAAATAAACCCTAGGGAAAAGTCACTAAGTAAGCTAAATATATGAAAACTCATGAGTCATTTGAGCTCTCCTTATGTAAAATCAATAAAAATTGTTAACTAGTCTCTTTCAAATATTTTAGAGATTTATGGAAATTAGAAACAGGCTCAAATATATTTTTGAAAAAGTATAACCTATATTTAGAAAATTATAACCTATAAATCCTACTTGTGGCAAAATACTATAGAAAATTATTTAGCTAATAACATCTTGTATTTTTTAAAAAAAAATGAGGTTAGTTTCATTAGGAAAACACTATTAGGCTAACTTGTATCATCTCCCTTGACATTAGCAAGGTCATTATCCTTAATGTTCTTATCAACAAAGTTAGGGAATACTGTCCTACACATACAACTTTCTAGTTAATGCACAACTATGTGGATCCCTATAACCAGAAAGTAGTTAAAGTTGAGGAACAAGCAACTGGAAGTATGTGTAGGGTTTGGATCTGAGTTGAGTTTTCAGCATTTTATCTAAGTATCTGGTGGCAGAATAGAAAACATGTATCTGGTATTTCTGTGCCTGGCTCCATGGTGGAGAGAGCAGCATGGTGTTGAAGCAAGGATTAGAAATGAGCTTGTCAAAATGAAATGAAATAAAGGGAAGTAAAAACTAAGCAGTGAAATTCATTTAAGTAGAGGATTATGTCTTGAAGAAAAATGAGTAAAACAACCATACAAACATATTAGATTTTTGTTTGTGTTGTTATATTCATTTCTGTATCACTAATATTTATACTAATACCTAGTATATAACAAAGACTCAGTGAATATTTATTTAATGAATAAATGAATGAAGCACAATATAGAGAAAAGCTAACTATATGCCATGAAGGCAAAAGTAAAATTATTTCTAAGGAGATGGTGGTAAATACTAATAGACTGAATTGACTGTTAGAAAGAACTTTGGGAGAGCATATGTTAAAATTTTATTTCAGCCTTACATAAAAGAGAAAGGTTTCTCATAGGTCAGTTCAAAAATGCATTCTTACTTAGGAGCATTTTATTAGAGTAGTGGATAGTTAGGTATTGTTAGAATAGATAAAAATATGGGTTCAAGGTCAACAGTTAAACTCAACTAATTTTTGACAGCTAACTGGGTAGCTCTTTAGCTGGTTTCCATGGACAAGTCTTATCCCCAGTAAACATTATACAGGAAGCTAGCCAGTGCAGTAAGGATGAAAAACTCTATATAAAACTCTAATATGCAAATAGACTGAATGGTGCAACAACTGGCAGAATGACTGGTTGCTATGATGCACACCGACCACCAGAGAGCAGATGTTCAACCCAGGAGTTGCCCCCAGCCCAAAGGCTCCTACTGATGGTGGCGGGTCGGGCTGGTGAGTGGGCGGCGCCAGGCCAGCCAAGGTGGGTGCGAGCAGGAGCTCCGATCAACCTGCTGGTCACCTCACAGATTGGCCCGCACCAGGCCTCTAGTAATAATAATAAATGTTGGAAAGGAAAAAGTTAAAAAAAATCCCTTTTTATAAACTTATGATAGGAAATTAGGATTCCTCAGCCTAAGGATGGTGAAGAAGGCTGACAGGAAAAATAAACTGGTTCATTTGAAATATAGTGTTGAAAGAGACCTCAACCATTGACCATCAGGAAAACAAACAAGTGCGTCCCAGAGTAAATTAAGCCTGAACCTTCACTGGAGGCAAAAATGACAAAACTGAAGCTATCCTACTGAGGGCACATTATGAGAAGGTAGAGTTCTTTAGAAAAAGCAATGATGCTGGGAAAAATAGGAGGCAACAGGAAAAGAGGAAAACCAAATAGGAGATGGATTGACTCCATAAAAGAAGCTATAAGCATTTGTCTATAGGAACTGAGCAGGGCTGTTGAGGACAGAACTTTGTGGACATCATTCATTGATTGAGTCACTAGGAGTCAGAGCCAACATACAACTGGCAGAATGACGACACATACCACACATCCTAAGGAATCTACGAAGCAACCAGTAAAAATAAGTGTCACCCTCATCTTTGACTGGCATGTAGCTACTTAAAATTTACGAGCAAAATCTTAAACGTAAGTTTATTTCAGTCTGCCCTGGTACACAAATGCAAAGATGATTTTACTTCTCTTGGAAAGGTATCTAATAATATAATCACATAAATAACATTTTACCTGTTAACTTTTTTAACTTGACACCTTTCTCCATAAATGGATTGCAATAAACAGAACAGCCTACTGTTGATCTAATTAAGAAATTAGGAGTAAGTCAATTAAAACTATTTCCAGCATTCCTTTTAATTGATAGTGCCACATCCTGGCTTATAGTAGGGGGAGCAGACATATGATGCTACCTAGAGGTTATCTAGTATATATTAAACATGTTTTGAATATTAAAAAACTTCTTTTGTTATTGCTCCAAGTCTGGAACATAAAGCAACATTTTAAAATATTGTTTCATAGCAATGTAGATGCCCAGTAATAAGAAAAAGTCATATTGGTGCTGAAATAGTAACTAGTAACAGCTAAATCAGATGAAATATCAGAATTTTAATTTCTCTAGAGGCCAAGAATCTCATTCTGTTTTTTGTGAGTTTTTGTTGTTGTTTTGTTTTTACTTTCAATTATGTATAAATTTGAAATATCAAAAAGTAGCACAAAAACAAGGATGCTAATTGTCCCTTCTGAAAGAACACATTTGGATTGGGTGAGGAAAAAATAACTTTTGTCATCTGGTAGAGTATCTGGGTGTCATCTGGTAAATAATAGCCTCATATTAAGAAAAAGTCTTCTCAAAAATAACTTTTATTTTTGAGTTACCAGTTACCTAGTCTAATAAGCTGCTTTAAGTTTTAATTTTATCTCAGTATTTGCTACTTATCATATAAATAACATAAGCTAAAAATGCTGGGTGACAATAATATTAAAGTTTAGTTTTTAAGATAACATTAGTTTTATAAAATGTTATAAAATAATGATTATAGTCTTAAATATTTGAGTGCTATGAAGAATATATTTATGTATAAAGAAATGATACATAGCTTTAACTCATGATATTATTTTGCCAAAGGTTATTCATAATTATTTAATATTGTCCCAGATGTGACAATAGTTAGTCTTATTATTTGAGTATTAAAAAGAATAAGTTATGTATAGAAATATGATACATAGCTTTAAACTATCACTTGGTTGTATTTAGCCAAAGATTACTCATTATTGCTTAGTTTTAATGTTAGTCCCAAGTCTTAAAATTAATTATTTTGAATTACAGTTCACATTACCACTTCAAAATAATGTATCACAGTTCATGTAAAGACTTATCAGATAGCTATGACATTTATGGTTTCACATTACTGCAGCAATGCCTAAAATTTACAACCATTAAAGAAACAGGCTAGTTATAACTAGTTGTAATTCAGTATTGTTAAACATATCTACAGAGATGTAAATTTTTAGTGTAAGTAATGATCTGACTTAGACAACAAATATAGGGAATTTAGTAACTTCCCATTAAATAGGCATTCTGTTAAAGAACAGATTAGTCTTGCATGAAAAGCTTTATTGAGATATAAATTACCTACTATAATACTGATTTGTTTAAAGTATATAATTAAATGCTTTTTAGTGTAATTACAGAATTGTGCAATCATTACCATAATCCAATTTTGAAACATTTTATCACCTTAAAAAGAAGGCTGTAACCTTAGCTGTCACTCTTCACCATACCTCCCAGTTTGCTCAAACTTTGGACAGCCCCTAATCTATACTCTGATCTATAGATTGTCTATTCTGGACATTTTACATAATGGTATCGTACAATATGTGATTTTTATAACTTGCTTCTTTCTCTTAACACATATTCAAAGTTCATCCATGTATCAAGTTATACCATGTATCAATATGCTGTTCCTTTTCACTGCTAGATAATATTCCATTATATGGATATATCATGTATTCTGTATCCATTCATCAATTGCTGGACACTTAGGTTGTTTCCACTTTGGAATAGTGTCCCTAATAATATTCAGATACAAGTTTTTGTGTGGATTTTTTTTTCATTTCTTTTGGGTAAATATGTATAGAAGTGAAATTGCTGGATCATATGGTATCTATGTTTTTATTATTTTGATATAAATGAGGTATAATTTTTGTATCATTTCCACAACTGAAATAAAGTCAAGGCTAAGACATTGAACAAAATAGTTTAATTTGTCTAAGTATTCCTCATTACCAGAAATATCAGTTGAACATTGAAGTTTATATAATTCAACCGTAGTTTGCAAAGTACTATCAAAGCACTATTAAATTACTTTGGATTAAAAGTTCTGGTTAAGAACTCTAGAAAGGGCAAATGAAGGCTGACCAGATAGCAATTTTTCAGTTCCTTATCCTTAATGATCTTTACCCATTAAGTTTAAATTTCTCTTTTGTGAAAATTTCCCCCTCTTTTTGTTATGAGCACTGGGGCAATAACTATTTTTCATATTCCTTTATTCTACATATTTGTGTTTATTAGCTTCTGTCTGGAATATGTGATCTCCATTTATTTGAAGATTTAGTCTTGTTAATTTCTCTCTGGACAGAGGCAAAGGCAACTTTAAAAGTAAAACACTTCTAATTGGTTAACATTCTTTCACTGTTCTGTTGCCTGGGATGGTGATGGAGGGATTATCCTGATAAATTGTAGATCTCTATCTGTTTTGGTCTATTTAGAACTATTCTTTTCATTCACTGTCAGACCAAGTCCTGGCAGAAATTTCCCTTAACTCTTTTTCTTTTCACACCTAGGCCTGTTTGTTTAAGGAGGTGTTCTAGCACACAAGGGGCAAATTCCTGTGACCACTTAGCTTTCATTCTTAAAGGTGTTCTAAGCCAATAGGAAGCTGTAGGTCTAGTAGGTGGCCCAAGAACTCACTGACCACAAAAGCAAAACAATATAAATAACTGCTGTCAGACATAGGCAAATAGAAAACCTCTGAACCAATTCCTACACACTATTTTAACTGTTGGGGTAATGCAAATACAAATATATACACACAAACTCAATGCAAGCAAAACACAAAATAACGAGACTTTAGTGAATGTTATAAAAGGATAACTTTCAGAAAGTTCAGCATGACTCAAATATAAAATGAACATGTCAAAGACTTATTCAACTCCTTGATGAAGGAGCTGGCAGAATGGCAGAGTGGATTCAAAGAGCATTCAGGAATTATTTGGGGTTGGTGGGGTGGGAAAGACTTAGAATAATATTGGGAATTTAGATATAAAACCAGGCAATGTCCTTCAGGACAATAAAAAACATAATGTTTTGGGTTTTCTTATTGGACAAAAACCTACAAGTCTGAACTTTAATCAGTAGTAATTAATAAGTCAAAGAAAGTTATATTTTCATAAACAGTTTTTCAGTATTGCAATGAAAGAATAGTCTGCCCTCCCTTTGCTTCATTTCCAAGATTTAGATCTTTTTTGTCTTAACAATGCATACTTTCTCATTCCTAACTTTCCTTTTAAGGGCTTTGATTGTTTCTTAGTAATATAGCAGACATTTTGCATGGAATGTGTCAAATACAAAACACTGGCCATGGAAGTTCTCAAACATAAGACATGGGACAGAAACTTTGGGTTCTGCGCTTGACTTTCCTTTCTGAGCGTCCCTTATGTCACGCAATTATCAAAATACCTCTTTAATCTCCTCCTGGAAAGGAGTTCTGTTTTAACTCCAACCCCAAGTTTATTCAATCTTAGGGCCCAAACTGCTCTCCAAGCTTTCAACTTAGATGGTAAGTCATCTTAAGCCTCCCAGAACAAAAGTCCTGTCAGATGGCCATTAGACTTTGATACTCAAGTATTCAAATAGCTATAGATCAGTAAAAAAATCATGATTAGAAGAGATACACAAAGGATGTCAATAGCTAAATGCCTTGAACTATCTTGACCCAGAGGCTGCCAACAGCTCAGTTCATTTTGAGATGAGTAACCCCCACTGGATCTCCAAGAACCACTACAAATGTGGTCCAGGTAGTTTGGGTCTACAACCTGTTTTAGTATGGCCCACTTGCTGAAACTGGCTTGAAAATTTTTGAAGGGTTTGAAATATTTGTAAAAGACTATGCCACATAGACCAGATGTGACCTGTAAGGCCTAAATAGTTACTCTCTCTCCCTATGTAGAACAAGCTCGCTGATCCTGCATTATAAAACAACATTGACAGTGATCCTGTTAGCATGTATCCAAGTTTTATAACAAATTTCCTGTAAGGCAAAAGCTCTCTAGTAGACTAATTCAAAGATTTGCTCTTGGTAAGAACATTTCATAGGAAAAGAAACTGGTTAGAAAAATGTTAGATTTGACATCAAAAGAAAATAATATTTGGTTGTTTGACAGCTGATCAACTGTATGGGTGGTAACCAATTTCCCAGTTGTTAATGTCATTAAGGTTCATGAGAATCAATTACTTAAGAATTGTTTCAGGAGCACTGATTTCTTTTTCAAGGGAAGTTGAAAGTTATACAAACAGATTTGAGACAGTTTTTCTTTTGTAAGGCAGTCTGTTAGTATATTTTAAAAGTGTACTCTGGAATGTGAGAAAAGAAAAACAGACTCTAGGGATCTGTTGATGCCACATTAACTCTTACAGTTTAAGGCTACATAGCTAACTAAGAAGATGAAAACCTGCCCTGACCGGTTTGGTTCAATGGATAGAGCATCTGCCTGTGGACTGAAAGGTCTCAGGTTCGATTCCAGTCAAGGGCATGTAGCTTGGTTGCAGGCACATCCCCAGTAGGAGGTGTGCAGGAGGCAACTGATAGATGTTTCTAACTCTCTATCCCTCTCTCTTGTGCTTTGTAAAAAATTCAATAAAATACATTTTTTTAAAAAGAAGATGATGATGATGAAAACCTGGGGGGAGAGAGAAGACCATCACCAAGAGGATCAGAGCATTGAAAAGTTGAATCTGTGTGGGACAAATGAAAAGCACTGGCATGTTCCAGCTCAGATGATGACAAGGAGAGATTTCATAATTACTTTCAGAGGTATGAAGGGATCTCCAACTGAATATGGAGAATGGTTGGTTGTACATCTCTTCTGAAAAGAGATAAAAGTTTCTCCTGTAGCATAAGGATTTAAAAAGAAGAATTTTCTGTCATCAAGCCATCAGCCTTTCCACAAATTTTTCTAGAGGCTGGGTCTCGGGCAAATTTTAAAACTACAACTGAGTTCCTACTCTCTGCTATGGATTAAGTATGATCTTACCTAAAGGTTTCGCCAGATAATCCTTTGAGATCAGTCATGTGTTTTTAATTCAGGATGCAGTGCACCACCAGAGGGGCTGTTCTTTGAGATTAGAAGCCAACCGCTGTCCCTGGGACTTACTCTGTGACAGAGGGGTTAGGGTAAATAGACAGGTGACAAAGATAAGGAGGAAAACGGAAAATATGTGCACGTATTTAACTATCTGGAGAGAGAAACAATTAAAACTATGGCTCATAAGTCTAAGACCTGGAGGAGGAGAGGAAGCCATTTATATCTGAGAAAAGAGAGAGCCAGGCAGAGGGAACAGAAAATAAAAAGGCATGCCCCTGGCATGGTGGAGAAACAGCAAGAAGGTCACTGTGGGTGGAGGGCCCTGAGCGAGGAGGAGTTATTTAGACAGGGTGTTGTAGGCTCATTAAGAGTTCTGTCCACCTCTATTCTGAGAGAGGAGGAGCCATTAAAGAGTTCTGAATAAATGAGATTATAATCTAACTTGAGTTTTCAAAGGGTCACTCTCACTGCAGAGAAGCCACTGGCCAAATTTTAGCCTTCAGGGCTTTTGCATTCTCTCTTTTTAAACATTTCTATTTATTGATTTGAGAAGAGAGAGAAAAAAAAGATCCATTTGTTGTTCCACTTATTTATGCATTCATTGGTTACTTGTGGTCTGTGTGCTCACTGGGGATTGAACCCGCAACCTTGGTGTATTGGGGTAATGTTCTAACCAACTGAGCTATCCAGCCAGGGCAGGGTGTTTGCAGTCTTAAGAAATTATTGAAGACCTCAAAAAGCTTTATGGGGAGTACTTTTAGGCACTTTCTATGAATAGTAGATATAGAGAACTAACATACAATAAATGGGGTTTTTCAGAATCCAGAAGCTTCCTAGAAGAGAAGCCTCGCTCATATTTTCTTTATTGCATAACGAGCTTGACAGTTGCCATATACTGCCAGGCACTTTTCTAAATGTGTATCATTCAAAGAGGTCAGCCCAGAGCTAGACTTCAAACCTAGGTCTTCCTGGTTGTAAAATTTACACTGTAACCACCACTTTATGTTGAACAAAATGGTGAGTAGAGATGACTTTTATTTTTTTAAAGCATTCTTTAATCCTCACCTGAGGATATTTTTCCATTGATTTTTTAGAGAGAGTGGAAGAGAGAGGGAAAGACAGAAATATCTATGTGAGAGAAACACATGAGTTGGTTGTCTCCTGCACGCATTCCAACCAGGACCCAGGCCAAGGAGGAGCCGGCAAATGAGGTACAGGCCCTTGACTGGAATCGAACCTAGGACCCTTTAGTCCGCAGGCCGATGCTCTATCCACTGAGCAAACCGGCTAGAGCTAGTTTTATTTTTTAGATTAACGTTGCTGATTATGACTACACTTAAGAGTTCAGATGTTCAATGAGGTAATATATACATATAAAGTAATAACAGGAGTATTTTTATTTTACTTGGTATATAGTGTTTTAGACTAAGGACTTCATATCACTCTATATGTACAGAACAACTATAATTACTTCATAAGGAAGGTCATTTGCACAAATTACCTTTGAATTTTGTAGTAAAATGCAATGAGCCCTGACTAGTGTGGCTCGGTTGGTTGGAGTGTTATCCCATATACTGAAAGATTGCCAGTTCGGTCCCGTCAGGGTTTGATCTCTAGTTGGGGCATGTATGGAAAACAACCAATTGATGTCTCTCTCATATTGATGTTCCTCCCTCCCTCCATCCTTTTCCCTCTCTAAAAGAATCAATATGGACATCCTTGAGTGAGGATTTAAAAATTTTTTTTTTAATATTTTTTTATTGATTTCAGAGAGGAAGGAAAGGGGGAGAGAGAAATATCAATGATGAGAGAGAATCATTGATCAGCTGCTTCCTACATGTCCCCCCACTGGGGATGGAGCCTGCAATCCAGGCATGTGCCTCTGGCTGGAATCCAACCCAGGACCCTTCAGTCTGTAGGCTGACGCTCCATCACTGACCCAAAGTGGCCAAGGCTTTAAAATTTTTTTAAGCAATTAATATTATGCCCATGTTCTAAGTAGGAGCATATCCCATCATTATGAATAGTCCACATACGTGTGATAGTGGCCTCAGTAAGGAGTGGACATTGTGGTTCAGCAGAAAGATGCTTAGTAAGATGATAATCTTGTTTCTGCAGAATGTCTAGCAAACCTGTTCTTCAACAGAGTGAAAAATATTTTAGACCCAAACTGGAGCTATGCACATGGGACCATATTGCATTTTGAGAATTTTATACACAATAACAAAAATGTTTTAGGTGAGGCAGTAAAGTGTGTTGCTAATGTTAAGCGGCAGATGCATTTATAGAGGATTCGGGGATGTAAGTGTATGACCAAGAGCATGTCTATGTTTATTCAGCTGTAATGAGATGCGTCTTTTAATTGGAATACACCATGCTTTCAAAAAGCCCCCTTATGCCACATCCAAATAAGAGCAGAATAGGTTCCTTATAAGAGGAAACCACAGATCTTGAAAACAGTGGTGTTCCTTGGTGTTCTTTGGCCACACTACTGTTTGGTTTAACTAACGTTTCTGGTAATGGAATTGCTGGAGTCTCAGAATTAGTTTGCTTAGAATTTTTATGTTTCTGCCAGACCTCTTCCTGTTGACATATTCAAAATGAATAAAAATTACTTGTGTGACATCATAAGCAGTGTAAGTATAGCATTTGAAACCAGTCTAAGGCTCTGATATATTAATTAATCTATTTGGATGTGTTTGCTTGGAAACCTGGAATGAAACCTGTTTTAGAATACATTTGTTTTTAGAATATAATCTGAAAATGAGGTAGAAAATATTTAACCTCCATAACATTTTAAAATAGTCATTCCACATCTCTTAACATCTCATACTCCAACTAAGGCCTTTATTTAATAGAAGTGGAAAAGGCAGCAGGACCACAGTATTTTAAAAATAGAGAGCTATGTCCTCATTTTTTAGAAAGATTATACCAAAGCAACATCACTGTTTTTATATTGGAATCACCCATGAACCAGAAATCCTTATTACCTTTCTAAAATAAATTAATTGATATAAAAATTGAATCTGTGTATCATAAAGTGACAAACTATAAAATATTAATTAAAATTGTGAATGTATAGTATGCTGAAAATGGGCACTTTTCCAATTAAAAAAATGGAGTATCTGTACTCTCACTTAGCTCTTGGATAAAATAGATTTTTCCCCTTTGAATTCTTTAAAGTTATTGACCAAAAGAATGAAGAGCTAAAATATTTAAACCCAAAGAGTTAGGAGGCAGTAACAGAAATTTAAAAGAAAACAACTCTAATGTAATTACACTCAGTATAATATAAATTTAAAAGAAAGCATCTTTGATATTATAAGTTAATAGGAAATTTTAAGTAGTATCACTCTCAGTTCCTAAGAAATCCTTCTTTAAAGGAAAATATTCTTCCCCACTAATTCCTAGTTAAATCAAGAAGAAATTCAATTTTCAATTTTGTTCTTACCGTTGTCCATGAAATGTTAGGTTTAGTGACTTATAATAATTGGCTCTAAAACAGGTTACCTGGGTTGTCCTTAGTTCTCTGCTTGCCACTGTGTAACCCCAGGTAGGAGATTTAACCTTTTGAAGCCTCCAGTTCTTTAGTAAGAGTAAGTTAATAGTGCCTAGAACCTCGGCGTCGATGTTTAGAAATTAAACAATAGGATACATGTGAAGTGACTGACACCATCTACGTACAGAGTAAATCATAGCTCCCGTTGTGATGGTGTGAGGTTTTCCTTTCTCTGTAAGGATCTCTTTGCTGGGAAAGATTAATACTGCTATTCTACAAAAAAGCACTTATAAAATAAAAAATGGACCCTTCCAGAACTACATTTGTAATGTTCAGAGAATTTTCTACATTCAGAAAATTCTGGAGGGGTAAGTCATTGCTATACCTGTGGAGCTCCTTGTCACATAAAACCATTACTGCTCAGACAACTAGGCCAGAGGCTGTCAGTGCAGGGCAGCCTTTGCTCCTACAGAGTTCAGAGTGGAGGCGGGGAAACCAATGAGTATATAAATAACGCAGGGGAGTGAAGAAGTGAGCAGAGCAGGTAGGGAAAGTGTTGATCTTGGACTGCATATGAAAATACACAGCCGCAGGCTTCCAAAATAGAACACTGGAGTTATGGTCTAAGACCCTTTCAAATGTGATCCTAGTAGTGTGTTCTTCCCATGGGGGAGCCTGTGGATCTGGAGAGATGAGAGGTGGGGTCTGAGGTACATATTAACTAAAGATATGATTAGCCTATTCCTTATACTTATTAAACTATAAATTCATCAAGTACTAAAATCATTTTTTTAAGTATATGAGCTCTACTTTAGGAGGTCCAGATAAAGCTCTTTTTTTCCTTAAGACCTCATCTGGTGTGTTTTTTATTGCAAGAAGAGGAATTAAGATGTATCATCCCCATATACATGCTGGAATTACTCAGGATTCTTTAAGAACAAACCTCACCCCAGGCATTCTGATTTAACTGGACCCAAGCATTTCCAGGTGATTCTAATGTACAGCCAATGTTGAGAATCACCATTCTACCTACACACAGTTTTGTTTCCTCCAAGTTGTTCTAATACATTTCAAGAGACTGGCTCAGCCCAGATTCTGTCAACAGGTTTTCCAATTGGCATTTCCTAGTTTAATATCAGTCCATGTGTTCTCCCTTTGGAAACACATGTCACTTTCTGCCATTTCAGTAAGTGATTTGACTCCTGGAGAAACACTCAACTGAAGCTCTGAGCAGAGCAGGGGGAGGAGGGGAAAGCTTGCTCCCCTAGCAATATGCCTTCAGAGAGCAACTCTTACCCTCAAAACATAATTCACTGTCCTGTTTTGTCATATCACTATAAGCATGTTCTAGAATCTTCTATTCAGTCATTTATCAGGTTCTTACTGTATACCCTGAATCTCTCATGCAGCGATTTGAAGCCTGTTTTTATATATGAATTTGTAGCATTCTATACTTGATATGTCAGTTTGTCCATATACTTCCCAGCTCTTGACTTACCACTTAGACTTATCTGTGTCCTTTGCTTATCTCAATTTATGTAACATTTCTGTATAGATTTTGTTTCTACACAGAAATGTTACATGTATTATGCATACTAATGAAAAACAAGGGACTGAATCTAAGACCACTCTATCTAGCAAGGATATCATTCAGAATTGAAGGTGAAATTAGGAGCTTCACAGACAAAAAAAAACAAAAACAAAAAACACCAAAAATGGCTAAAGGAGTGCAAAGCAAGAAATGCTAACAGGACTGTTGTAAGAAGAAGAAATAGAGAGAAAGGGAGGAACACAAGCATAAAGAATTAAAATGGCAACAAATAAATATCTGTCAATAATAACCTTAAATGTAAATGAATTAAATGCACCAATAAAAAGACATAAGGTAGTTGAATGGATAAGAAAATAAGGCCTGAGGAGAAACCAAGATGGCAGCATAAGTAAACACCTACACAGCTGCCTTGCACAACAATATCAAAACTACAAAAACAACAAGACACCATCCAGAACCTGGAAAGATGGCTGAGTGGAAATTATACAATTAGAAGGAAAGAAGAAAGCATGTTGAGAATCAGCGGAGCTGCAAAAGGCTAAGGTGTGGAGATGCGCAAGTGCGTGGAGAGGACGGGCAGCTGAGTGAGCGACTGGCTTTCTAAAGCATTAGGGAGATCGAAGATCCTGACTGTGCTGAACTCCAGTTCCAGGCAAGTTTAAGGGAACCCAAATTCATTAGGAGAGAAACTGGATTGTCAGGAAAAGAGAAAGCACACTGAGACTCAGAGGAGTTGTGGAGGCAGAGGTCTGGAGGCATGTGCATGCAGAGAGGACTGACCAATGCCCAGGTGGCTGAGTGCCTGGCTGGCTTTCTAAAGTGGGAGGGAGGGAGACAGAAGCTGCCTACTATGCTGAACTCCAGTTCTGGGTGAGATACTGGGAATCAAGACTCATTCGGAGATAAACTGGACTGTCTGGTAGAGGGCAAAACTCGAGGGCAGCTCTCTCTCAGAGGAGCTTACAGCGATTACCGAGGGACACTGAGACACAGGGGACTCTTAAGGGAGGGTTTACAAAAAGCTAAGGCTATCTGCCCTATCCTGAGACTCCACCCTATCCAAGAGGCTTTTGCAATTTTGCAAGTCTTATCCCATAACATTGTCTCCAGCACAGAAGTTCTCTCAGCATAGATACAGATGATCCTCACAGCCAATTGGCCTGGAGGTCAATTCCTCCCAGTGATACCAACAAAAATCAAGACTTAAATACAACAAGGCTATATACACAGTCCACAAAGGGGGCACCAAGAATGTCCACCTCAGGTAATTGGGGAGGCTGAGCCACTGGGCTCTATAGGACACCTAGCACACAAAGCTACTCTACCAACTCAAGAAAACAGCGAAAATGTGGAGACAAACAGATCACAAACGAAAGAAATGGAGGAAAACAAATGACTGGATATAGAGTTCAAAACTACAGTAATAAGGTTTTTCAAGAATTTCCTAGAAAAGGCCAAATTTAGAGAGACCCTTGAGGGTATGAAAAAGGACCAACTAGAAATTAAACATACACTGACTGAAATAACAAAATATTATACAGAGTTCTAACAGCAGACTAGAGGAACACAAGAATCAAGTCAAAGATTTGAAATACAAAGAAGCAGAAAACACTCAACCGGAAAAACAAAACAAAAAAAGAACCTAAAAATTTAAGGATAGTGTAAGGACCCTCTGGGACAACCTCAAGTGTACCAACATCCGAATTATGGGGTGCCAGAAGAAGAAAGAGAGCAAGATACTGAAAACCTATTTGAAGAAATAATGACTGAAAACTTCCCCCACCTGGTAAAAGAAATAGACTTACAAGTCCAGGAAGCACACAGAACCTCAAATAAAAGGAACCCAAAGAGGATCACACCAAGACACATCATAATTAAAATGCCAAGAGCAAAAGACAGAGAATATTAAAAGCAGTAAGAGAAAAACAGTTAATTACCTACAAGGGAGCACCCATACGATTGTCAGCTGATTTCACAACAGGAACTATGCAGGCCAGACGGGGGTGGCAAGAAATATTCAAAGTGATGAATAGCAAAAACCTACAACTAAGATTACTTTACCCAGCAAAGCTATCATTCAGAATTGAAGGTCAGATAAAGAGCTTCACAGATAAGAAAAAAACTAAAGGAGTTCATCAGCACCAAACCAGTATTATATGAAATGCTGAAAGGTACTCTTTTAGAAGAGGAAGAAGAAGAAAAAGGTAAAGATAAAAATATGAACAACAAAAGTGAATCTAAAAATCAAATGAATTAAAAATCTGATGAACAGAATAAACTGGTAAACTGACAATTCTCAGGGGGAAAGGGGTATGGAGGTGCGAGAAGAGACTGGACAAAAATTATACACCTGTGGATGAGGACAGTTGTGGGGAGGTAAGGGCAGAGGGTGGGGTGGGAACTGGGTGGAGCTGAGCTATGGTGGGAAAAAAGGAGCAATTGAATCATCTAAACAATAAAGATTTATTAAATTAAGAAAAATTAAAAAAAAAAGAAAAAACAAGACCCATATATATGCTGTCTACAAGAAACTCATCTCAGAACAACAACAACAACAAATAATAATAATGCAGGGTGAAAGTGAAGGGTTGGAAAAAAGATATTCCATGCAAATGGAAATGAAAAACTGAGATAGCAATACGCATATCTGACAAAATAGACTTCAAAATGAAAGCCATAAAAAGAGACACTGAAGGCTACTTCATAATACTAACAAGAGATGTAATCCTGGTTAAAAACAAAAACAAAACAAAACAAAACATATATATATATACATACATATATATATATATGTATATATATATATATATATATGTATGTATATATATATGTATATATATATGGCTAATATGCTAAGTGTCCTTCCTACTGTCCAATCAATCACTGTGACACTCACTGACCAATGGGACAGATGCTCAATGCAGGAGCTGCCATGATATGTATAGAGAAATGGCACCGTGGACTTGGCACTGACAAAGCAACACTTGACTTTCCCCAAGTAGGACATAGGCCCTGCCACCACCCCAGAACAACAGCCCACCAAATCCTAGCCAATGCTGCCATGGTGCAAAAAGCGGCCCACAGCCCAGGCCAACCCACAAATGGTGTCTGAAGGCACCAGATAATGATGTTACATTTTTGTTGGTATTCTGAAGCCAAAGTTGTTGATAGAATATGTCTAAAGACCAGGTATTGCCACAGTGTACCTTTGAAGCTGAAAGAAGCTGACATCGTCAACAGAATGTATCTAAAGACCAACTATTGGCATAGTGTTCCTGTGAGGCTGAAAGAAAGTGAAATTATCGACAGACTATGTCTGAAGAACAACCTTTTGGCACAACATACCTCTAAAGCTGAAAGAAAGCGATGTCATTAACAGAACATGTCTGAAGAACAGTCATAGACAAGTACTACCAATACAGGTAGAAACTGCCTTCCTAGTGAAAATGAGGTAAATAAGGATGCAGTTATCAAACATGGTTGTGGTGGAATGACTTACACGTCAATTTTGCCTATTCCTAAATTTCTCTGATTAAAAACCATATGATGGAAAATTTACTCAATGTTGTAGCAAAAGCAAAGTTTGTCCAAATGATCTGAATTTTACAGAACATCTGGCATATATTTTAAAAATTAATGATAATCAAGATTCTGACTAAAAATTTCATAGAAAATATATTGTTATATCATTAAAATGTTCATACTACCTAAAGCAATATACAGATTCAGTACAATTTCATTAAAATATCAATAGCATATTTTACAGATCTAGAACAAACACTCCAAAAGTTTATATGAAACCAAAAATGTACCCCCTCCAAATAGCTGCAGCAATCTGGAGAAAGAAGAACAAAGTTGGAGGGATCACAATACCAGATATCAAGTTACACTCCAAAGCCACCATAATCAAAACAGCCTGGTACTGGCACAAGAACAGGCATGTAGATCAATGGAACAGAGAACCCAGAAATTGACCCAAGCTATTATGTTTAATTAATATTTTACATTAGAGGCAAGAGCATAAAGTAAAGATAGTTTCTTCAATAAATAATGTTGGGTTAATTGGAAAGGACATGTAAAAAAAAATGAATCTAGACCACTAACTAACATCATACATGAGAATAATCTCCAAATGGATAAAAATCTAAATGTAAACCATCCCATCTAATAATAGTAATATGCAAATTGACCATCACTCCAACACACAAGATAGCTCCCTCCATGTGGTCAAAGATACCTGCCCCCATGTGGACACAAGATGGCCACCACAGCATGGGAGGGCAGTTGGGAGTAATCAGGCCAGCAGGGGAGAGCAGTTGGGGGCGACTGGGGCTGCAGGGGAGGGCAGTTAGGGGTGACCAGGCCTGCAAGGGAGGACAGTTAGGGGTGACCAGGCCTGGAGAGGAAGGCAGTTAGGGCTGACCAGGCTTGCAGGGAAGGACAGTTAGGGGTGACCAGACCTGTAGGGGAGGGCAGTTAGGGGTGACCAGGCCTGCAGGGGAGGGCAATTAGGGGCAATCAGGCCAGCAGGGGAGCAGTTAGGCATCAGTCAGACTGGCAGGGGAGTGGTTAGGGGATGATCAGGCTGGCAGGCAGAAGCGGTTAGGGGAAATCAGGAAGGCAGGCAGGTGAGTGGTTGGGAGCCAGCAGTCCTGAATTGTGAGTGGGATGTCTGACTGCCCATTTAGGCCCGACCCGGGCCTAAATGAGGTAGGATCGAGCCTAAACAGGCAGTTGGACATCCCTTGAGGGGTCCCAGATTGGAGAGGGTGCAGGCTGGGCTGAGGGATAACCCTCCATCCCATGCACGAATTTCATGCACCGGCCTCTAATGAAACTATAAAAATCCTTGAAGAAAATGTAGCCAGCAAAATATCAGACATCTCACATAGCAACATTTTTACTGATAAGATGCCTATGGAAGACTAACAATGAAAAAATAATCAAATGGGACTAGATCAAAATAAAAAGCTTCTGCACAGTAAAAGAAATCAGCAAAATGAATAGGGAACTCACTATATGGGAGAAAATGTATTTGTCAGTGATACATCTGATAAGGGGTTAATTTCCAAAAGATATAAAGTACTCAGACAACTCAACAAAAGGAAGATAAGCAAACCAATAAAAAGATGGGCAGAGTACCTAAATAGACACTTCTCCAAAGTGTACATAGAAATGGCCAAGAGACATCTGAAAAAATGCTCAATGTCATTAATCATCAGGGAGATGCAAATTAAAACAACAATGAGGTATCACCTCACACCTGCCAGATTGGCTACTATCCATTAAGTCAACAAATGACAAGTGCCAGCAAAGATGTGGTAAAAAAAAAAAAAAAGGAACCCTAGTACTCTGTTGGTGGAAATGCAGACTGGTACAGCCACTATTGTAAACAGTGTGGAGTTGCCTAAAAAAAATTTAAAATGGAACTGCCATTTGACCCAGTGATCCTACTTCTAGGAATATATCCTAAGAATCCTAAAACACCAATCTGAAAGAATATATGCACCCCTATGTTCATAGCAGTGTTATTTATAATAGCTAAGATCTGGAAAAAGCCCCTGTGCCCATCAGTAGATGTATGGATAAAAAAAACACTGTGATACATTTACACAATGGAATACTATGCAGCTGTAAAAAAGAAGGATCTCTTACCCTTTGAGACAGCATGAAATGACCTGGAGAGTATTATGCTAAGTGAAATAAGCTGGTCACAGAAAGACAAGTACCACTTAGCCAGTCTCAGAAAGACAAGTACTACTTTTATGTGAAATCTAAAGAACAAAATAAACTGTAAAAAAAAAAAAATCCAGAGACACAGAAGGATGCAACAGACAGGATTTTCAGAGGGAAGAGGTGAAGGCAGGGAAGAGATCAACCAAAGTACTTGTCTGTAACAGTGGGGCAAAACCCTGGTGAGGGGATGGACGCAGGGAGGAGAGGCTCAATGGGGAGAAAGGACATCTGCAATGCTTTCAACAATTAAGATCAATTTTTTAAAAATGTACTATGTTTCAAGATAGTAAATGCTCTGGAGAAAAATGAGGAAGGACAGGAGGAAACAGAGTGTTGGATTTGTGGGTGGGGTTGTAATATTACATCTGCTTTGCAGTAATATCCAAGCAAGGGGCTGGTGAAGGCTTGGATCAGAGTGACAGTGACAGAGATGGTGAAATGTGGTTGGACTCAGGATTAAGTTTCAGCAAGTCCTGAAGAAGGTCAGGGGTTGGGCCACACAGATATCAACAAGAGGAGAATTCCAGGCAAGGATCTAGAAATGCAAAGAGGAAGGAGTGAACCCGTTGTTCAAGAAGTGCCAGTGTGGCTGGAGTAAAGCAAGAGTAAAGGAGAAGGCTATACCACTGTTATCAAGGTTGGGGGGCGTGCCAAGTATGAGGGGCCTTGTGAGATTTTTGTACAGATTTTGGCTTTTCCTCTAAGTGAGAAATGGTTTTGAGCAAAGGAGAAACTCAGTAATTTAATAGGTCATTCTGGTTGCTCAGTTGAGACTTATCTCAAGGAGTCAATGGTAGAAGCAAAGAGACCAATCATGAGGCTATTGCAATAATAATTAGTTGAGGACATGGTCCAGGGTGATAGCAATCGAGATGAGTCAGAAATGATTGCCATCTGGATACATTTTTGCTAATTTGCTGCTTTTAAATAAATGTCCATCCAAGAATTCTCCTATTCCTCTTAAAAGATAGAGCCTCAAAGCCTATTAAGGGACCCAAATGATGTTTGTTACAGCAAATGATTACCTTTCTGGCTTTTGAATACTAAAAGTTCAGTGTCTTTTTTTTTTTTTAAAGAATGATGGTATTGTAACTGCCCACAGACTTCACTTTCTCATTTTTCTACAGTTGTGTGTTGCTGGTCATTTGCCATTGAGTATCTTGATCCCAATCATCAATGGTCACTACTACTACTACACTGCTGTTGCTTAGAAAACACCTGTTCTTCTCTTCTTGTGGTCTTTACCTTATTCCATAGTACAGAGAATGTCACTGTGGGAGTCAATGAGAGTAGAGATAACAACATGATACTGCTAATGTTATAAAGGAACTCAAGATTCAAAATCAATCAGGCTGAGAACACTTCTTAATTCTTGTCTCCCCTCTTCCAACTCACTGAACAAGGCAAAGAAAAATTTTCCTTTTCAACCTCCACATAAATCTCCTAAGAGGCCTTTTATGCCTTCTTTGCCTCCACTATATCCCTAAGCATAATGCAGGTGTTACGAAAAAGTGCAGAGTTGCAAAAGAAATCTAGTGGTTCTTTTTCCCAAAACCAAGTGCACCTAACTCTAAAGTCTGGTATTCACAGAAATGTTTCTGTTATATATGTTTCACAAGTGGGTAATTTAAAAATAGATATGCACTCATTTTTCATTCATTCAGCAACTATTGAGTATTTGTTTGTTTGTTTGTTTATGTTCCAGGCACTGTTCTGCATACTGGGAGATAAGAGTGAACAAAACAAAGCCCCCTTTTCTAATGGAATTGTAAGGTGGGAGACAGAACAAAACACAAGTAAGCACGTGTAATATTATATCGGTTAAGCTAATGTTGTTGAGAAAAGTAACTTAGAGGATGAAAAAGGTAATGCTGGGATGGTGTGTTACTGGTGGTGGCAAGTTAGTATTAATATTGTAAATATGATGATCAGAGAATGTGTCTCTGATAAGACATTTGTGCAGAAAAATACAGGAAGTGAGAGAGTGATCCAATCCCACATCTGGTTGGAAAATGCCCCTTGCTGCTATTAATCCTTAGGTAGTTTTCTTCTCTCTACATATACTTCCTAAGTGACTCCATTCTGTGGCTTTAACTACTTTCTATACCCTAATCATTCCCAAATGTATGTCTTCAGGCCAGATCTTTCAACGCTAGCCTAATACATCCAACTATTAATGGAACCCCTCCACCTGGAAGGCTGACATCGCAGGTTTAACAGGTCTCTGGTGAAACTTTTTCCTACCCCCTCCCCACAGCTGCTATTCTGTAACTTTCCTCTCCCTTTAGTAAATGGCAGTTCCATCCTTTCTGATTTCCAAAGTCAGAAAGCTTGGTGTTATCTCCCTGTCTCAAACCCCACACCAACCCATCATGTAGATTATGCATTCCTTAAATTGGGGAAAACTTGAGAAGGAAGAATTTGGGAAGCTGGGATGAAGAAATTGAGGTAAAATAGAAAGCAGGGCAGTAACAGAAATATCTGCAAGGTGGTCTCTGATGATATGAAGAAAACTGAGGCTGAGGGAACGTAGCTGGGGAACTCAGGTTGCTGTGAAATGACATCAAAGTCAGACTCCTCTAACAGAGCTGCAACTTCAGAGTTGTCCGATATGTCTGGATATGCTTTCACGTCAAAAATTAGTTGGCAGCACTAAGGCTGTGGCGCCATGGATTGGGCAGAGACATTAGGTACCCTTGAGAATTCTTTTCATAAGTTCATCTAGAGCATTTTCTACTCCCTGTCTCTGGAAACATTGTGGGGCCTGACTGGGAAAGGCAAAATGCAGAGTCATAATTTTTAAAAAGCAGTGAACATTTGAACCATTTTTTTTTTTAAGGAAAACTAATCCTCTCTGTGCGCATCTGCAATAAACCAAAACACTTGGCTGAAACACCAGGAAAGGGAGATTCTGATCATTTTCTAGGGACAAGGGGTAGTTAATAATTGTCTTGACCAAATTAATTGGAACAAGAACAATGAAAAGGAAGTAAGTAGTCACTGTCCTTCTATTTTAATTTGGTGTACATTTCCCGGTATTCAAATTCCCGGTACAGAGGGTTCTTGTTGCTTTGCCACACTGAATTCCTAGAAATCACACACTTATCCCACTGAAGGATTGGAACTGCGTGGAATTTAGGGATTGCATTCTCCACCCAAGGAATTAGTACCAGACTCCCTCCGCAAAAAAAAAAAAAAAAAAAAATTGGTGTAATCAAGAGTATTGCATAAGGATCTCCTGTGGCTGCGGTAAAATTCTGTTTTTTTAGAAGAGTAAGTCCCATACCGGTAATTCCTTTACAGAGAGAGGCTGAGTCCTTTCTGACCTTTAAAGAAATCTTTCCTCATACTGGACTTCTCTCCCAGCACCAGATTTTAGGTTAGATTGTGCAAATCGCAAATATGCCCTGAATTCAGTCCTCAGATAGCAAACTGCACAAATAGATGTTTTTGCCAATGGATGACAGGCTAAAATTCCAATAAAGGAGGTTGTTAGAGACAAAAAAATTTCTCTCATGAAGTCGAATGAGCTTGGGCATTGGCATCTGACATACCTGAGTGGGAAGTTTTGCTGCGCCATTCACAGGCTTTGTAACCTTGGAGAAATCACTTAGTCTCTCTTTGCACCTTTCCTTCACTGTAGTGCCAAGATAATACCTACCTCATGGTTTCAACATGGAAGTTAAAAGGATAGCTCAACAGATAACAACTTTAATGCCGGGCATTTAAGAGGCACAATAATATTAAATGTTCATGGTTTCTCACTTTTCCTTTCCCATTTAACACAAATGTTTCTTTCAAAGTTTATTTCTTGTATCATTATAAATAATTTTAGTGTGATACCTCAAGTTAGAACTAGAGGCTGCAAACACCAAGGAATTCTTACTCTTAATAGTGAACTCTATTTCACACTTATCAGGTTTATTAGCTTTATTGATAGTATACTCAATATACTATCCTACACAATACTGTAATCATTAGTGATTGCCACAATTATCTCTTACATACTTTACAACCCTGTGAAGGAAGCTATACCTTTTAAATATGAAGAAACAAAAGGATTTAGGGACCTGCTCATGGTCACCCAGTTTACAAGTGGCAGAGCCAGGATTCAGAATGAGACACTTGGCCTTCAGTGCTGTGCCCCCAACCACTATAATGCTACGTTAATATGAATGTCTGGTATGGTCTTAATTATGAGAGATTATCACCTCCAAAAAAAAGTAGAGTTTGAACATAGAAAAATGTAACCTATTCCTTATGTTTGTTTGTTTTTTTCTTTTGCCTTTTCTTGTTAATGAAGCCAGAGCTCTAGAATGAGTGGAAGTTTTGTACCATTTGGGGGAAAGTGGGTGGGTAGAAATAATACAAAAGCTGAACATTTTAAATAATTTAAGATCACACATAACTTAAGAAAGTCTAATTTGATCACTGCAGACACTTTGCTCCCCCCTATTTAATAATGTGAGTTAAAGAAAAGAAAGGTGCAGGATATTTATTACTTCAGCCTAATCCTTACTACTATGCTTCTCCACCTTTGGATATTTTCTTTCTTTAATCCGTTTATATGTGTGTGTGTTTTTTTTTTCTGTCACCATGGTAAAACTCATTCCATGATGTGAAAGACCTTATGCTGAAGAAAATTTTCTTAAATGTCAAGTCTCACATTTTCATTTCCACATTTTTATCTTGGTGTTACTAGGGCAACCCAAATAATTTCATTTTTTTCTTTGAAGTTGATACCTTTAAAGCTGTTATACCCTCCTGCTGACTCACTCATGTTTTTATGATTGTTTTTCTCATTTAATTCCAGTAACTACTTTCTTTACACAGATGTTTTCTGTTTTTCTATAGTCATAATAGCTGATGTATTGTTGGTGTAGTGTTTACATATTTGGGGGGATTATAAATCCCACTGAAGATTTAAAAAGTGCTGTGGACCTTCTCACCAGGAAAAAATAAATCCAGTTTAAGAAATAATGGATAAACATACAATGCGGTAGAAATTGTCTTTTCAATTCATGGTGTTGGGAAAACTGTACAGACACATGCAAAAGAATGAAATGGGACCACTATCTTACCATACACAAAAATTAACTCAAAATGTGTTAAAGACTTATTTAATACCTGAAACCATAAAACTCCTAGAAGAAAACATGAAGTGTCAGATTCTTGACATCAGTCTTGACAATATTTTTTTGATTTAACACCAAATCAAAAACAACAAGAGCAAAAAGAAATAAGTGGGACTACAGCAAACTAAAAGCTTCTGTGAAGCAAAACCATTAGCAAGACAAAAAGGCAACCTATGGAATGGGGAAAATATTTGTAAATAACATATCTGCTAAGGGGTTCATATTCAAAATATATAAAGAACTCATAATAACTCAATAGAAAACAATCTGCTTAAAGAAAAACAGGCAGAGGACCTACATAGACATTTTTCCAAGAAGACATACAGATGGCCAACAAATGCATGAAGAAGTGCTTAGCATCACTAATCAGGGAAATGCAAATCAAAACCACAAGGAAATATCACCTTATACCTGTTAGAATGTTTATTATAAAAAATCAAAAAGAAATAGTAAATGTTGGGGAGGATGTGGAGAAAAGGTTGGTGGGTATGTATGTTGGTACAGTCACTATGGATAACAGCATGGACGTTCCTCAAAAGACTAAAACCAAAACTACCATATGATCCAGAAATTCTCCTTCTGAGTATTTACCAAAGGAATGAAAACTTTTAACTTAAAAAGATGCCTGCACTGCAATACTCATTGCAGCACTATTAACAATTAGAGGCCTGGTGCACAAAATTTATGCACAGGGGACAAGGGTGTGTCCCTCAGCCCAGCCTGCACCCTTTCCAATATGGGACCCCTTGAGGGATATCAAACTGCCCATTTGGACCGGGCCTAAACGGTCAGTCGGACATCCCTCTCACAATCTTGGACTGCTGGCTCCCAACTGCTGGCCTGCCTGCCTTCCTGATTGCCCCTAACTGCTTCTGCCTGCCAGCCTGATTACCCACTAACCACTCCCCTGCCAGCCTGATTGATGCCTAACTGCTCCGCTGCCAGCCTGTTTGCCCCTAACTGCCTTCCCTTGCTGGCCTGGTCATCCCTAACTGCCCTCCCCTGCAGGCTTGATTGCCCCCATCTGCCCTCCCTTGCAGTCCTGGTCTCTCCCAACTGCCCTCCCCTGCCGGCCTGATCACCCACAACTTCCATACTTTGCAGGCCATCTTGTGGTGGCCGTCTTGTGTCCACATGGGGGCAGGATCTTGTGACCACATGGGGAAGTCATCTTGTGTGTTGGAGTGATGGTCAATCTGCATATTACTTTTTTATTAAATACGATAGAGGCTTGGTGCATGGGTGGGGGCCAGCTGGTTTGCCCTGAAGGGTGTCCCGGATCAGGTGGAGGTTTCCTTGGGTCGTGGGGTGGCCTGGGTGAGAGGCCTGTGGTATCTGGGATTTATTTATCTTCTACAGTTGAAACTTTGTAGCCTTAAGTGGAGGCCAAGGCAGGCCAGGCCTGTAGAAAGCTTGGCTTCCTCCATTGCTGGGGAAACCCAAGCCTCCCTCCTGCTCTCTCTGTGGCCACAGCCATCTTGGTTGGGGTTAATTTGCCTACTTGCTCCTGATTGGCTGGTGGATGAGGCTGGTGGGCATGGCTTGTGGTGAAGCGGAGGTATGGTCAATTTGTATATTACCCTTAGATAGGATAGCCAAGACATATACACAACCTAAGTGTTTTTCAATAGATAACACAAATGTGATAAATATGTATACATACTAGTATTATGTATATAATTCAGCCATGAAAAGGACAGAAAGCCTACCATTTGCAACAACATGGATGGACCTTATGCAACATGAAAACTTTATGATAAGTGAAATAAGTGAGACAAAGAAAGATAAATACTATGTGATCTCATGTATATGTGGACCCTAAAAATAATTTTTTAAAACACTGAATTCATAGATATAGATATCAGATTGGTAGTTACCAAAGGCAGGGAGCAAGTGTGAAATGCATAAGGTGATCAAGAGGTACAAATTTTCATTTATAAGATAAATAAATCCCAGAGATATAATGTACAGCATGGTGACTATAGTTACCTGTACTGCATGGTATACCTCAAAGTTGCTAAGAGAGTAGATTTTAAAAGTTCTCATCATAAGGAAAACAGATTATATAACTATATATTGTGATGAATATTAACTAAACTTATTCTGGTAATCATTTCATAATATATACATATATCAAATCATTGTTATTAGTATATACCTAAAACTAATGCAGTATTGTATGTCAATTAAAAAAATAAATAATGGATGGAAATAATAAATAGCCTCTCTAATTGTACCTCTTTTTTAAAAATATATTTTTATTGATTTCAGAGAGGATGGGAGAGGGAGAGAGAGATATAAACATCAATGATGAGAAAGAATCATTGATCAGCTGTCTCCTGCATGGCCCCTGCTCAGGATCAAGCCCACAGTCCAGGCATGTGCTCCAATGGGGTGTGACCTCCTGGTTCATAGGTCGACACTCATCCAGTGAGCCACGCTGGCCAGGCTAATAATACCTCTTATTATCCAAATCTATTTGGTTCTTGAGTTTTGAATAGCAAGTTAAAAGGATTCATATAGCAGGGGATTTATATTAAAATGTATCTACCCCAAACTATTCTAAGTTCAGATTGTAAAAGTTAAGAGAGCTGTTTATTTCGTTTTCATTTTTACTTCAACCCAGAGCAATGTCACGCTAGGTTTTATATCTCTGACAAACTGCTTGTAGGGGTTAAATGGCCATTTGGTGTGTATCTCTTTTAATGCTGGTCTGGCTCACACAAACCCTTGGGGTTTGAATTCATACAAAGAGCTGAGGAGCAAAGAGAGGGATAACACGTTTGAGTCTCCTTGTTTACAGATCTATTCCTCACATATTCGACTACAGCTTTTTATTTATGTTTTATCTCTAATACTTGACACATAGTAATTGGATAATGAATGATGAAAAAAGGAGAGAGGAAGGAAAGGGGGAGGACAGGAGGAAGAAGTAAAAGGAAGAAAAAAGGATGTATCAAAGGGAACAAAGAAGAGAAGTTAAAAACAGCCCAAAGGAGACTATCCTCCCACCAGAGACCGAATATCCTCCAAAGTCCATTCCTAAGCAGGAACTGGAACTTAAGTGTGTTATCTACCCTGCAGGCTGAACCCTGTTTGGGCAGATGCAGGGGAGAGCAGTAGCCTTTAGCCCTCATAGTTGCCACTTGTGTTCAGTCCCAGGAAATTACTGAGCAGCCCGCTCACTGGTAGGACTGGCCCACTGAGGTTCTAGAACAACTTTCACTCTTTGTGATGAGAATTTTGTAAATTCAGTACAAGCACAGGCTGCTCAACCAGAACTGTGGGCATCTTCACACTGCATTAACAAGTTGAGGCATAATGAGGAGGATGACCCGGGGGACTTGGTGGAGTTTGGTCCACGTGTTTTAGAAGACAGTTTAGCAGCAGGAAAAAAAAAAAAAAACACAAAAAAACCTGTTTGGTCTACAGGCTTCTATAAAAAGGTTGCTTGGGGTAAATTTGCACAAATGTCTTAATTAAAGATTCTTGGTGAGTGTTGATGGCTTTTTGCCAATTTTAGTCTGAGAACGTAACTTACTGCTCCCTTGGTCTCACGGAATCGGGACCAGCTCAAGCTAGCCCGTGTCTCCAGAGACAGAAAATACGAGGTCCACCCTAACTCAAAATAAACAAAAACAAAATATTTATAGTGAGTGATGGAGGACAAAATGATACATCTCAGAGTGGGGACAAAAAGCCATTACACTGCAGACCTTTCATCCTGCCTGGAATGTTCTCCTGGCCCTGGCCTCCAGTTGTCCCTAGATAGCCATTCCCACCTGCACTTCATGTTTCCATGCAGCATCACTTCTAACCCCCAGTAGCTCAGGCGCCTCAATGTACTATCAGAGTATCCTAGATTCCCACTTCCTCACACTTGTCCCAATTTTGATTAAACGGTTTTGTGTAATTATTTACTACCTGTCTTTCCAACATAATGTAAGGTTCATAGGGACAGTGGTTATCTCTCTCTTACTCACTGTATATCTACATTACTGACCTTAATATCTTGCAGATGAAAGCTACTCTAGTGTTCAGAGAAAGAATGAGTAATGCTCCCTGGCACTGTAGTAGGTGCTAGGCAGGGAGATAGAGATTTTCAAAGTCATTCACTGCTTTTATCCTTGGGAAACTTTGTGCTCCTGGAGTAGCAATATCCAATGACACTTCATCCCTCTCTCGGCCTCCAGAAGGAGCCCTGGTTGAATTAAGGACATATGGCTCTCCATCTCATTTTCCCAAACCCCACTTCTTTCCCATAAGAATCCTGACACTGACCCTGTTTGTAACAAAGGATACTGAGTAGAAGGGAACCAGCGTGTTTTCCCACCAATTTCTATTTCTCTGTTGAGTGGAAATGTATTTTGTTTTTAAACAATTTTAATTTATGTCTGCGTAACCATCTTATAGGCCCCTAAAACATTGATCTGTTTTTAACATGGAAAAAAACATTTTTAACATGGGTCATCTGAAAAATACTATCAACATTAAACAACAATTAAAAACAAACAAATCCCACAGTTGTTTCATAAACGTTCTCTTTTCTCTTGACCCTGCGCCACCCAAAAGATCATCCACTCATTCTGAAATCCCTCTTTTCTTCTGAACTTCCAACAAATGTTTTGAAATGTTTGACTTAAAAATAAGTTTCATTTTGCTTCTTTCTTAGTTTTTTTTTCTACTAAAGCTAACATTATAAATAAATTTCTGTGACCTTGCTACACATTTTTTCTTTTTACTTTTTAGGATTTGTGATTAATACATAAAACTTCCCAATTTAACAACTCTTGAACTAGTTTTGCTCCTTTTAAGCATCCCGTATCCACCTTTTCATCCCATTGATGAAGTTACTGGACAAAACCACTTCTGAAACTGTGTTAAGATAACTAGATGTCACCATGCAAGTTGGTATATTGCTCAGCTTCAATAGGTTGTTTTCTAGGTTTCTCAACCACTTTAAACAAATTTGGCAGGGTTCTCAAAATCTTTGATCTAGTTTTCTCAGGAAGACTTTATATAGCCCCAAACTGTCTGATTAACAATAGCAATGGCAAGTAAATAGTTTCAAAATACTATAGTTTGTCTATAAAGATGATATTGAGTTGGGTATTGTTCCAAATTGTTGACAAAGTATTCAAATGAATAGTCTGAGATCTCACACACTATTCTCATAACTTTGTTTTTAATTCACGATTTATTTATTTGATGAATAAATGTTAAGCACCTATTTTGTGCCAAAGATTGTTTGGTGCTGGGAAAATAGTGGAGACTGACATTAATCCAAGAACCATACAGATGAATGGAGAATGGTATCTATGACAGGGGCCAGCTATCAAGGGAAGTCCATTGTACTTCTCTTGAGGGCCTCTGGTGCTGGACTTGACCAGGTCAGGGAGGTCAGGGATGGTTTTGTGAGCAGGTGGTGTTAGAGCTGAGCTCTGCAGGTTGTTTCAGAATCAGAAAAGCAAGGGGGAATTAAAAGAACATTCCAATTACAGTACTAGCACCACAAGGCCCTGCTACTATTGCTTGTATCTCCTTTTAGTGACCTTTGAGAGCCACACATGTCACATGATTGTTGCAATTATGTGATGTCTATCACCTAGTTTCACTGTTTCCTTTGCAATCATTTTGTTGTTGTTTTTAACTAAATATATTACTTCAAAAACATGTATTTTCATGAATCATTCATACATTTCAAGCATTTCTTCTGTTTTGATTCTTGTCAAAGTCTAGGTTGGAGAGGCAAGTGGCCTTTAACCTATTCTCCTAGAGCAGTGGTTCCCAACGTTTCTAATGCCGTGACCCTTTAATACAGTTCTTCATGTTGTAGTGACTCCCAACCATAAAATTATTTTTGTTTCTACTTCATAACCATAATTTTGCTACTGTTATGAATCACAATGTAAATATCTGTGTTTTCCGATGGTCTTAGGTGACTGAAACTACCTACAGGCTGCTGTAGAGCCTAAGACCATTGAAAAACACAGATATTTACATTACGATTCATAACAGTAGCAAAATTACTGTTATGAAGTAGAAACAAAAATAATTTTATGGTTGGGAGTCACCACAACATGAGGAACTGTATTAAAGGGTCACAGCATTAGGAAGGTTGAGAACCACTGTCCTAGAGCCTTGTATGTCTCCTTCAGATTCTAGGATCTGAGACTCTACAACTATTGAATATCATTATATTAGATTTTATTTAGCTTTGCTGTGAGAAATAAGAGTTGGAAGAGGGAACTCATAAAATGTCTTACTTGGAAAAGATGGGCATTAAATCAATATGTTAAATTTAGAGCCAAAGTAAAAAAAATATTTTTTTTTTCTTGTAGGCACAATGTATTGACTTAAATATTTATTGGTTGGATGGACAGAAACCAAATATTCTAATGCTCAGGTACATTCACGGCAGTTTTAATATTCTGACAGTGAAAGTCTGGTAGTTGCTGATTTCCTTATGCAGAGTTGGGTTTTTATTTCTTCCCTGGAGGCTTGAGACCCAAACATCTTTCTTCCATCACTTTATGGGAGCACGTCCAGGGGGAAAGACAATGAGCAGTCTTCCTGAGAATCTTCTTGAAAAGCCCCAAACAGAATCACTCAGCAGTTAGTTTTTCTGCTATTAGGAACCCTTCTAAGATCCTTGATCTTAAAAAGGAAATTTTAGATGGGAGGTTCCAGTAAAGATGAGTTTAATAATAAAAAGGACAATAAAAACAGTCAGACTATAAATCCATTCCTCTTTTAATCTCTCACTTTAAACACCAATCTCTTGTTTCCTGAGCAATGTTTACTGTTTCCTACTTGTTGCATTTAACATAGCTGGAAATTTAAAATTTTTTACCCCATTAAAAACAAGAAGCTTAGTGGGCAACTTTTGATAAGTTGCTTTAATTCCCTGACACACATTTGGTTGGCTGTGTTTTTATAAGTACCAGTCTATCTGAAGTTGTGAAAAGGTATTTGTTAAACACACCAAACTTCTTGTTGGAACAAAAAAGACAACTCCTCCCTTCGCCCCCCCACCCCCATAGAATCATTTGGAATTTAACTTAACAAACTACTGAGCATTTTAGGCCATGGAGCTAGCAATATGAATGAAAAGGTGACCCTTGTCTTTTTAGATTATGCTACACTCCAGAGGGTGAAAAATAAACAAAAAACATTAGTTTGAATGTTCTGAAGGGCAGGACTTTTACTGTGTTCTCTATCTTTCTCTCCTTGGATTCCTTCATCAGGAAACAAGGAGCCCTCCTCATAGACTATCCAAACTTGTTTGGTTTGCATTTTCTGTCCTGTACATACATGTATGTTCATGTTATGTCTGCTACTTAGAACTATTGGACTTTTTGCTCAAGGGGAAAAGTGGATTGGAGATAAAACTCAGTCTCTTTTCCTTTGGAAGAAAACATAGTCTTCAAAAACAATCATTACAAATTACAAAAACTAATTTTAGGCTTCATTTTTTAATGTTGAGACTGATAAAAAGATATGAAACCTTGTCTAAATCACATTTGAATGATATCGAGAGTTTGAGGGGAAACACAGTGTCTTTCCAAGGATTTGGGATATTATGGAGGAAGGGGAGGTAAATATACACTCTGCCTTCTGGAAAATTGTACCTGATTTAAAGGAAGTAGAGACAACATGGAATGCAGAGGTGACCGAGAAGACCAGTGGGATGCAGAGAGAGCTGAAGCCATATTTCTCAGAGAGGCTCTAGGTGTATTCAGAATAACAGAGATGAGGGAGGGAATGAGTAACTGGTGATAATCTTTTCTGTTCAGTTTTTTAAAGACTATTAGATTACATGTTAGCATCATTTCAGAAAAGATTTCTGAATTTAAATTTACTTAATATATACGGAATAAGCATTAAATAATTATTATTGTCATACTGATGTATAAATGAAGTATTCCAAACTATTATATTATAGACAAGACTTTAATGTTTGGATTTATTTTTTGTCACTTGTTTCTTAACAGGGTAATGTTCTGATAAGGGAGTCAAAAATTCAGCCATTGGGTACAAGCTGAGACCTAAGAAGTCATTGGCTGACACATCCTGTTTATAACAAATGACAGAACATTGTGCATTAAAATTCCAATGAACCTTAACTTTGAAATTATAAATTATTCCTGACTCTTTTCCTCTTCTCCAACATTCTCTTTGGTAGTGGATGTTCTTTGAATAATCATTACTTATAATGTGAAGCTATATAATAGTAGTCACTCTTTTATTTATCATAGTGTCAAAGTTTATAACAGGATCCTATATAATAAAAGCCTAATATGCTAAGTGTCTGTTCAACCATTCAACCAGTTGCTATGATGCACACTGACGACCAGGGGGTAGACACTCTGACAGGTAGATTAGTTTGCTGCTGAGGACCAGCCGATTGGGACTGGGAGAGATAGGCTGGACACACCTTGGAGCCCTCCTGCAGTCCTTCTCCAGTCTCCATTGTGTACTGGTGGTGTCCCTTAGCCTGGTCTGTGCCCTCTCACATTCCAGGACCCCTTGGGGGATGTTGGAGAGCCTGTTTTGGCTCGATCCCCTGCAGGCCAGGCCAAGGGACCCCACAAATCTGTGCACCAGGCCTCTAGTAATAACATGATAGAGAAGTCTGATCCTTATTACAAAATGCATGATAGCGTGTGTGTATCTGTGAGTGTCTGTGTATGTTTAGGTCTGATTTTATTTAGCAAATATTTATTGAGGGTCTATTCAAAGGCGTGCCATATTCTAGAAGATGCAGAGATAAACAAGATATAAGCCCTGTTCTCAGTGAAATAAAAACAACCACCTCTTTAAGTGCACCATTGGCACAGAAAACACTAATCACATGTGCAAAGATTAGCCTTAACAGTAAAGAATTTAGATTTAAGAAAATCAGTCACAAACCATGCTTTTACAGAAATCTCTTTTATGCACGTTCTCCCATGACGATACATGTGAGTGAGGTAGGCACTTTTCTGCTTTGTTCACTTTCATTTTTCCAGGATCTAGCACAGTACAAGACATATCTTATACTCATAATTAGTTATAGCACATGCACAAGTAAATGAGGGTAATCTGTGCTTGTGAGAGAAATATCGGCTGTGATCATATGTAATAAATTTTTAGTGGATTCAAAGGCTTATGAATATGATAAACATAACTGTGGAAACTATCATGTAAAGCAGAGCCCTTGAGATGGATGGCTTGAAGTAGAATGATTAAAGGGATTTTTCTTTAAATATGTGCAAAGTATAAGGAGGAGGAGGTATAATATCTTCTTATTATAAGAGAGATTAAGAATTGCTAGAGAAGAGTCATATGGTTGCTGATCAACACTAACTACCCTTAGGAAAATAAGCTCAATTTGAATATTTTCCAAATAATGTAACAGGGCCACTAATTTAATGTATGACATAATAGAAATATTGAAGGGGGTGATAATACAGAAGTATACTGGGTTGCAAGTTCAATCTGCTTCATACTATTTCTTCTGAGTCTAAAGTTCTCATTTATGGGACTATAAGAGCACTATAGCTTAAGAATCATTTACATGTATTCATAACATTTTATTTTTAAAAATTTACATTGTCAAATAGGAGCATGAAAAGAGAAATTGAGTGTTGGGAGATATTCTATTTAAACTATTTGTTTCTTAGTATATGATAGATATGTTACATCCGAATCAGCATGATGTAGTATTAATTAAGAACAATAGAATGAAGAGTAAGATTTGGTTAGAAGTCAGGACTCAACATTAGCTGGTGGCCCTTGAGCAAGTCACCTAATCTCTCTTGACTCAAGTTTTTCACTCCTAAAATGAGAGCTATGGACTGGATGACCTCTGAAGTGCCTTTCGGGTTTTAGAATTTTATAACCCACTTGTAATTTTTAAATTAAATATATTTCTATAGAGCCATATAATTACGGTCTTCTTCAGTGGATTTTTCTAGAAATAGTTTGTTTCGTGTACCACAGCTGCAGCATAAAATACAATCTAGAATCATGCTCTCCCAAGAGAGAAAGATACCAATTTTTTATGTAATTGGAAAACTTGCCTTTTTCTCCTAATTTTTATTTACATCTGTAAAAGCTAAAGGAAAAGCAATTTTTTCATAATTGAGCATATCTTGATGACTTTATTTTGATTTATGGAGCCTTTGGGTACAACTGAGAAGAACCATAAATAAATTGTGGCGTTTCTGGCCTGTTCCTTTTTTGCACTCTCTGTCCATATTGGCCTCAGATGTGCAAATGTCCTGGCCCTATGCTGCAGGATTGCCCTCCCCTGCCATTACTCAGACACACACTTGGCCTTTCCAATTATTATTTCTAAAATGAAAGGCAATTACACCCCTTTTTTTATAATTACTACATCTTCACTAATTTATTCAGCAAATATTGAGTGCCTACCATAAAGCAAGCAGTATTTTCTAGGTAGTTGGGATACATTGCTGTACAAAACAGAATTGACAAAGTCCCTGCCTTCATGAAACTTACATTCTTGTTGGAGGAGACAAACAACATATTAAGAAACATATAATAAGTATTTGTTGACAGATTGGATTGGGGTTGTAGGAGACAAAGAGCCAGGGATGATTCCAAGACATATGGCTTCAGCAACTGGAAAGATAGAGTTGCCATCAACTGTGACAGGAAAGTTCCAAGAGAAGAGCTTTGGTGGGCATATGGGAGGTGAGGGGAAGGGAATGGAGCTAAAGTTGGTTTGGGACATAATGAATTTCATGTGTCTAGTGGCTCTCTGATGGAGATGTCAAGTGGGCAACTGGTTCCATGAGTCAGTACTGGTATAAATTTGTGTTTAGCACAGATGCTAATTAAAGCATTGTGACTAGGTGTATCTTCAGGAGAATGAATGAGTTAGGAAAAAGATAATCCCAAAGACTAAGCACTGGGTACTCCAAAGACAGGTCAGGGAGAAGAGAAGGAAACAGCAAAGTTAAAGAAGGAACAGCCAAGGAAGGAGAAGAAAAATTTAATGGCTCTGGTGTCCTGCAAGTCAAGTAACAAATAGTCATGCCCTAGCCGATTTGGCTCAGTAGCTAGAACATCAGCCTAGAGACCAAAGAGTCCCAGGTTTGATTCTGGTCAAGGGCTCATACCTTGGTTGCAGGCTCCTCCCTGGCCCAGATCCTGGTCAGGGTTTGTGCAGGAGGCAACCAATTGATGTGTTTCTCTCACATTGATGTTTCTCCTGTCTTTCCCTCTCTCTTCCACTCTCCCTAAAAATCAATAGAAAAATATCTTTGGGTAAGGTTTAACCAAAAAAAATTAAAAATAAAAATATGGTCATATTGCACCAATGCTGCTGATAGAGCAAAAAAGGTGAGGGCTGAGAATTGATTGTTAGATTTAGCAACATAGATGAATTATATATGTTATTGGGGGGAGGTTCTGTAGAATTCATATTTTACATGCTCAGTAATTATTGGATTGTTTAATTTAGCTTTTAAGGAACCACTCACCATGTTATTGATATGATAGAATGGGCCCTTGTTTCTTTGAACCGTGTATAATTGTACTCTCTAAAGGTAATGCCAGAAAAAATCTGGACAAAGCACATGTTAGCTGTATCCATCTGAGAGCCATAGAGCAGTGGTTCTCAACCTTCCTAATGCCACGACCCTTTAATACAGTTCCTCATGTTGTGGTGACCCCCAACCATAAAATTATTTTCGTTGCTTCTTCGTAACTGTAATTTTGCTACTGTTATGAGTCATAATGTAAATATCTGATATGCGGGATGTATTTTCATTGTTACAAATTGAACATAATTAAAGCATAGTGATTAATCACAAAAACAATATGTAATTATATATTGTGAAATACTTCTTTCTAATTACAAATAAATGAAATTTTGTCTTGAAGCATGGTGTAGCATGGGTAAGAGTCTTAATATAATAACAGTAAACTACATTACTACATTTTTAGATGGTTTTAGGTGACCCCTGTGAAAGGCTCGTTTGACCCCCAAAGGGATCGCGACCCACAGGTTTAGAACCGCTGCCATAGAGGAACAATGTTAACCATCAAGTTTGAATCAAAGTAGAATAATTTTGATATTCTTCAAGTCATGGGTTAATAGAGTAAAATTTGTTTTGTGTCACTAATTCAGGAAAATATAATACTAAAATTCTGAGAGGAATGAAGATAAATTGTTTTAGGAAGAGCCAAATAAATGAGAGCAATAAGAAACTCTGGGTTTGCAACTGCTTTACAAATATTCTTCAACAAAGGATTATATGACATGATAAATTTGAAAGGTAATAATTTTTGGCTAATAAAGCCATTAAAATGACTTTTGATAATAAATGTTTTTAATAAAGGAAGTGCACATTGATTTCTGCAATAGTATACAGAGCAGAAAAATTTTAAACTTTATATATACTATTTTAATTAAAAAATACCAGAATCTCTTGATTGAAGTTGAAATGTCATATTTCCAAAGACATTACTTAATTATACGAACATAACAAGTTGGAGATTGGAGATATATATTACATATATTATAAATATTGCATATATATATAATTTGCATTTCTAAAACAAAAAAAATTAGTAAAAATAAAATTATGCTGATTGAGCTTCTAGGGGAAAATACTATTTAAACTCAGAAGTTTATTCAGAAATGACTACTATAGCTTAAGATGTTAGTTCTTGAAATGGTCACAAATCACATGAAAACTATAATAATAATGAAAGAAATCAAGTACAGTTGTCACTGCAATGTATGACTTTCAGAGGTGCTGAAATTTGTGTAAGAATACTAAACATTTTTTCAGTTAGGATTCCTCTTTTCAGTTTTGAAGTTTTTTATTCAACATCCCCCCTCCCCTGCCCCTGCTCATTTTTTGCATTAAAACTTATTCCAAAGATTACTGCTGTGCTAAATATTGACTTTGAGCCTTGTGATATGTTAAAACAATAAAGTCTGTATGTATTTATATCTGTGTGTATGTTATACACCTAACTAAATTTATATGTAGTATATATGTACACACACCCAAAAGAGATTACGTACATTAAGAGTTGAGTGATAACACTAAAAGGCTATGTCATTTTGACCAGCTGTTTCTCTAACAAGTTTTGTAATCCATCTTAACTAGGCTGTGCCAGTATTAGAAAGCTGTAGTTAACACTTAAGTTTCTTAGATTCTTAGTCTATTTTCCATGTTAAGAGAATGATGCCTGTGAAGACAATTCAGCCAAAATCTTGGGGCACCTCACCTATAATGAGTGCCCAAGTTTTTTTCAAGGGGAGTTATAGATAAGGGAACCTGAGCCTCTATCTTAGTGGTTCTCAAAGTAGATTGGGGTATAAGAGACAAAGAGCCAGGGATGAAAGTAATTATGAAATCTCTCCTTGTCATCATTTTATTTATTTATTTGGAACCCTAGTAGCCTAAATCTTTTTAGGGGGTCCACAAGGTCAAATTATTATTTTTAAACCTCATCTGAGGATGTGTTTTATTTATTTTTAGAGAGAGAGGAAGGGAGAGAAAGAAACATCAATCGGTTCTTTCCTTGATGCCCTGACTGGGAATCAAACCCACAACCTTTTTGGTGTTTGGGATAATGCTCTAACCAACTGAACCACCTAGGAAAGGCCAAAATTATTTTTTAATGCTAAGATGTGTTTTGCCTTTTTCACTAGTTGTACAAAAGCAATGGTCGGTGAAGTCTCTTAGCATGAATCAAAATAGAGGCACCAAACTGCACTATGAAAATTATATTCTTCATTTGCACACACTACTTTATAAAATGGCCAGTTTTATGTAATGTCCTCATTGAAGCAATAAAATTATTATTTTAATAATTCTCAGACCTTGGCTGCATATTGTATTATACACTGTGGTGAAGATGAAGAACATATAAAATACTTCCGCTACCTTTTAAAGTACAGTGGGTGTCTCAAAAGAAAGTCCTTATTTGAGTTGAAAATTGAATTAGTTCCTTTATCATATTACACATTTTTACTTGAATAAAACAAATTATTATTCAGACTTCAGTATGTGA
This sequence comes from Lasiurus cinereus, assembly GCA_011751065.1. Taxonomy (NCBI): domain Eukaryota; kingdom Metazoa; phylum Chordata; class Mammalia; order Chiroptera; family Vespertilionidae; genus Lasiurus; species Lasiurus cinereus. The sequence goes on from JAAGEH010000165.1 coordinate 737,292, forward strand.
AAGACATTTTCAAAATGACACTTCAAAAAGAACAACTGAGATATCAGTTATATTTGCTGCCAGAGATGAAATTCAGACTTTCAAATGATTATAATTTTGGAAATCTTGTACTTACCACCATAAGTTTGACAGCTTTGCATTACTTAAAAGCACTTCTGATAAAAGTAGTGGTGATATTAATGAATATGATTTTTAAAAAATCCACATCCAATGATATTTTTTCCATTGATTTTTTTTTTAAGAAAGTGGAGGGGAGGCAGGAAGGGAAAAGAAAGAGAGAAAACATCAATGTGAGAGAGAGACATCATTGGTTGCCTCTCACACGCTCCCCGACCAGGAACAGGGATTGAATCTGCAACCAGGGTACGTTCCCTTGACCAGGAATCAAATCTGCAACCCTTCGGTCCACGGGCCGATATTCTAACCATTGATCAAAACCTGCCAGGGCATGAATGTGATTTTTAATATTATTTGCCAACATTTGGAAGAGCTACATAACTCAGTGATCTAATATTCTCCAGATGATCAATGCATATTGTTATAAAACCATGCGTAAGTAAAAGATCTATTAAAAGTACAAGATAAATGAATGAGTTTTAATATCAGGAGTTTGAAAAGTTGATAAGTTTTCAGATTCCATATTGCAGCTAACCAAGTCAGTTTAACATATTATCAAAAATGAATATCCACAATTATATGAAAAGGCTATGAAGGTACTTCTCCCTTCTCCAAACACGTATCATAAATTTTAAGCAAGATAACATATTTCAACAGATTGAATGCAGAAGCAGATATGAGGACCCGGTTTTCTTCTATTAAGCCAGATGTTAGATTTGCAAAAATGTAAAACAATGCCATTCTTATATTTTGCTTTATAGAATATAATTATTTTTATAATATATTTTATGTTAACATGAAATGGGTTTTATTATTTTTAAATGAGTTAATATATATTTTTTTAATTTCTTGGTTTTAACTTCTAATATGGTAAATGTTGATAAGAACAGCCCACATTTTAAAAAATGCTCTTTGAGCACCCCATCTGTTTTAGAATGTGAAGGAGTCCTGACATCAAAAAGTTTCGGGTTTTTTTGTTTTGGTTATTTCTTACCCAAGGATATTTTTTCCATTGATTTTTAAAAGAGTGGGAGGGAGGGATGGAGGGGGAAGGTGAGAGAAACATTGATTGATTGCCTCTTGCAAAATTCCCAAACAGTCTGGATATCAAACCTGAAATCTAGGTACATGCCCTTGACCAGGAATTGCATCCGGGTCCCTTGGCACAATAGCCGATGCTCTAACCCCCAGCCAGGAGAATATTAAAAAGTTTGAGAACCAGTTCTTTACATAGGTGCATCTTATTCCTGAAATTGCTCCCCACTTCAGAGAACAAGCCCAGATCTGTCCAAGGGGGCCAGCAACCTATCATGGAGGACACAACAACCAAATCTATCAAAGAGGGTAGACTAGAACACCAGGCACTGAACTTGTCACTACAATAGAGTAGGACCACCCCAGATCTGATTTGGACAAGCATTGCTCTGTGAACAAGCATCTGAATTCACTCATTTATTTATTCAACAGACGGTTCAGGGCCTCTTGTTCGCCAAATGTTGCGGGGAGTAATGGGGATGTGAAATAGAAGACAATAGCTTCTGAAGCAAGCTTGGAAATTAAGATGAGTTAGTGCCTGTCTGTGACTACTCTGGAACAACCATGACTGAAAACATTTGGGGCAGTGAGATTGCAATGATTCATTGAGAAAAGAGGTCATGAAGTGTCAGAAAAATAAAACTTTGAGCTAGTTTGGAATTTTAATGACACTAAGAATATACATTTATTTAGCTTGTTGTAGCTTCATACAACGTTTTTGAGAATGCATGTGCATAACATAGGTTCTGTCTTCAAATAGCTTGCAGCCTGGTGTTAAGTAACAAAATGGGGTTAAGAAAGTTGTGTTTTGGTAAAATAAGGAAGTTATATCAAATGCTGCACAGAAGCCAAGTAGATAGGTCATGGGTGAGAGCTGAATTTTCAACACTGTATTAAGAAACAAATCCAAAAGGAAGACTTGTTACTGCTTAAGAAAAGGTCAGACAGAATGGATAACATTGTAATGGTTTCCAAAGATAACCACCTGTAAATTCAAAGAACAGTGGCTTTTCTTTGGGCTGTTTATTGTACAGCCTTTAATTCGGCATTAGGGAAGAGAGATCCAGGAAATAAAGAAGGCTGGGAGAATAAGCAGGAAATGTAGCTTTTTCCCTGCTTTTAATTAGACTCTTTAATAACCAGGACAAATGTAGTAATGAGCTAGATTATTGGATCCCCAATGATGGCAAATGGGTGAGAAATCTCCTTTTTAGTCCTCGTTGGTCACTCTTTCTCGTTGCCATAAGATAAGGAAAGAATATTGCTTCTCATAGTAGTAGAATGAGTAGCTTCAAGTCCTGGATCTTAATAAAAGCAATGGGACTGAGCACTGAGAAAAGGGAATACAGGCTGAGAAAAGGCTGCGGCTGATTCCCCTTTTCCCATAGTGTCCAATGTGGCCTAATCATTTATCTTCTGTCATTTAGATAGAGATAAGTGTTTTCAGGACCAACTGATTTCTCAGAAGAGATAAAGGATAAGTTTGAGGCTCACAGTAAAATATGCTAAGTACAGGAAATAGAAAAAAATATCAAGTCAAAAGACCAGGGACCAAAAAAGTATGTGTGGTGGGGAAGAGGGGAGGGGGCATTTGAACAAAATGAAGATCATCCCAGTCCCCCTCTGCCCCAACCACCATCATCAATGAAAATCTCCCCTCTTACAAGAGAAGGACATATGGCAAAGTTGTTTGCCTTCCCCAAGGAGTAAGCAAAATACTTTACATATAGGGCACAGTAGAGAATGAACACAAACCAATGCTGAGATGACACAACATAGTTTAAAGCAACAATCCAAAATAGTAAAATTAATAGCAAAAATATCTCTAAGGCTAGGCTCTACTTTCTCTGGTGCCCTTTTGTTCTGTTTAAGAGAGAACCCAGGAAATAATGGACTCTGAGACTGCTCTGGCCATGGACCGTCTGGTCCATGCAGAGTCAAAGAGAATCAGCTTATTGGACAGTAGTGAGGGAAGGTACTTGTCTCTTTCCTGTGTGGCCCCTTATTTTAGTCAATGACTTATGAAAACACTAACGTGCCGTGATCACTACTATTGTAACTCAGATCACTATTTCTGGAGGGTTGAAGCAGCATTTCGAAGGTTGTTAACAATGGAGTATGCTGTGCATGAAGATCAATGCGTTCACCCGTAATCTCTCCTTTCTCAGAACCATGATTCCTGTGACAGAGTTCCGGCAGTTCTCTGAGCAGCAGCCTGCCTTCCGGGTGCTAAAGCCGTGGTGGGATGTGTTCACCGATTACCTCTCCGTGGCCATGCTGATGATCGGGGTGTTTGGATGTACTTTACAGGTAGGTGCCTAGACTCATGTCAGATGGAGCCACAGCAAGATGGTCATTGAAACCCTTATAAGAGCTGGTTGTGTGATTTTAACCAAGTAAATGTTAGTTGCTCTTCAGTCCTCATAGATGATGTTCATAATCATGGCAGGTAGCCTGAATCCCTGATTTACTGTGCTTTTCTAATAAGATAAATACGGTACTAGAAAGGTTTCACTGGGCCCAAACAGAAGTAAGGGGAGTCAAATAATATTTTATGTCACTAACATTAAAGAAAGTCCCTTATCTTTCAAAGTTGGCTTTATAGTAAAATATAGCATGTATAGCCACAGCGTCATTTATATTGCCAAAATGGACCTCTTTTCTTTACTTCTTCCACTAATCCCTGATAATATTTTCTGGAAGAACATTTTGATAGGATATTACCAATTTTACCCATTGTTTATGTTTTAATTAAAAGCCCAATCAAAATTTATTCTACATAGTTGCTATGTATTCATATATTGAATCCAGGTAATTTTTGCATACCTAATATGGCCAGGCACTGTACTTTGAGGAAACACACACACACACGCACACACACACACACACACATAAATGGATCGAGATAGAAAGTTTATTTGTGGGGTTAAACTGAATAAACCGGCAGAGGAGGGAGGCATGGCTTGGGAACAAGAGAAAAGGGGATGGTTGTATTAAAATTTGGAGAACCAGGTGAAGTTAGGGAGAGGGAGATTAAGGTGGGAGAGGGCACCAGGAAGAAGAAGGAAAGTTCTAAGTCATGGATGTGGGAAAGAACAGGGCATCTTTGGGAAATTCAGTGGGTGTCATCAGTGTGAGAAGTGAAGTCATGCCCATGAATGGAATCACCCAAAGGGAACTGGCAAGTGAGATGATGTTAGGAATAACATTAAAGAGTGATTGAAGGAAAAGGGGTGTATCTGGAGAAGAACAAGAAAGAGAAGCTGTAAAAAGGGATGGAAACGGGAAGAGGGGCTCAGAAGTCAAAGGCACGTGTGGTTAATGATGACAGGCAATACAACTAGCCATTAGAAATCTTAGCTTCAGTGAGTGGATGGAAGTTAAAGTAAAGGCTGTGGGCTAGGTAATTCAGAATCCCTTCATCGTTTTCACCCAGAAGTACAACTTGGTAGTTACAGAATAGTCCCGGGGAAGTAGATTACAGCATAGGAAATATTGTCAATAATATTGTAATAACCATGTTCAGTGCCAGTTGAGTACTTGAAATATCAGGGGGAACACTTTGTCAACTATACAATTGCCTAACCCCTCTGCTGTATACCTGAAACCAGTACCAAAATAATATTGAATGCTAACTGTAATTGAGAAGAAAAAAAAGGCTGTGGAGTAGATGTGGCTTTCAGGTAAAACAGCTGAGAGGAAGAGAAGCTTGGAAGAGCGAAAAATAACTAGAAGTGGTGCAGAGTAAAAATAAAAGCCTTTTTAAAGCTGATTTTAACTTTAGTTTATACATAATGCTTCCTCTGTGTCAGGCATTATTCTGAACATGTAACATATTTTAACTCATTCATCCTCGTGGCAACCCTAAGACGAAGGTACTGTTATTATCCCCTTTTACAAATGAGACAGCTAAGGCACAGAGAGTTTTGGGGATCCTCCCAAGGTGGGTGGCAATGCCCTTATTCAAACACAGACAGTTTGGCCCCAAATTCCCTGTTCTTTTTTTTTTTAATATATTTTATTGACTTTTTTACAGAGAGGAAGGGAGAGAGATAGAAAGTTAGAAACATTGATGAGACATCGATCAGCCACCTCTTGCACACCTCCTAACTGGAGATGTGCCCGTAACCAAGGTACATGCCCTTGACCGGAATCGAACCTGGAACCTTTCAGTCCACAGGCTGACGCTCTATCCACTGAGCCAAACCGGTTTCGGCTAAATTCCCTGTTCTTAATCCCTAACATCATGCTACCTTTTACTTGTCAGCAGAAAAAAAATTTGCCCTTTCTCCCCCCACCCCAAAAAAAAGCAATGAAAACCTAGAGTTTGAAAAAGAGGAACACATAAATTCATAAATAAATAAAAATAGCTGTTGAAGAACCTACTATGTGCCAGGCAGTGTTCTAGGAGCCAAGAATTATCAATACATGCCGGAAAAAAAAATAGAAGAATTAATGTCCCAACCTTAGGGAGCTTACAATTCTATGGGGGAAAAAAACAGCAAAAGAAAAATCATTTAGTAAATTATGTATGTTAGAAGGTAATAAGGGCAATGGGGGAAAAAAATCAAACATACGAGGAATGTAGGAGGTCCCAGCAGTTGAGATTCTCAAATAGGCTGGCTTGAAGGGGACTTCAACCAAGGAATTGCAGGAGGTGCAGGAGCAGGCCAGGTAGAGGGAAGGAGCCTTCCAGGCAGAGGGAGCAGCAAGAGCAAGGAACACATAGGCAAAGGGCTCACACAGGACCCTTCCGTAGGAGAATTTGACATTTACTTCCTCAGCTTTCTAACTCTGTCTCTGGAGACCTGATAAAGGTAGAATGTTGGTGTTACTAGGCAACATTGTTTATGATGTAAGTGACTACTGATTGGTCAATGGCATCTGGAATGATAGGAAGCCATAGCATAGAACTCCCGTGATTGTGGTGACACCAGCAACTAAGCATGTCCTTTGACATATGTAAGAGGTATCTCTTGGGTTACAAGAGATATGGGCTCCTTTGGAACGTAAGGCTTTTTTTTTTTCTTTAAAAATATTTTATTGACTTTTTACAGAGAGGAAGGGAGAGAGAAAGTCAGAAACATCGATGAGAGAGAGACAATGATAGCTGCCTCCTGCACGCCCCACAGTGGAGATGTGCCCGCAAGCAAGGTACATGCCCCCAACCGGAATCGAACCTGGGACCTTTCAGTCTTGCAGGCCGACGCTCTATTCACTGAGCCAAACCGGTCTCAGCTGGAACATAAGGCTTTTAAGTTAAATGAGTTAAATATATGTAACATGTTCAGAATAATGCCTGACACAGAGGAAGCATTATGTATTAACTAGAGTTAAGCCAGGGTCAATCCAGACTCTACCTACAGTGGATCTCTTTTCCTGGGATGATCCGGGGAGGAGAGGCTCGGGGAGAGCCTAGCTCCTGGGCAGCAGCGTGGACCACTATACAGACAGTGAGGAGATCCCCCAAACTGGAAAGCCTGATGTCACCTTGCTGGCAAGTTGTGACTCCATCTCTACCTTTCTAAATGATTCTGGTGCTGAGGGAGGTTTGTGATCGTCTTGTAAGTCTGAACGTGGAGATGAGCCTAGAAAGACCCCAGGTGATAGTATAGGCCTAAAACAGGGGCATCCCTGACATTTGAAGGCAAAGCCAGGAGGCCAGTGTGCTAGAGAAGAGTGCGTGAGTGGAAGAGCAGAAGAATGAAGTCCAGAGAAGCCTTGGAGTCTTAGTCAAGTTTTTAGCTTTGCCCTGAGTGAGATGGGACATGTTTGGAGGATTTTGAGCAGAGGGTAGTAAGTATGTGACTTAGATTTGAACAAGACTCCTCTAGGTGCTGAGAGTACATACAGTGTGGGGGCAAGGACAGAAGCAAGGGATTATTTAGAAGGCCACCACAATAAACCAGGCAAGACATGAAGCAGATGGCCTGGACTAGGATATATTTTAAAGGAAAATCACTAAGATTTGTTGAAAGATGGAAAGTGAGGTATGAGAGAAAAAGAGAAATAAAAAATGACTCTAATAGTGGTTAGTTCTGAGGAACTGGAAAAAATTTTAAGCATGTTAAGTTGGAGATATATGTTAGCTCCCCAAGTAGAAATATTAAATAGGCATTGGGTACAAGACTCAGGAGACCAGGGAAGTGAAGAGTAATCATCTCAGGAGGTAGGTGGTGATGGAACCGGCAGGAGGGTCATCTTTGACTTGGTTGAAGGAACATCTTCCAATAACATGGGAATGGTGGGTATAGGTGCATTTTATTGGGTCAGAAGGAGGAGATAGATGGGCATGTATGCCTCACGGCTTCTGTGGAGTAGAAAGTGGCACATGTGCTGAGAGATTGAGGGTAAGGAAAATAGGATGTGGCAACAAGAAAAGGCAAATTATTTGGAATGGCTAGTTCGGGAAACAGAGGGAGGTGACACAGCAGCAGAAAGACTGACACCAGCCTTCCCTTTGTCACTGTACCCAGTACCCAGCACTGCCACAAGCACGAGGTTTACGTCTCTGTGTACATAGTCCATGGCAGGAGGAAATGCAGAAAAGAGAAACCTTACAGGAAATCTTTAAGAGCTAGCAGTGAACTTGGAAAAAATGAGCACAAAAGGGGAGGAGCATGTACCTATGAAAATATCTGTAATGAACATCGTTTGGGAGATGTGCCCACAGTGACTACAGGAGGATATTTGAGCATAACTTCAGCATCATTCCTGGATTGTGTACAGGAAATGTAGTCTGAATTGTCAGGGTTTTGAAAAGAGAGAGCGATGCCCCAAAGGAATGTTGCATCAGAATATGAAGACTACCAATTCAGCAGATTGATGGAGTGCACTGTTTTATTCAACATATCTCTGAGCATATAGTAGGCATTGTGTTGGGCTCTAAACACTGAAAGAGAAATACCATACAGCCACTGCCATCAGGTTACTAATAATCTAAATAGCCTAGAAATACGTAAGCAATGTCATTCAGTGTATAAGCACCATTAGAACCTTAAATATGATGCTATCATCTCAGCTGCCGGGAGTTAGACTTGAGGAGGTAAAAACAGAGCCTAGTCTCAAATAATGAGTATAAAAAATTAAATATACATTTTACAAATCATATTTCTTTTATTTTTTAATATTTTTATTGACTTCGGAGAGGAAGGGAGAGGGAGAGAGAGATAAAAACATCATTGATTGGCTGGCTCCTGCACACCCCACAATGGGGATTGAGCCCATAACCTGGGCATGTGCCCCTGACCAGGAATTGAACCATGACCTCCTGGTTTATAGGTTTAACCATTGAGCCATGCTGGCTGGGCTTAAATATATATTTTAGAAAAAAAATAAAGTCTTAGAAGGAAAAAAGTCCATATAATCATGTTACAAAGCCCTGTAGTGTGATCAAAGCCTTAATTGGCACAGATGACATTTTAGGGGCATTTCCTCACACATCCTGTCCTCTCCAGAGTGCTAATAGTGCTTGCATTGAGTGACGTTGGTAAAGACCCTGTGCTAGAACCTCTGTGTGCTTTAGCTCCCAGAATGAACCTGTGGAAGTAACAGAAAGTTCTGAAGCATAAAAGGTTCCATAACTTGCCCCAGAGCCAAGAGGGAAGCAGCAAGGGTTCAGATCTCAGGATTTTGTAGCATGTGTCTTTCACCTCTGGGCTCACTGCTATGAAATATTATGGAACTATTACAGTTGTACCGATTTTGTGGCCAACTGTGGGCTTGTAAAACAGGATTTTAAATATAAAAACAAATGGAAATGACTATAAAGGAAAATAGAAAGTTATAAAAAAGTGAATTTTCTGTTTGATAGTCTAGATTTTTTAAAAAGATTATCCACCTCCTATAAAAAAATAATAACTTTCAATTATATAAACATATTTTTAAAAAAGGAACTATGTTGCAAATTACTAAAGGAAGTAAAACCAACCAGTATCCATATAACAAATGAATGTTCCCTAGGAAAATTTAAGTTCTTATATTTAGCCCTACTGTGATAATTGACTTATGACTGGTGACTTCATAAATAAAGGTTTTCTGTGATGCTCAAATTCTTTTCCTGTTTACAAGGTGATATTACAATCTTATCTATATAAAAACCTAAGTGACCATTACGACCCATTTACCGCTCCACCAGTCGCTATGAGGCACACTGACCACTAGCGGGCAGACACTCAATGCAGAAGCTCCCCCCTGATGATCAGGGCACTCCCACAGTGGGAGCACCGCTCAGCCAGAAACCAGCGGGAGGCACAATGGGGTCAGGTGCCACAGGAGCAGCCAGGCTTTGGCTCCTCCCTGGCTCCCTGCCTCTTTGGGCACTGTTATATCCCTTGGGGATCAGGCCAAAACTGGCAGTCTGACATCCTCCGAGGGGTCCTGGATTACGAGAGGGTGCAGGCCAGGCTGAGGGACCCTACCAGTGCACAAATCTGTGCACTGGGCCTCTAGTGGTTAATATATGCTTTCATGGCTTGATTTTCCCTTCATAAAATAAAAATGCAATCATTGTTTCTGATCTTATTTACAAAACAAGTTAATTCTTAGGGTTTGAAAAGAGGACAAATCAAATCTAAGGTAAGGTGAGAAGAGCATAGATTGGTGATAAAATAGTAACCCAATAACTTTTTGATTGCTTTCTAAATCGGCAGTCACTCACTGGTGGTCCGCGGACCACTGGTGTGATCTGTGAGGTCCGAAAGGTTGGCAACCACTGTTCTAAATGACTTCTCCCAATGGCAAATAATAGTTGATTCTCTCTCTGTTTACTACTAAAAGATTATGTTCATAAAGATTTAACACTACACAGCTTTGAAAATACTGGGGGAAAGAGGAAGTTATTATTTGCCAATAGAGTGCTGATTTATTTTCTTGCCCTGATGTAAAAGAATTAGAATCCACACTCTTGCTCACTTACCTGACAAGTATTTGTTCATTTCTGAGCAAGTAGCTGTTTTCAAGGCTGCCATGGAATAAGAGCACATACTATAAAGAGCACTTGCTTAAATTACATCTGCCCACATAAGAAACAAATATAAACTCATTGTAAAGCAGAAGAGTGTGTGTAGTATCCTATTCCGGTGCACTCATACACTCTCAAGGACCAATCATGTAAACACCCAACTCTGCTGTAAACAACACTATTCAAAAACTCAACACACTTAATAAAATAGACCAGATCCTCAAAGGTCAACATGTTGCCTCCTGGAAAAATAAAGATTGCTTTAGATCTCTGCTTAGTGACTCAGGTTATCTTATTAATACCAAATCCAAAACAGCCCACAGGCAGGCCATTACCAAATATAGAGTTAGCAGTTAGACACCAGAAACAGGAACTGGAAGATACAAGCCCCCTGGAAGCCCTAAGGGACTGCTCTGTGACTATTACACAGGAAAGACATTTCCTGCTTTCTGAATTGTGTGTGTGTGTGTGTGTGTGTGTGTGTGTGTGTGTGTGTGTGTGTTGGGAGGGTGGGCAGCGTGGGTTGAAAGGAGTTGGAGAGAATGATTTCAATGTCTTGAAACCACCTAAAAAAGTCCCTACAGACTTAACCTAATCACCAGGAGCAAACTGGCTGACTTAGAGCCAATAGTGCCAAATCCATGGCCAATGGCCATCATGAGAAAATGCTCACAAACAGTTCACTGGAAAGTACAGTTGGTAAATAATAGAGACCCTAGAGTGATTTCACAGGAGTTCACTTTAATAATGTGCCCTGAATTTTTGCTTCTGTCTCCCTCCCCATCCTCTGTCCCATACTGTCTGGATTTCTAGTAGATCTTTCTCTTTTGCTCAACTCACTTTTGAGATTGAAGCTCAAAAATTTTTACTTAGATTAGCCTATTGTTAAAGGTAAAACTTGGAATACGGATGAAATCGCTAATAGCACTAATGGGTAACCTTATAATGAAGACCTCCTCTATTTTAGACTATGTACCCACATGTCACCCATCATTCTACTTGGGTCTTTGGAGAACATGCAACAAGAGTCATTTGTTCATGAAAATAATTTTAAGGAACAGCCTCTCTCACGTCTGTATGGATGGTGGTGGATATTTTAAGAGAAAAACACTGTTTCAAAATCCCTGTTACATCTAGAAACAAAAATATGCCTTAGTTAGGAAATCTTTGTCATGGTGATTTATTCAAACTGATACTTTTCATCTTCCCTAGAACTTTACCTCTTGTCATCTATCACCTTGACAATTTAATGTGCAGTGCATGCCTGGCCGCAAGAATAACAGACGAGGGTCTTCCACCTCACCCTCTTGGGTTTAACACAGGGCATGAATCTAAATGCCTTTCTTAGATCGCCTGATGCCACCCAATGCCAATCAGTGGATGAGGAGCATTTCCTTTGATCTCACTAATGGATGGTTCTGATATGTCTCCTATTGATTCATAATACATCTTTTCCCTCAACGAATTACTGACAGAGTACAGTACTGGGCTTTTCCTGTAAAAAGCAAGTGAGATTTACCATATATTTACTCTCTGTTGTTGATCCATGGGTGTAAATCACTGAAACCTGTGTTTAAATGTCTCTATTAAGTGGGTTTGCTGTGATATGGATGAGATGATCTTGTATTTCAAATCTGACCCCTGGACTTGGAGGTGCTCCCCAAGCCCTTGACCCTATTAGGCAAACAGATCCACTCTTCCTCTTCTGCCCTCACTCGTTCCTCTCACAGTCCTCTTTCTCATTTCACTGAGAACATCTGGCTCCTCTCAGCCACCACACAAAGGGCCCTGTGGTAAGGATTCGGACATCGGGACATTTTTATTCAAAGTGGGGAAGTTTCTAGGTTATGTCTGCAGTCTTCTCTTTAACATAAAGAGTGCTGTTCCTTCTTCCCCTATGCTACTGTTTTCCTTTATAAACGCCTGCATTGTTATGTTTACTTTATAATGCCTACTGTTTTGGAACACTTAGTTTTATATAACAAAAACAAAATTAATTCAGTGTTTTTGTTTTGTATCCACTTTTCAAAATATGGAATAAAATGCTCCCAATGAGAAAGATACATGACAATTAAGAGATATGTAACAAAAAATAAGATACCATTGAAAATAGCAATAAAAACTATTAAATATCTAGATATTAAGCTAACAAAGAACAAAAGAACTCCGTAGAAAACTTTTAAAATGCCTAATGACATATAAAATAATTTGGATAAGTGGAAAGATATTGTATATCCTTGGATGGCACAGATTTGATATTATAAAGATGTCCAATCCCCATAAATTATATTATGAATTAAAAGCAATATTTACAAAATTTTTGATAAATTTTATAATCATATCAGAATTTATCTGAAGAGTGCTCACTTGTAGTGGTGGGAAATAGAATGGCATAAGGAGATGGATGAAAAGAAAGGGGAAGGGAGAGGAAAGGAGGGAAGGGGAGGGGAGAGAAGCAGAAGAAAAAAGGAGAGGGAGAAAGGAACTGATATTATACTATGCATTGAGTAACATGGATAATTCAACAGTCTACCCCTGAGGTCCCCCTCTCCCTACCACACACAAACACACACACACCACCCTGACTATATAAACTAATTTCTTCAAGTTTTGTTTACAGACTCTGAGTCAGATGTTCCATCTAAATCCTATTCATTTCTTCAACTGTAAACTTCTAAATCTCTACTTTTGTATTTCATAAGAGGGAAATTTAACTCTAAATTTCATAATTGTGGAGAATCATTAGCTTTAAGACATCTCATCCTTTTGTTTCAAAAACAAAAATTTGTTGGCACATTACCTCTAATTGATATAAACTCCATAAGGCAAGCTTTATCAGTAGGATTTGCTCCTGTATTCTCAGAACCAAGAACAGTATCAGGCACATATTGGAGCTCACCAGAATTTGTTCTGAGAATAAAGGGGATGAGTGAGAGAGAAGTGTAGATGAGACATTTTTGCCATGTGCTAATGTACAGTAACCATCTAATGGCCTTAGAAAGGGGCTCAGACCTTTGAATTACTCTGTGCATTTTTTAGTATTTTACACCATAACTGAAGTTGTTGTGAGCAGTAGAAGAGAAAGACCAAAGACCCTTACATGAGGCCTGGGTGAAAGTATTCTTATCCTAAAGTTGAGAGGATTGAAAGGAACATGAGAACAGACAGCAGGTATCTGAAGGCCTGTTACTGGAAATGCCCTTTCAGAGACCAAATGTCCTGGTGAAGAGGAGGCTGCAAAGAGAATCTCTGTGTCATAAGAACCATATTCATTTGTTCTTTACATATAATAAACTAGAGGCCTGGTGCATGAAATTCATGCACGATGTTAGTGGTGTCCCTCAGCCCAGCCTGCACCCTTTCCTATCTGGGATCCCTTGAGGGATGTCCAACTGCCTGTTTAGGCCCAATTCTGTGGTAGCCCCCACTGGGATCAGGCCTAAACGGGCAGTTAGACATTCCTCTCAGAATCCAGGACTGCTGGCTCCCAAACGCTCGCCTGCCTCATCTGATTGCCCCCAACCACTCCACTGCCATCCTGATCAATGCCTAACTGCTCCCCGCCTGGCCTAATTTCCCCTAACTGCCTTCCTCCGCTGGCCTGGTCACCCCTAACTGCCCTCCCTGCTGGCCTGATTGCCCACAATTACCCTGCTCTGCCTTCCCCTGCAGGCCTGAGTCTCCCCTCCCCCAACTGCCCTCCTCTGCTGGCCTGGTCACCCACAACTGCTCACAACTGCCCTCTCCTGCCAGCCATCTTTTGGTGGCCATCTCATGTCCACATGGGGGCAGCCATCTTTGACTACATGGGGGTGGCCATCTTGTGTGTTGGAGTGATGGTCAATTTGCATATTACTCTTTTATTAGATAGGATAGTTCTTGGCAGTGCAGTTAAACCTGATAAAAATGGCAAGATCCTGCTAAAAAAAAATAACCAACTACAATGTCAGATAAAAGTGCGTTAAGAAAAATAAAGCCACATAAGGGAGAGAGTGACAGAGGTCCTACTTTAAATAGGGTGGTCAAAGGAAGTTCTCTTGGAAGAGGTGACATTTGAACAGAACTAAAGGACCTGAGAGAGGGGGATCTGTGGGTACCTGGAAGAAGAACATTCCAAGCAAAGGAAACAGAAAAGGCCAGTGTGGCAGGTACAGAAGGAACACAGGGTCAATGGCCCCTTTCAGTTTTTTCTTGCTTGGATCTACTTTGTTAGGCTTGACATTATCATTGACCCAAATTATCACCACTAATGCTTTGGAGCACCTGTGCTTCTACAAATACGAGGTGTCTTAGATTTAAGCTTCTAGCTTTTAATATTATGACTTGTCATAGTTAGGACAAAAGACTTAATCCTACAGTGTTTGGAACCTGGACCTATGTACTGCCAAAGCAATTAGCATTACCTCTTTGTTGACACTTAATTGGCCACAGTGTGGCAGAAAATGTTAAGAGCATATATTATTGCCACTACAGGACTTTAAGCTGCCAAAAAGGCAGGATTTATGTCTAGTTCATCTTTATTCGTCTGCTTTTCTTAGACCGAACATGCACCCAACAAATGTGTTGAGTGAATTAATGTGCTCCAGCAGTTTAAAACTGCATTATAAACGGATGGAGGAAAGTTTTATGTGAGGTAATTATAAAATTCTAAAAAGCAGCCAGTGGCAAAATGATTTTTCTTTGATTAACTGTGGCCTTCTGCAGATCATCATCCTTAGAATAATTAGCATAAATCCAGTGCCAAAGAAATGAGACAGGACCTTATGCTTGTGCAGTAAACTTTGAGGAAAAGCCCTTTGAAGATGTACTATAATAGTGTGTTATTAGAGATAAATCCTGATTTACATATGCTTATATGCCCTTATATGTTGGGAAACTATAGCTAAAATTTGTATAGAAAAAGAAATCATACTGTCATGACAAAGAAACTTAAAAACCTATAGAAATTGAGGTACCTCATAAACTAAGACATAAGAGTTTCTAGCAATTTCTTTGATGTAATAGCACTTCCTATTTCTAGGAATAAAGGAACAAGGCTTTTAAATGTACCCAGTGACTTTTTACTATGTAATGGCAAATTCAAAACATTAGCTTTCCTAAGAAGTAAACTATGCTGATTGGCAGTGTTAGGGTAAGCTATTTTATAAATTGAGTTAACATCTCCCTAATCAAGGTAAGGTATTTCTTCAGAGCTGGTGAGATTCTTCTCATTGATATCTAAAACTAAGGGTATGTAGCTTTTATTCAGGTATGTTAGTTTATGTTTTGGGATATTGATATTAACTTTTAAAAGGTAGGTGTTAAATATTGGACTCAGTGCATGATTTTATTGATTAGTAACTTAATTTTATATTTTTAGAATTTCTGCACTATAAGCCACAAATTTTTTGTCTAACAAATACACCATCAAGTACATCATCATTTTACCTTGTAAGAGACCTCATATGCTCACTGGAAATACAAAATCTGGGTTGATTTTTATAATTACAGTTAGATCAAATAAGTTTAAAGAGAAAAGCTAAATTTTTTCTCCAAAATTTCACACAGAAAACATGGATTCTCTTATATGATTCTAGGTAAAACATATGAATTTCTCCTGAGTTTAGTTTTTTTAAATGAGCAGGATAGGCATTTCCATTTCACAGATTTATTGTGAAAAATATGATGGCAAAGTATGACTTTTAGTCTCTAACTATATAGACTTCAAATGTCTTGTCCTCATTTGGGGCATTTCCAATATTGTCCTAATTGTGATTAATTGCTTCTCTGGCAAATAGATTGAGAGAAGTCTAAGATCAAGGACCAGATGCCCCAGTTCTTCCATCACTACCTGCTTCCTTCCCTCAGAGGAATCTGTAGGAGCTATATAGACAGAGGTCAAGACCAGGCAAAAGAACATTTAATGACAGCTAAGCTCTGGCCCCAGACTTTGCTATCAGTCTTCTGATGTCTCAGCCAGACCTCAGGTAAGCACTGAAGGCCTGTGTGACCTGGACCAGAAGAAGGTAGAAGGGCAGCTCAAGAAGCCTCTGCATCATCCTCCCTCCACCAGCCTCCCTCACACTTGAATCTCTGCCTGCTGAGAGCAAGCAAAGGGGAAACCAGGCAAGGAAGAGTCAGAGAGAGGAGGGGAAAGGGAAGAGACAAAAGAGGAGGATATTGATGATTGACTGTCCCTTAGGCCAAAAGTAGAGCTTGTCTGAGTTTTTCTTATAGGGTATGATCCATTTCTAAGAGGCAGCTTCAGACCCAACATATTACACCAGCTTCCAGGAATAAGAGAAACTTCACATTGATGACTCCCAAGAGAAACTCTAGAGAGAGAATTCAACAGAGAGCCCCAGCCACTTGAACTCTAAACCTTAACCCCTATGAGCACCAAGATTCTTTTCCTTTGACATTACCATCTCTACCAGCCCACTTTCTCCTAGAAAGAAGTAAGGAGGAACAAAGAATAGAGTTCTAACCAGAGATAAGTCAGGTAAAAGGAAAAATCTATACCTGAAATTCACTCTATATGGTAAAAGGTCTATTTGCCTGGAATGTGTGGAACCTTTTTTATCCAAATTAATGTTATTTCTGGAGTCCAGATAGCTTAACTTACACAAAGACATGACTGAAAATTGAAACTGTCCTACCATCCAACACATCTAAATGACTAAGAATTATAATGACTCTTGTCTTACCTGCAATCCTTCTATGATGTCACAAGGTACAGCTCATTCTCTCTCATAAATGATTCCTTCACATAGATTGTACCACAGCCTGGCAGTTGACATCATTCATTGCTGAGTACTATAGCAAATTATTTTTTATTATAGTAAATTTCTAAAATAAATAATCATTTTTAAAAATATTCTTTCAGTCCAGTTATATATTGTTGTTGTTGTTATTTGGATTCTTTCAGTGTTTAGAATTCTGTGACTTTGTGCTTTTGACATTGGTGTGAATAGTCCAAAGGATTTATGTTTCTGTTTGGACTCCCCCAATTTTTTTTTTATCTTCCTCCTACTCACAGATCTGTTAGTGAACTGCAGGGTGTCCTAATTTTAGTCAGTTGAGTACAGAACTAAGAGTTCAGTTCCTGATGATTTATTCAGAAATAGTTTTTTCTTCATTATCTCGATAGCATAATTACAAATACTTCAAAATTTTCAAACTGAAACAAGTTGTCTCTCATGAATCATAAATTGTATGTTCCTAATATTTATCCATAGTTCTTTTATGTCCACTGAATTTTCTGACATGGTTTTGATTTTGAAATGAGAGCTTTGCACTTAAATCTTAGATTGCTATGGGTCAGGTAATTCACTAGTATACTTGGCTTATGGAAAACTGCTATGAAGCAAAATAAAAACAGTTCTGAATTGCATTCACTCACTCGTTTTTGATATTTTTTTTTTCTAATTGCTTTTGTGTCATGGAGCAGCTTTCCTCAAAAAAAAATTTTTTTTTAAAAAAGGAAGCAAATACAACTAAGATGCAACTACAGAAATGAAAGCATCTTTGATGGCTGGAAAGTCTCAGGCTCTCAAGAGTTTAAAAAATGAACTCAGGTGTGGCTTAGTGGTTAAGCGGCAACCTATGAACTAGGACAGTGGTTGGCAAACTCATAGTCAACAACAGAGCCAGATATCAACAGTACAAATGATTGAAATTTCTTTTGAGAGCCAAATTTTTTAAACTTCTTCTAATGCCACTTTTTCTAAATAGATTCACCCAGGCTGTGGTCTTTTGTGGAAGAGCCACACTCAAGGGGCCAAAAAAGCTGCATGTAGCTTTCGAGCCGCAGTTTGCCGACCATGGAACTAGGAGATCATAGTTTAATTCCCTGTCAGGGCACAGGCTCAGGTTGCAGGCTTGATCCCCAGTGAGGGTCGTGTAGGCGGCAGCCAAACAATGATTCTCATCATTGATGTTCTATCTTTCACTCCTCTCCCTTCCTCTCTGAAATCAATAAAAATATATGTTTATTTAATTTAAAAATAAATTAAAGGTATAGATTTTTTATTTATGTATAGTGATCTTTACCTATGGAAAACTCAGTTTTTCTATATTTACAGTGATAGTAAATATAGAATTGCCTTTATGGAAATATCAAAATGTAAACATAATCCTAATGTAGATTTGATGTTTTTTTACTTAGGAATAAATGGGTAGTGCCTCCCAAATCTGGCACCGTTTGTGTTTCTTAAATGAGTCAGCACTTCGCTCTGGTTTTAGGAATCACTAGGCTGACATCACTTGCCAATTTGGAGAATGTGTGAAATGAATTGTTTCATCTCAAAGGAAAGTAGCTAGCAGGCAAACATTTCCAGATGTCCCCTGGCACCTGATTTTATAATGTGTGTACTTGCTGTTGTGGTGCTTTGTTTTCTTGAGTTGGTGCAGAACAGTATTCATTTATTGTATATCTAGTTTGTGCCAGGCAATCTCAAGAAGGATGAAGCCTACTTTTAAGGAGTTTAAAGATCTAGGAAGTAAAATGATAAGAAAAAAACAAATAATTTTACACTATGTTTTCTTAGGTGCTCTGATTGAGGGAGAATCAGGATGTAAAAACACTGGTCCAATTTTGTTTAACTATATATTCTTGTTCTGTATAGTAATGACTCAGGAAATTATGGTGTATGTTTTTCAATGTTTAATTCTTCTACTAGACTAATGGCATTTAATGGTTCTCAAGCACAGAAATTTCTGACAATGCTTAATGTGAGAAGATGTGCTTCATGTCTGGTTTTTAATCATGTACAGATGAACCCTATAGCAAGTGTACTATTGTTATATCTTACCATGGAGAGAATGCATAACTTCAGAAATTCAAGTTTTAATCAGCTCATCCCTCCAATCCCTTAGATATTTTTCTGAGAACATCAACTCCATGCCTCAGAGCTGCAGGCTATGATTTTTCTTCTCCTTTTTCTGTTGCTCTTAGAGAAATGAGCAACCAATAAAAACAGCATCCCTTGGATCTATTAATAAACACTTTCAGATTTGGCAGGTTGCTTTAGACCTTTTTTTTTCTCTCTCTCTACTATCTGGATCTAATCTTTGTCCATACACAGTGTGTTGCTTCCTGTTGATCATATACGTTTTAAATATTAACAAGGAAGAGAACATGTGCACAGTGGGCAGGAAATGACGGGGCACGCCCTTGCAGTTATGCTTTGCCATCTCGACAAGGACCTGGCTTTGCTGGAGAGAATGAGGCAGTGCCTGTGGTGCCCATGGATGTGTTTTTGTGCCCCAGTGGCGATAACCCTCAAGTATCCAGGGATTGGATTTGGAGAATAGCAAAACTAAGGAATAAGACACTTACTGAAAATGAAAGCAGGCAGATGTTCTCCCCTCTGGAACCATCTTCTCTGCCTTCTCAGTTCCTTTTCTTTCCCACCAAGATATTTTTTGGACTTAAAATATTTTAAGGACATAGTTAGCCTTGAAACTAAATTTGCATCTTCAGAGTTAATTCTGCACTGATAAGGGTGACTTTTACACCTCTGGAAGATAGAGGCTTTGTCCTCCAGCACCTTGTTTCTGGGAGAACATGATTAATTAAGATTGTGCATTAACTGATAACTTAGTGACATGAAAAGTAATTATCTTCCCTTATATCTCCATCCCTTTTGCCAGGAGAAATGGGTCTGCCTTAGAAAGGAAGAACAACAATCCATTTTTTATCTCTTCCCTTGCTCTTCCTAAATGCAGACCTTTGCTGCTGTCTGTGGAACTCACAAGGTTCTGACCTGACACTTCCCTAGTGACCTGTCCAAGCCTGGTAGCTTTGAGGTCCCAGGGAAGCTGCTCCTATTCCATCAAGCCTTCCCTGCTCACTCCAAGCCTGAGCACTTACTGTACTTACCACACTATTCACGTTGTGTATGTATGTATTGCCTCGTTAGCAGTCCTGTTTGTCTTTTCATATGGCTATTTATGTTTCTCCAGCAAGATTGTAAATGCTTTCAGAAGCATTGGTTCTGATTCCTTGATTTTCTTGTGATGCTTAGGAAATAGTAGATATTCACTAAGTGTTAGCTGATAAATGATATCTGTCCTTGGTAAGGATGAACAAATCCAGGGGAGTAGGTCTTTGCAATCTGTTTTGCTAGGTCATTCTTTGGTCAGCAGAGATAACTTGTTATCAGAATGGGGATAAATCTGGATGATCAGCTTTAGGGTATAAACACCAGGAACCAGCTATATTTGAGTCTATGGAATGGAGAGGGGGTAAAAGATAAAATTAATCACCTTTATATTGACCAACGGCCCTTTGTGTGGCTCCAGTCTTTCTGTTTTTATCACACTTCCATAACAATACGAAAGCTCTGTCTAAAGAATAAACTGCAATGTGAAGAATACCCCTGGATGACAAGTTAACGTATAATAATACCAGTTGTGTTATCATGCGCAACACATTGTCTTACTTCTTTCAGTGATAACATAGTCATAATTATGATTTCAAGTCTAAACTGGGGAAATAATTGTTGGGGGATTGTTCATAGAAAAATAGTAATGAACTTCATTGTTGAGGTTGTAGGAAAAGAAGTGCTTCATCTGCTGCTAGTGGGAGATGTGTAAAGACATTCAGCCTCTTTTTCATGGGGGAGAGGGACATTTGGCATTACAGGTTTACCTTGTCTGGCACTACCCAAAGAATGCAGAATGCTGAATTTCCATGTGAGTCTGGAGACTAATTTTTATTGAAAACACCCACACCCACACTCTGTTTTCTGGAAAAGATAGATAAAGCAAGTGTTATATTTCAGAATACTCCCTCTGTTCAATTAATATAGCCATGATAGATAAAAGTATAGAGAGAGAACAAAAATTCATGCACGGACTCAAAAGCAAGATACACATTTCTGTCAAGCACAAGTAAAATACTGAGTGGGTCTAAACAACTGCTGGGCTCTCATCCAAAAGGAGGCATAGCAGCCAGGGGCTTAGCTCCTGCCAGTAAAGAGAACTAAAAATGCACAGGCTTGATAAGAGCCTGGAATCTGGTCACTGTTAGAAGCCAGAGGCCCCCATTCCCAAAAGGAAGCTGAGAAGAATGGCGATTGACTGGATGCTGGATCTGGTGCCTTAGAGGAAGCTGTGCATCTGGGTGCCTCCCAACCAGGAACTGAGTCAGCCTGCCATGGACTCCCAGAATGTATTTGTGAGATCCTGACATTACAGTGGAACATCAAAATACCATGATAAGACCTACTAGTGGATTCAGGGCCTGGGGGTTGGGTGCAGGAAACCACAAAAGAGCGTGCGAGAGGTGGTGGAAAACAGTTTCCTTCTCAGAATAAGCCTAACGCCCAGAACACATGAAGAAAACTATGCTAGGAAAGGCTCTCAACAAAATTAGCAGTTGAAACATTGATTCCCTTACAATGAAACTAAGCTTTCAAACAAACAATGAAGTTAAAATAAATATACATTGAGTGGCCAGATTATTATGCTCTCTGAACGCATAATAATCTGGCCAGTCAGTGTATATCTTCTATAATTAAAAGGCTAATATGCAAATTGTCCCCTCGACCAGGAGTTTGACCAGCAGGCAGGCCGGCCAACCATCCATGTCCCCTCCCCCTGGCCAGGCTGACCAGATGCACCATGCATGAATTCATGGACTGGGCCTCTAATACACACCTACCACACACACACACACACACACACACACACACACACACACACACTAAGTGGCCAGATTAGTATGCATTCAAAGATCATAATAATGTGGCTACTCAGTGTATTTACAATGGCCAAAGAGAGGAAGACATAACATAAAAAAGGAGGTAGGTAAGACATAATAACAAATGGATATAAAAAAAAAGTTAGAAATCTTAGAAATAAAAAAGTGACCGAATTTAAAAATATCAGAAAGTGGAATAACTAAATTGTACTTGGTTGCTGAAAGAAGTCATGAATTAGATAAGAGTTTGGAGCTTACTCAGAGCTTAGCACACAGAGACAAGGATTTAAAACCACATACACCCATGGACCACAATCACAGATTCTAACCTGCACCTTATAGGAATTGCAGAAAAAAATGGGAGAAATGATTAAACAAGTTTTAAAGCAATATTAAAGAGACGTTGCTAAAATTTTCCCAAATTTTACAAAATCCTTAACTACAGATTTCGAGCAGTGTTAATTCACATACATATAAAATAAAGTGAAACTGTAAAAGATGTGGGATTAACAGTAAGATATTTAAAGCTACTATCGAGAAAAAAATAGATTGCCCAAGAAAGAAGAAACTCAAACAGGCTTCTCATTGGGAAAAATATAGGCCAGAAGAAAATGGAATAAATCTGTTTTAAAGTGCTGAAGGCAATTACTATCAACAGAGAATTTTATAACTTACTAAACTATTATTTAAGATTGAAAACAATATAGACATGTTCAAACATAAATGAGTTTTTACCCACAAATCGTTATTAAAAGGATTATCAAGGGATATATTTCAAACAGAAGAAAAATGAGTCCAGGGAGATCATATGAGGACCTAAGAAAATTGGTGAGCACATGATTTAATAAATATATAAATCACAATCAATTATGATCATACAAAAAAAAAGTGTGTTTCAAAAGAAGCTAAAAGAGCCTTAACTGGTTTGGCTCAGTGGATAGAGCATCAACTTGCAGACTAAAAGGTTCCAGGTTCGATTCCAGTTAAGGGCATGTACCTTGGTTGCTGGCACACATCCCCAGTGGGAGGTGTGCAGGAGGCAGCTGATTGATGTTTCTAGCTCTCTGTCCCTCTCCCTTCCTCTCTGTAAAAAATCAATAAAAATAAAAAAAAATAAAAAAAAGAATGCTCTCTTGCAGGACTAGCATGGCTCAGTGGTTGAGCATTGACCTATGAACTAAGAGGTCATGGTTCAATTCCTACTCAGAGCACCTGCTAAGGTTTCAGGCACAATTCCCAGTGGGAGGCATGCAGGAGGTATTCCATCAATGATTCTCTCTCATCATTGATGTTTCTATCTCTCTCCATCTCCCTTCCTCTCTGAAATCAATAAAAATATATTTTAAAAAGGAGAAGAATGCTGTGCTCTTTATCATCCAGGCTAGTGTGCTCAATGGTTAGAACATCAGCCCTTGCACTGAAGGGTTATGGGTTCAATTTACAGTCAAGGGCATGTATCTGAATTGTAGGTTTGATCCCCAGACCCAGTCAGGGCACATGCAGGAGGTAACCAATACATATGTCTCTCTCTTTTTCTCTCTTTCTTTCTCTCTTCCCCCCTCCCTCCTTCCACTCTCTCTAAAAATCAATGGGAAAAAATATACTCAGGTGAGGATTAACAAAAAATAAATAAGAATGCACTCTTTATCAAATCAAGATATATATTTGAGTTTTAAAACATGTGCGAATTCTTATAACCACCACCACCAAATGCTACAAAAGAATCTCAGCACCATAAGGAATTCCCTGGTGCTGAGTCTTTGCAGTGAATCTCTGGCAACCACTGATCTGGTTTCTGTTCTACTTTATGGATGCCATGTAAAATCAGCATGTAACTTTTTGAGACTGGTACTTCTTTCAGTACAAAAGTTGCCTAAATGCACATCATCATGGGAATGAGATTAATAAATTGCATAGGGCCTCCACGCTGTGATTCTGTGGTCCTTAGAATGAATTAGATCTCTATGTGCCAATGTTTTAAGGTCTCCAAGACATGCTGTAATAAATGAAAAACTCCAGGTGCAGGAACAATACACATAGTCAGGTCCCATGTGTTTATATATCATACAGATGTGAATGCACAGGTGTAGATCTGGAAGAGCATGCAGCAGACTCATCAGGGCTTACTAAGAATCAGCTTGGGGATATGGAAAGGTGAAGGGAGGACTTTACCTTTTGTTAAAAATATGTGTTTTTTAAGAAAAATAGATTTATGATAGCAAAAATATATTTAAGCATAACTTAATAAATATCCAAAATCTATGTGAGGAAAGTTATAAAACACTCCTGAAAAACACAAAATTAGATGGGAACAAATGGAAACCCATACCACGGAGAGGAAGAATCAACACCATAAAGATGTTATTCATAATTTATAAATGTAGTCTAATCTCAATAAAACTAACATCAATGAGGTGTTGTGTTGTTTTTTTTTGCCTCCCCTTGGTCTAGAGAAGTTGATTATAAAGTTCATTGTGATAGACAAGCCTGAATTGTGCACTTATCACACTAATTGTAGATGTGGTTGTCTTTCTCCTATGCTTGACCTTGAAGGGCTTATCTTTTTGATATCCCTAACATAATAGCTGATGTATAGTAGATCCTCCAAAATGGTTAACTTTTTCTGAGGGCACACTCAGGGCTCCTCAGTATTTATGTTCTCCATGGTCCTACACCAGTTCCATTCATGTCATTTATAGCTCTGACATCTAATAACTAAGCCTGGTTCTTGCATTACTCTATCTTTGTTATTTTAAGCTGTTGTACTGAAGCTAAGTGGTTTGGTTTGGTTTTGCTTTAACCTCAGCCCTCTGATTCTCACTCATGCAAATACGATACTTTTTCAACTTGTTACCCTGCTGGGTTCTGCTTTTATTGCAGTGCTTTTCTGGAAACTTCCTAAATTAAGGTACTTTTTTCCATTGCAGTGGTGTTATGGTCCTAACGAAGGACTGAGAATCAAATAACAGTCATCAAAGGTATATCATGAACGTTAATGATTTAATATTATGAAAATTACTATTAAAAGGCCCTAATATTGCATTGTCTGTGCACAATAATTTTACATGAAACTAAAGGCCAGTGCACAAAGATTCGTGCAAGAATGGGCCTTCCTTCCCCTGGTTGCTGGCACCGCCTTTGCTCCAGCCTGGAGCTGCCTTTCTGCCTTCCCATGCTGCCCAGAGGCCCAGAGTAGCTGGGGCGGTGCAGAATGCCTGCATCCCGCCCCACCCCCAGCCACTCAGCACCTGTGTATGCAAATTAGCCCACCATCTTTGTTGGGTTAATTTACATACTCACTCCTGATTGACTGGTGGGCATTGCAAGGTATGGTCAATTTGCATCTTACTCTTATATTAGTGTAGATAAAGTTCACACAATGCCACTTAAAAATACATTGATTCCGAACAAGGGCATGTACCTTGGTTGCAGGCACATCCCCAGTTGGAGGTGTGCAAGAGGCAGCTGATCAATGTTTCTAACTTTCTTTCCCTCTCCCTTCCTCTCTATAAAAAAATCAATTAAAAAAAAAAAGCTAAAAGAAACTCTGGATAGTTCAGCTGTTATGGCTCAGTGGTTTAGTGTCAACCCTGGAACCAAGAGGTCACAGTTTAATTCCTAGTCAGGGCACATGCCCAAGTTGTGGGCTTGATCCCCAGGATGAGTTATAGAGGAGGCAGCTGATCATTGATGTTTCTCTCTCATTGATGTTTATCTGCCTATCCCTTTTCCTTCTTCTCTCTCTAAAAATCAATAGAAACATTGTTTAAAAGCCTTAAGAAATGTATGTCCTTGCTGGTATAAACTTTACAATTTTAATTTTAAATATTTGAGTTTTTTTCCTAGATCTGAGCAGCATTCAGGGCATGGTTTCAATGGGTTCTTTCCTTCTTCAAGAAAACTTGAATTTTCACACTATTTTTTTTGAAAACCTCTCCCTGTGGAAAACAAAGACAAGAAATTTAGTTTATTTAATTTACCTTAGAATTAAGGAAGCTGAGTTCCTTTTCTCTTCCCAGAAACAGTTGTTGTGTTATCTCAAAATAATTTGCAAAATGAGATTTCATAAATCCTAATTTTAGTGAGCCCATTTCTCTAGTCCCTACAATCCTTGGGTTTCTTTTCTAGAAATATTATGTAGATATAATCATAATCATGGAACAAATTTACATGTAGATTTTTATTCCTCTAGAGACTGTAATTATAAAGACTAGAGGAGCATTTTATATATTCCTGTCACCTAAATGTCTGCTGTTTCTTGGGCTCTTGAGTCAAATTCCAGTCCACAACCCACCCTAAGTTCTGAGAGACTCCTGCAAGGATCAGCTTCTCATAGTCTCAATTTCTGCTCTCATGGGAACAGCTTAGATTGTAGATTTTTTTACTCTCCCAGGCAAACTCTCCATGTCTGTACATTTTGAATAAAGCATAAAATTTACTCACTTTTTGCTGTGATTTCTAGAAAATCCATTCATAAAAGGTGTAGGTATAGTTGTGTGTGTGTGTGTGTGTGTGTGTGTGTGTGTGTGTGTGTGTGTATGTAGCAGATTTTGCCAAAAGTTTGGGGGAATATCAAAAGGTATTTACATCTCAAAATAGAAATAATGAGTGTATACTTTAGCCTTTTACCATGCTGTTAGACCTATTTTCTCCTATCCTAACTCCTCTCTGCTCTGCTGACTCACCTTCTCCTACATGCAAGCCTGTTTGTCCCCATATGAAGGAGATAGTTTAGCCATCTTTGTTGCTTTGGCTTCATATGATCTTTCCTCTCTGTGACTCACCTTCTTTTATGTGTTCCTCTCCTCATTCCCAAAGTTAAGGTATTTTCCTTAACATTGATGATTTCGTTCAAGAATATTTTCATATCCACTTTTAGGGTAATAGCTTCCTCACCTTCCTATATTTTGGATCAGATTCTTTTGTTCCGTTTGCTTTTTTAATGTTCTTTTCTCCCACTCCCCAATGTTTTTCCCCCTTTTCTCCCTCCCACTATACAAATACCCCATGTAGCTCCAGTCTCCAGCTTTCTTTCCTCCTTAGGGTTGCCCTTAGAAGATACCCGTGCAATTCCTCCAGCTTGTGATGTGTGTGAGAGCTGGCGATGGCCTGAGCCACAGTGTTCTAGAGAATGGGTTTGGGGTGGGTCTTTCTCCCATTTCTTCCTGAAGCTTTGTCTTGGCCCTGCAGCAGCAGGCTGGAACCCTACAATTGTTCCTTCAAAATTTGTTTTGAAGCCTTTCTTTAGGACTTGTTTTATAATCCAATCCTTAAATTACTGGATAAAGGTCAAAAGAAATAAAGAACAGTAAGTTCTCACATAATGTGGCCCATGGGTTCTGTGACTTTCAGTGAAATGACATATAATGAAACCAATTTTGCCATAGGCTAATGAACATACGTGAGTTAAGTGTCTATAGTATCTCATCAATGTTATAACAAAATGACATTGAACAAAACAGGACAGAGATTTGATCCAAGATGGAGGAGTCAGAGGAAGCTGCCTTCCCCTCCTCCTTTCACCACATCAACATTACAACTAAATTATAGGATTATCAATCTGGATGACCATCTGAAGACTAGATGAACAGAAGTCATATAACTAAGGATGCTGCCGAGACCAGTTTGTGGACTGAAAGGTCCCAGGTTCGATTCCAGTTGGGGGCATGTACCTTGCTTGTGGGCACATCTCCACTGTGGGGCGTGCAGGAGGTGGCTGATTGATGTCTCTCTCTCATCGATGTTTCTGATTTTCTATCTCTCTCCCTTCCTCTCTGTAAAAAAATCAATAAAATATATTTTAAAAAGAAGAAGTCATATAACTAAGGATGCAAAGAAGAAGCCATATTAAGACTGGTAGGAGGGGCAGAGATGTTAAACTGGCTGGCCCCATGCCCACATGTGGCAGTTGAGAATCTGGAGGGTTATCTCAGCTACAGAGGTCCCCTGCCTCGAGGAGCAAGGGGTCTCAACCCCAGTTCAGACACCTATGCCAGGCTGCCCAACTTGGAACAACAGTGCCAAGAAGAGGAGCCCACATAACATCTGGCTATGAAAATCAGCAGGGAGTCTGTCCACGGAAGTGAAATGGAAGTTGCTAAAAACCACAGTGTCCTCTTTTTGCTTTTTAATATTTTTAAACTGATTTTTTAGAGAGAGAGGAAAGGAGAGGGAGAGAGCAAAACATCAATAAAAGAGAGAAATATCGATCAGCTGCCTCTTGCATGCCCACACTGGAGATTGAGCCTGCAACCCAGGTATGTGTCCTGACTAGGAATCAAACCTTGACCTCCTGGTTCATAGATTGACACTCAACTACTGAGCCACACTAGCTAGCCCTTTTCTCTAACCCCCCACCCCCCGTCAGCAAATGAGTGGATTAAAAAACTGTGGTACATCTACACAATGGAATACTACACTGCGGTAAAAAAGAAGGAGTTCTTACCATTTGCAGCAACATGGATGAAAATGGAGAACATTATGCTAAGTGAAATAAGCCAGGCAGAGAAAGATAAATATCACATAATCTCACTCATTTGTGGAATATAATGAACAACATAAACTGATGAACAAAAATAGATCCAGAGATAGAGAAACATCAATCAGAACGTCAAACCTCAGTGAAGGTAGGGGACAGAGGAAGCGATCAACCAAAAGACCTATATGCATGCATATAAGCCTAATCAATGGACACAGACGACAGGGGGTGTGGGCATGAATGGGAGGTGGGGGGTAATGGAGGAATAAGGCACATATGTAATATATTAATCAATTTTTTTTAAAAAGAATTCTGTGTGGCTTACTTTTTTAAATCTTCCTTCTCTTTGCTTATGCTTTTGAAAATACTGATCCTTCTCCCAGTTCTTTTCAAAGTTGTAGTGTTCAGAAATATAGTTTCCATTAAATGTGGAGGATAACTTCCTCTCTTTTTAAATTATTTTATCATTTAAATCTCCACACTCTTTACTGATGAGCTCCATAACCTGCCTTGTTCCTTTTCAGAGTTTTGGTTTAGACAGCTTGCCACCACCTTCCTTGCGAAGTCTACTCTGAGCTGCGTCTCAGATGGATTCTTCTTAGCATATGTTCTTTTAGCAGCACAAGCAGTTATTGTTCTTCGTCACTCAAGTCCAGTATTTTTTCTACTCTGTGCTTAGTTCTCAGAATTTAACAGTTTCTGGAAAATAGGCCACTGTCTTTACCCTTCTGGGATTTAAGGAGGCACATTTTAAAATTTATATATTTGTGAAGATTGAAAGAGAAATAGATGTCAGAGGCTGAAAGGAGTTTCTGGAGACTGTCTATGTGTTAATTACCCTTCTAGCCTGGGCCACTCTCTATAAAGGCATTCTAGCAGAAGCTTGGTGAGTTGGGGAGACTGTATGGAGTGGTGGAAGAACAGTAAGTTGTGGAAAAGATGGGTTTAAATTCCTGCTTTATCATTTTCTAGTTATGTGAACTTGGGCAAGTATGTAGCCATAACAGTCCACTTTGCAGTGGATTCAGTTTCTACTTCTCTAGTCAATATAAAGGACTTAGCTATTGCCAAATTACTAAACATCTGCTGATGCAGAATTACTGAACACTGTGGATTTCTAGTCATTTGATATTTTAAGGTACAAATAGACTTTCCCTGCATTGTTAATTCCACATATTATTGCTGTCAATTCCTTGGTTATTACGCCTCTGAACTGTTTGCTTATTGTTCACAGAGTCCCAGTTCCATGTGTTTCTCTCTGGGGATGACTCCTCCAGATTGATTCAAGCTGTATTCGGCCTCATACTACCTAATCTTCACAAGGGATACATTCTGTTTTACCAAATTGCAATCTTATGAGACTGCTAGACATTCTCAGGCTGACTTAATATTCTTTTCAACAAATTGCAGTATGTATAGCGGGAGAGAAGTTCTCAATATAACTCTTTGTCTGAAAAGCAAGCAAGATTAAACATACTTATTTCACTCTTGACCACCTGTGTATTCTTTCCCCTCTCTCTGATGATATGGTTTTTATAAAAGCTTGGGAAATTCCCATTCTTTTAAAGCCATTCACTTGCATCTGTGCATGTCATCCAGGATATGGTTAGAAAGAGAAGAGGAAATGATAAAGACAAGCATTTCTTCCATATTTTCTCCTTTCAATCTTTTCACTTCTCATACACAAGTGAATCTAAACCTTGGGAGCCATCCAGCTCAAGACTGAGCCTGATAAAGGGATGTACTTCCCAGACCAGTGACTGATTCTCCCTGGCCCCAGCAAGAGAGGGAAAATGCAACATTTTAAAAATACATGACAGTTATTTAAAGATTTATTTTGTTGTGAATCATTCTGTGTCAACAAAACTGGGGTGTTTTATGTCATAACTTAGACGTGATTAACAAAGTCATAAATTTTCATTTTTCCAACATGTGGGTTAAGAATAAAATGTTGTGCTGGAATTGGACATTGTATTCTCCAGACAAAGAAAATGGACATTTATTGGATGTTATTGCTGCTTTCTTTGCACTAATGACATTATGAAAGCTCTTTGAACAATATAATTTGAAAATATTATTTCTGTGTTTCAGGTCATGCAAGACAAGATCATTTGCCTTCCGAAAAGAGTTCAGCCATCTGAGAACCACTCCTCCATTTTGAATGTCTCTCAAGCAGTTGCCGGAACCACCCCACTGCCTCCACCGAACCCATCTTCTACTAACCCAGTCACTGTGGAAATGAAAGGCCTGAAGACAGATCTGGACCTTCAGCAGTACAGCTTTATAAACCAGATGTGCTATGAACGAGCCCTCCACTGGTATGCCAAGTACTTCCCTTACCTTGTCCTCATCCACACCCTGATCTTCATGCTGTGCAGTAACTTTTGGTTCAAGTTCCCTGGTTCCAGCTCCAAAATAGAGCATTTCATCTCCATTCTGGGGAAGTGTTTTGACTCTCCCTGGACCACCCGGGCTTTATCAGAAGTGTCTGGGGAGGACTCAGAAGAGAAGGACAACAGGAAGAACAACATGAGCAGGTCCAACACCGTCCAGTCTGGTCAAGAAGGCACCCTGGTCAACTCTCAGTCATTAAAGTCAATTCCTGAGAAATTTGTGGTTGACAAATCCACTGCAGGGGCTCTGGATAAGAAGGAAGGGGAGCAAGCGAAGGCCTTATTTGAGAAGGTGAAGAAGTTCAGGCTGCATGTAGAAGAAGGTGATATACTATATGCTATGTATGTTCGCCAGACTGTACTTAAGGTTATAAAATTCCTAATCATCATTGCATACAACAGCGCCCTGGTTTCCAAGGTCCAGTTTACAGTGGACTGTAATGTTGACATCCAAGACATGACTGGGTATAAGAATTTTTCTTGCAATCATACCATGGCACACTTGTTCTCAAAACTCTCCTTTTGCTACCTGTGCTTCGTAAGCATCTACGGGCTGACGTGCCTTTACACCTTATACTGGCTGTTCTACCGCTCTCTAAAGGAGTACTCTTTTGAGTATGTCCGGCAAGAGACTGGAATCGATGATATTCCAGACGTGAAAAATGACTTTGCTTTTATGCTTCATATGATAGATCAGTACGACCCTCTCTATTCGAAACGATTTGCAGTGTTCCTGTCTGAAGTGAGTGAAAACAAATTAAAGCAGCTGAACTTAAATAACGAGTGGACTCCCGACAAGCTGAGGCAGAAGCTACAGACGAATGCCCACAACCGCCTGGAATTGCCTCTCATCATGCTCTCTGGCCTTCCAGACACTGTTTTTGAAATTACAGAGTTGCAGTCGCTAAAGCTTGAGATCATTAAGAACGTGATGATACCAGCCACTGTTGCGCAGCTAGACAATCTCCAAGAGCTCTCTCTCCACCAGTGCTCGGTCAAAATCCACTGTGCGGCCCTCTCCTTTCTGAAGGAAAACCTCAAGGTCCTGAGCGTCAAGTTTGATGACATGAGGGAGCTGCCCCCCTGGATGTACGGACTCCGGAATCTGGAAGAACTCTACCTGGTTGGCTCTCTAAGTCATGATATTTCCAAAAATGTCGCCCTGGAGTCTCTGAGGGACCTCAAAAGCCTTAAAATTCTCTCTATCAAAAGCAACCTTTCCAAAATTCCTCAGGCAGTGGTTGATGTGTCCAGCCATCTCCAGAAGATGTGCATACATAATGATGGCACCAAGCTGGTGATGCTCAACAATTTAAAGAAGATGACCAACCTGACAGAGCTGGAGCTGGTGCACTGTGACCTGGAGCGCATTCCTCATGCCGTGTTCAGCCTGCTCAGCCTCCAGGAATTGGACTTGAAGGAGAATAATCTGAAGTCTATAGAAGAGATCGTTAGCTTCCAGCACTTGAGGAAGCTGACAGTGTTAAAACTGTGGCATAACAGCATCACCTATATCCCAGAGCATATAAAGAAACTCACCAGCCTAGAGCGTCTGTCCTTCAGTCACAACAAAATAGAGGTGCTGCCTTCCCACCTCTTCCTATGCAACAAAATCCGATACTTGGACTTATCCTACAATGACATTCGCTTTATACCCCCTGAAATCGGAGTTCTACAAAGTTTACAGTATTTTTCCATCACTTGTAACAAAGTGGAGAACCTTCCAGACGAACTCTACTTCTGCAAGAAACTTAAAACTCTGAAGATTGGGAAAAACAGCCTATCAGTACTTTCACCAAAAATTGGAAATTTACTGTCCCTTTCCTACTTAGATCTTAAAGGCAATCACTTTGAAACCCTTCCTCCCGAACTAGGAGACTGTCGAGCTCTGAAGAGAGCTGGTTTAGTTGTGGAAGATGCCCTGTTTGAAACTCTGCCTTCTGATGTCCGGGAGCAAATGAAAACAGAATAACTTATTTTTGTTTAAAGTTTGACTGAAACATGCTTCTACCAAATACAGTATAAATAATTAGGTAGTGTTAATGCCTTTCCAGTTTTTTTTTTCTTTTCACACAAAACAAAATGTACACAAAGATCAAGTCAGGAGTATGTATTTTTTAATAAAAATTTAATTGTATTTTTTCAATATTAATATTTTAAAGTTTTATTTGTCTTGGAACCTAATGTACCTATTATTGTTTTTTTACTAACAGCAACTGATGGTTCCAACTGTTTTTGTTGTTGTTGTTTAGTTAATTCTTGTGAAAGCGAAAGAATTTTAAGTTGCATGCTTTTGGGTGTTTTTTTTTAAATAGATAAAGATATTTTGCCAAGGTCATTGTTAGCTTGTTTACACCTGTACAGTTCCTTGCTCTTGCTGTCATTGTGTGTATACCAAGGAATCTGTGCTAGTTATTTTAATACCAGCTGCCTTCTCCATTGACCAAGCCCTTCATTCTATAAAACACTCTTTTCTGGAGTTTAAATTCACATAAGTGCATTGACACAAACTATTATCTTTAAATTTACCCCCCTACCTCCAAGAGAACCCTAAATTACGTTATTTCATATACCTGACAGTTAAAGTTATCCTTAGACAAGGATTTTTTTAAGTGAGTGAAGACAATAATTTCCCATAGTTGGCATGCTTGAATTCATCATTTATAATTTGATCAATTTCCATTTTTACCAACATTTAAAAATATTAAAAAGCTAAATACAGAGGTTCCCCCCATTAATCTCAAGATAGCTAAGTAGTACTGATGAGCAACCTTAGAGAAGCTAGATTTATTTTCATTAAAACAAGTAATTAAATTTAAAAATCATAGAATTAGAAGCCTGGTTTTTTGAGTAATTTAATCATCTTTGATGTCTTGATATGTAGATACATCAAATGGAAAAACATTTCACTACTAAAGCATTCTGTTAAAGAGCTGGTGCACACCAGTCCGGCCCACTGGCTCCCCCAGGCAGTGTGGCAATGGGATCTATTCAAATTCTGCCTGCTGCATAAAATAACCCACATATTTATATATATAATCAATTCCCTTCAAGTCTGCTCTTGCTGTGACGCTAGTGATTCAAGCACAGGAACCCCATATGCTCTCTTTGGCTTACAATAAGTATATCCTATAGTTGTTCTGTTACATTTTTCTGAAATTGCTAAGTGGATATCAGATGATCAGTAGAGCTTTCATGTCTTTGTACTTAAAAACCCAACATTTTCTAGGTCTTGGGCAAAATTTTTCGCTGTTAAACTGTACGGGAACAGAAATGAAAACACTCTATGTGGCCACAATCCAGGACCAGTACTACTAATCATGTAATTTTGTTCTATTTACCAGATCATCTGGACCATTTGCCAAGCCCTTGTCTCCTCTACGAAAGTTCTGTGGCTTAACAATGAGAGAAAGTAGGAAGATGCTTTGGGGTTTCAAAGTGCTGCCTTTAAAATTTGTTCCTTGATCCTGGTGACTTTACTCAGTGCTACTGTGAGTCATGTGGAACACAACCACAGGAACTACCCTGCAGATACATGTGCCTCAGTCGTGTTTTTAATGTTGCAGTACCTCATGGGGTGAAGAATTAGGGAAATATGCTTTTGCATTTACTTAATAATCTAATCCTGCAGACGAAAGTGCTTCACATTTCTGCTCTCTGTCAAAGGGTTAGAATGGTGATTTATACAACTGATTTGTTTCAACTTGTAATTGAAACAATAGGCTTAAAATAGTAACTTGGTTATATTTATTGTAGGGTAAAATACTCAATTCCAGAATATTGTTAGGATCCTGATTATAAACAATGTGCTGCTGCACAAAATAATCCCCATAATCTCTCATATTAATGTGCTGTACTTAGAAACATAAGGCCTGTTTTAAACAAAACAAATAAAACAACAAAACCCTGGAAGATTGTCCACAGCTGAGCATGACAAAAATACCCCCTTGAAAGGTAAACCTCAAGAGCTACTATTAAAACACTGGGTGCACTATTTTTCTGTATACAGTTTATGCTTATTTTCTATATTACTCTTCCAAAGGGATCTACTTGGGTTGAAACCCATATTTATGCTCAAGTCTTTATCTGATGTTAACTCATAATCTCACGTGGGTTCATAACTGAAGTAAGTCACTAGTAATTATTTTATCACTTGTAACAATTTGCTCAAAATTCCAAAAGAACTCGATTTGCTTTCTTAATGAGTCCGCAGGCTGACCCTTCACCTAAGTTCTAAATAACATCCAATAAATCAGCATAGTTCCATGACTTTGTTTTCACTAAAAAGGAGAATTCCGAAATGTTTCTATTAGCTTTTATAAAAATTCAAAATTCTCAAACTCTATATTGAGTAAAAATTTTCTAACCCTGGTCCATTTTAATATAGATTTTTGTTCACATTCTTAAGTAAAAAAAGCATTCAATTACTATTTCGCCTTTAAATGAGAAACTCAGGTATCTAAACTGCTCACTTTTCTAAAGTCCTTTAACAGATCAACTTCATATAAAAGGGATGTTTACCTAATCTTTTCCCATATTTTATAAGTGTTCTTGCTAAAAAAGAGAACTATAGGATCCATGGGAAACTGCTTATATAAACATAAAAGCACCATACATACTCTTAACTCTTTTGGGTGCTTGAAACCCATAACAGCTACTCTTTTTTGGTCTGTTTTAAAGGTTAAGTGTAGATAGCCAGCTAATGGGCTGGTTGAAACTGAGCTCATTAAGTATATCCCAGTGGAATTCGTCTAAGATCACACCTCAGAAAACTAGTTGTGTTGGGTTTTCATTTCATTTGTTTTTAACCACACTTTTAATATAAAGGTTCTTGATGCAGTAAAATCTGTTATTTACAGTTTTTTATTGTTCACCCACCTTTTCCCTGCCACACATTCCCCATATAGCTAACTGTAGTGAGTTCTAACAGTTTACATGGCATCCTGCTTTTTCATAAAGATATGGGAAATATGCCTGCTGTCAGTATTTTGTTCATTTATTATCTGTCTTTCAAGGCTTTGAGTTACTTGGGATTAGGAAAGTTTAAATTCCTGCAATATGATCTCTGATATTAAGGAAGAGAAGACAAAATCTTCACATCTTTTATTGCCATTTCCCGCAAGAGGAGTTTTGCTGTTATTTATTTTTCTCATTCTACTGTAATAAAAGTTCATTTTTAAATGGCTTATTTTACTCTTATTTTATACCTGATCAAAAGTAATGACATGTTTACTTAAACAGCATTCATGATCCATCTTTATGCAAACTGTCAGTAGTACTTAGTATTGAATAGATAAATTTCAATATAATTTCAGTGTGTGTTTAGAGACTACATTAAGATTCAGTTCACATTCTCCTATTAATACTGAATGTGATCATGTTTTCAGACAGTTCACTTTTGGGTAGGATCTCAATAACTCAGGGCAGGGTTCCATACTAACCCTAAATTAGCAAAACAATACGGTTGTTAGTGAAGGGGATGTCTCGGAGGTCTACGCTTTTCTCATCTTTCCTTGTCTATTCAGACACATTGTAAGAAAATCTGGACAGTCTCAGCCAGACCTGATTTTTCAGATTTATGCTTCAGTGATATGCTTCTAATACAATTTCAAATTAGGGATCCACTCTTATTTCATTTTCCCAAGCCAGTCA
This sequence comes from Lasiurus cinereus, assembly GCA_011751065.1. NCBI lineage: Eukaryota > Metazoa > Chordata > Mammalia > Chiroptera > Vespertilionidae > Lasiurus > Lasiurus cinereus. The sequence goes on from JAAGEH010000165.1 coordinate 773,615, forward strand.
TTGACACAGGTAACATCCCTAAGTTTATTTGGGGTAGAAGGAAAAGGATCTCCTCCCACCCCCAAGGAAATTTTTTTGAATTAGAAGGTCTTGAAAAGGGGTGTATACATTTGAACTTGATTTCTTGGCCATATTAAAAACAGTTACTATTCATGGTTTTTAATGTGATATAAATTTGCTTTCTGCTAATTACCATTCCCCACGCCCTCACCCGATTCTGTCTCTTTAATGACTATTTTACTATGTTTGAAATCCAAGGCCTTCCGTGCTCACTCAGTTTTCCCTCTGCCTTGTGTTTTCTCTCACCGTCTATATGTGTTCAGATTGTGTCAAATGCTGGCAACACCTCTAAGACTGTCAAGACAATGCTTGAAAGTTGATTTGTCGTCATGCAAATTAATGGTAAAATGTCTTAATGTTATTTGGCTATGTAGTACGTAGGAACAGAAAATAACTTAAATAAAGTCATTTTTGTAATTTAAAATTGGGGTTTGTCTCTTTCTCACTCATTTGAAGAGCTCCTGTTTACCTTTTGCATTTCTGTTGTGTTTTTGCATATTCTGTTACTAAGGCTCCCTGTACTCTGCAGGAAATGGGCTGCATGCATTCTTTCACTTTGTGTTTAGCCAGTTTCTGCAATTGTGACTAATTATTTCCTTCCTTAATTCACTGTACTGCATCTACCCATGGTGCCCCTGGAGTTTCATGTGGGTAATTAGTACCATAATATGTAATCTGGAGTGCAATTTCTGTACATTTGCCAGATCAGATTGTACAATTGCTGTCCAGCCAACACAGCTTTCTATAAATACTTGGTATTGACTGTGGGTAATTAGAGAGATCAAAATGGTTCTGCACAGCTAGGACTCCCACATATGGTTAGCCACATATGCTCCAGGTGTCAGAAAGCCTTTTATAAGAACACTTGTACCACTTATACATAAAAGTTTGTGATTGGTAACTTTTGAAACTAAATTATGACTTTGCATATTTTTTCTATACTCACTTATGGTTTTGTTTACTGACTAGAGGTCCAGTACCCAAAATTCATGCATGTGTGTGTGGGGGGGGTCCCTCCAATGCACTCTCTCCAATCTGGTTCACCTCAAGGGCAGTCGGACATCCCTCTCACAATCCAGGACTGCTGGCTCCCAACTGCTCGCCTGCCTGCCTTCCTGATTGCTCCTAACCACTTTTGCCTGCCAACCTGATCACCCCCTAATTACTCCCCTGCCAGCCTGATTGATGTCTAACTACTTCCTTGCCAGCCTGATTGCCCCTAACTGCCCTCCCCTACAGGCCTGGGTCCCTCTCAACTTCCCTCCTCTGCCAGGCTGGTCACCCCTAACTGCAGGCTTGATACCCTCAACAGCACTCCCTTGCAGGCCTGGTCCCTCCCGACTGTTCTCCTTTGCTGGCCACCTTGTGGCAGCCATCTTGTATCCACATGGGGGCAGCCATCTTGTGTGTTGGAATGACAGTCAATTTGCATATTACTCTTTTATTATATAGAATAAGCAACTGATAGTCTTCTGAAGAAGGACTGTTGAGATGAAAGGCTGAATGTGGTGAAAGGGGCTTTGTGAATGTGTGCATCAGACACTTAGAAGGCATTGTGTGAGAGTTCTGGAAAAATTTTGGACAAGAACTGAGAAATGCAATATATACAAATCTCTGAATACAGTTTATACTTTAGTTTATACTTGAACATATTTGAACATATTTGAACAAAGCAAGGTGCAAAAATGATCAGGCTGCCATAAGTGATAGAGTGTTTTCAGAGTTTGAATATTTTGCATAAAAGACAGCATTAAGCAAAGATGTTAACACCAAACATCTAAACAAATTGGCCTTTCTCATTACTGTGATTCATGGATTCTTCTATTATAATTATAAAGTTTGGAAACAAGTGGAGGATGGACTTTCTCTTCAGTTTATTCCTTAATTCTTTAAGGAATTAATTTCATTTCAAAGTTACATCTAGACATCTTCATTTTTTAAAGTGTTTTTGTTCAGTCTTCTTAGTAGTCTCAGGCAACATTCTTGGAAAAAGTGACACAAAGAGGCAACATGTAAGTTTTGCATTTTATCTCTCTTCCATAGTTGTTTTTAAAAAATCAACTTTCAGCAGTGATTTTATAAAGAAAACATTATAACATTTTTTCTATTTGATATGGAAAGATTCCTGGGGTTCCCTTATAATCTTATGTAAACTATGTGGAGTAATTTTGTTAAAATAATACTCCAAGTAACATTTGGACAACTTTGAAAATATCATGTTAATTCAATCAAATAATAATTAAAACCAATGGAAAACATTAAGGCATACTCATTGTAGGTTTGAAGACTAAATGTCCACAAATTTATGCTATAATTGATAAATTCCATTTGTGCCTATTGAGTTAAATGTATAAATTACAATTCTTAGTGATTGAAATTGCTTTATGGAAAATACTTTGTAGCATAGCCAATCTCAGCAAAAACCTGAAAGCTCATGTACATCAGTAATTTCTAAGTGGTGTTAAAGAAAAAATTATTCTGACATTTGTTAACATGTTAAGGGAGACTTTATACTATTTATTCAGGATTCTTTCTTAACTCTCCTCAGGTCCTAGCCTTTGGTGGTGTGACCTTCTGGGTAGTCATTTTCCGATCCTTAAGAGCCTTAACAAGGTCAGCATACTAACAGATTTAGTTGTTCTGGGCACCCAAAAATAAAAACAGGATGTTGACAGCCTTTATTTAATGAGAAAATGTTTAAAAGAAGCTCATGGTTGTGCAGCTGAAAGCTAGAGCTTTAGCTTCAAACAGAACTACTCAGTCTAACCATTTAGCTACATAAATACTTTGTCAAGTCGAAATAACCTGTGTCAAATGAGAAATACAAAGAATGCCACAGGAATTACATGCCTGATTTACATTACATAAGACTTGTTTATTGAGGGGAGGAGGAAATGGAAGTTTGGGGCAGAAAATTAATTTTCCTTTTACCCTTCTAAATTCTTCTGGCTGGACTAATAATCAAATTGACATGAGACAGATTAACAGAAGAAAATGACCAAATTAATTGCGTATGTACATACGAGGGTTCCATAAGACTGTGAGACCGGAGGACATATTGGATAGTTGAGGCTTGCATGCCATTCTGGACTAATGAAAGGGAGGGAGAAGTCTGGAATTTCAAAAGGAGCCAGGCGATTCACAGGTAGATGAGAAAGAGCAAACAAGGGGCAAATTTTTATTTGGCCAACTGAAAAGAATGGGACACAGAGGGGAATCTAGCAAACAGACTTTGCTGGGTCCTCCATGCCTGCAACGTTTAATTCATACATGTGAAGGGGAATAGTCAAGGCTCCCTTCCTGAAGCAGCTTTTCTTATTTGAATTTCTTAGGCAGGTAAGGAGGGCTGGGGGTAAAAACAAAAAAGAAAACTTCTTCCATTTGTTGGGCTTTCATTGTTTTTAACTTGAAATAATCTACATGCCGCTGTGGCACTTTCTGGAGAAACTAGTTCTGGACCCTACACTGAATTGGGAGCCTCCTGATAAAAGATGCTCATACACTTTCTAAAATTCAGGCTGATTTGCCCTTCGAATTCTACCAACAACAATGTTAAAACAATCATATCCCAGTATGGCAAACCAGCTAGACAATTGTTTTAAGACCAGAGGCCCATTGCACGAAGAGATTCGTGCAATAGGCCTTCCTTTCCTTGGCTTCCAGCACAGGTTTTCCTCGGCACCCAGGACCCAGGCCTTCATTCTGGCCAGAGTCTGCCTTCTTTGTCTTTGCTGCAGACTCCAGAGTCTGCAGTCTTGTCTTCACTGGGGCACTCCACTCCTATTGATCCCTTCGTACCCCCAAGTCGCCCTCACCTCACCTCCACCCTCCCACTCATAGCAGGTGTCCTGCCCTGCCTGGCCACTCCACATCTGGAGCAGCTGGGCAGCCGCCACTTTTAGCCTTCTAATTTGCATATTCACTCTGATTGGCTGTGGGCATAGTGGAGGTGCAGTCAGTTTACATGTTTGTCTATTAGGTAGGATAGCTTTCCCTAACTCATTAACTACAAAGCTGCTAAAATATATAGTAAATAGAAAAATAAAAGTTTTCTTAAAAAGAAATTTCTAGTGACTTTTGAGGGCTTTAATTATGAATCTGATCAAGAACTTGAATCCAAAGTGTCTGAAAGTTGACCCCAAAATCTTAGATAACGGCATTCTTTTTAATCCTCACCAGAGGATATTTTTTCCCATTGATTTTTAGTGATAGTGGAAGAGAGAGGGAAAGAGAAATATCGATGTGAGAGAAACACATGGATTGTTTGCCTCCTGTCCATGCCCCAACCAGGGCATGGGTCAGGGAGGAGCCTGCAACTGAAGTATGTGCCCTTGACTGGAATCAAACCTGGGACTTTTTGGTCTGCAGGCTGACACCCTATCCACTGAGCCAAACCTGCTGGGGCTGATAATGCCATTCTTAATAGCACTGACTTTACCATAGTAAACAATAGTAAGACAGAGTTGCATTCTGGGTTGTTTTAAAATGTTTAGGATCTTAAACATTTTTTTTGTGTATATTGGAAGGGGAAAAATTACACAAAATTTTGTGTATATTGGAAGGGGGAAAATTAGACAAAATGCTTTAAATAGGCCAGGCAATAAAGGATTTACAGTTTATCTGTGTTATTTGAATTGGTTAAACGTGAACCATACAATATTAGATATTCATAGAAATGCCCCTTCTATATTTAGTTCTGCCCATCCAAATACAATTTTGGCTCTTATATTAAGATCCTTACGATTTTTTTAAAGAATTTTAAGACTTCTTTAGAATTTCTCTAAAACTGTCTACCTGCCTATGTGTTTAGGGCACATGTCACTTTTACCATGGTTATATTAGGACTTACCATATCTCTCAGAGTTGGAGGCCTAACAAGTGCAGAAACCAACACTTATCCTAATATATATTAAAACCCAGGGTTGTAATGACTAGTAATGAAATTTCAAAGCCTGACCAACCAGAAGTCAGTGCTGGCCTTGGCCCCAAGCAAGTGGTTAGGGGCAATCAGGCAGGCAGGCAGAGGGGTTAGGAGTGATTAGGCAGGCAATTGGTTAGGGAAGATCAAATAGGCAGACAGCTGGCCCCACCCCCAAGCAAAGAAAGAAGAAGGCCCAGGCTAGCCAAGCCATTGCACCCCAGCCCATCATCTGCAGAGGGAGGCCACTGGTGACAGGGGACGGAGGGGATAGCACTGCACAGATGACAAGCAGTGGCAGCGGTGGGGTTGGGGCCAGCTACCTGCAGCCCAGGGAAGGAAAGCCCCGATAGACCCTGATCTCAGGGCAGGCCTTGGGGCCCTGCCCGAGGGGTCCTGGATTGTGAGAGGGTGCAGGCCGGGCTGAGGAACCCCCTCCCCCCCAGAGTGCACAAATTTTCATGCACCGGGCCTCTAGTTTATCTTTATATTTCACTAAAGGGCTTCCCCTTGTTACTCATACAAAATGGTCCCTGAAACAATTCATATGCTGAATCAGTCAGGAGATCTAACTCTATTAACTGAGGGTCGTAGAACTGTGAAGGACCATTGTTCCTGTCCAAATTGGTTTCTGGATACATTATTCTCCTAGGGCTTCTATAGCAATGTACCACACACTGGGTGACTTACAAACAGAACAAACAGAAATGTATTGATTGTCTTGGTTCTAGAGCAAGGTGTCAGCAGGGTTTGTTTCTTCTGAGGGCTGAGGAAGAATCCGTTCCAGGACACTCTCCTGTCTTTCGGTGGCTTGTTGGCAATCCTAGATGGTTCTTGGCTTGTAGGTGCATCACCCCAGATCTTTGTCTTCATATTCATGTGGCGTTCTCTCTGTGTGTGTGTCTATCTCTGCATCCAAACCTCCCCATTTTATAAGTACATAGTTATAGTGGACTAGGGCCCATCCTAATGACCTCATCTTAATTTGATAACCGCAAAGACCTTATCCTATACTAGAGGCCCAATGCACGAAAATTCATGCAAGAGTAGGCCTTCCTTCTCCCTGTTGCCAACACCAACTTCCTTCTGGCACCCGGGATCCGGGCTTCCCCCTTCCAGCTGCTAGCAGGCACCCAGGACCAGGGCTGCTTCCCTCCTCCAGCCACCAGCAGGCACCCAGGACCAGGGCTACTTCCCTCTTTCAGCTGCCAGCAGGCATCAGGGAGCCAGGCTGGCTTCCCTCAGGCCCCAGCTTCATCAGGAAGGACCCCTGGAAGATGACTAGTCTAATTAGCATATTATGCTTTTGTTATTATAGATAATAAAAGCCTAATATTCTAAGCATCCAGTTGTCCAGTTGCCCATTCAACCAATCAAAGCATAATATGCTCATGATATGCTAAGGCCACTCAACTGCTCACTATGACATACACTGACCACTGGGGGAAGATGTTCTGACTGGTAGGTTAGCTTGCTGCTGGGGTCCGGCTGATTGGGATTGAGTGAGATGTGCAGGACCGCCCTCTCAAAGTCCCTCTCTGGCTGGCCAACCTCCTGTGTCCCTTCCCGACCCTGATTGTGCACCAGTGGGGGTCCATTGGCCTGGCCTGCGCCCTTTCACAATCTGGGCTGAGGACCGCCCTCCCTCCCCCCCACCCTGAGTTCATGAATTTTGTGCACCGTGCTTCCTGTTTCCAAATAAGGATGCATTCACAGATATTGGGGTTAGTACTGCAACATCTTTGTGGGGAGACACAGTTCCATTCATAACACTAGGTAAGGTACTTCTTTTTTTTTATTAACTTACATTCCAGGTTTATTAGAAATATAGACTTTTTAGCCCTGAAATGTTGGCTAGTCCAGAGGTTTTCCAATGAAGTATCTCAGGAGAACTCAGGGACTGAATAGGGCTCCTATCTGTTCCAATGACAATTGCCATGTAACAAACAATTCCAAAACTTAGTAAAGTAAAACTCTTTCATTATACTCTCAGCATTGGTGCGTAAGGAATTTAGACAGGACACCACAAAGACAGCTTATCTCTGTTGCACAATGTCTGGGAACTTCAGTCGGGAAGACTCAATGGCTCGGAGCTCAAACAATCCGCAAGCATCTTTATTCCTACGTCTGGCATTTGTTCCTGGATCCTCAGCTGGACATCTCTGTACAGTCCCGGCTTTCTGACAGCAGGGTGGTTTCCAGAGTCAGAGATTTTACATGATAATTTACAGTTTCAAAGCAACTATTCCTACATACGGAGAGGATGCTGTGTCACCTTTTGACCTAGCCTTGAAAGTCACATACATCATACTCTATTTGTTGAAGCAATCATAAATCTTACGCAGTTCAGGGCTGGAGGAGAGGGGACACAGACCTCACCTTTTAATGGGAGGAGGGCCAATGCTACATTGTAAGAAGAACATGTGAAACAGAAAATATTGCGGTCATCTGGGAAAAGTACCATCTGTCATACTATCCACACCAACCTCTTCAACCATTGGGCAGTATCTCCCCCTGACTCTTTAATATTTACTAGTAATTGTAGGTAAGAAACACAGTATCCCTGTGGATTCTCAGAGGAAAGGTTGAGGTGGGTGGTTGGAGATCAACCAAAGAATTTGTATGCATATATGCATAACCCATGGATACAGACAATAGTGTGGTGAAGGCCTGGAGCAGGGGACAAGGATGGGCTAGAAAAGGCTAATGGAAGGGAAGAAGGGGACATATGTAATACTTTCAACTATAACAATTTAATTTTTTAAAAAAGATATACCGGATCCATGGAGGCCAAATAATACATAAATTTCACACAATCTGTTAGCCTATTTAGTGATTACTGTAGAAAGCCAGAAAATTGAAAAAGCTAGTAGTTTTCTTCACCTATGTTTTTAAATATTTTTTGCTTCTAATTTCCTTGGACAAGCTTGGAGAGTTTTGCAGAACTTATATTATAAAATAACTGGAAGAAAGCCATCATTTTGTTTTACTGAATTGCATTTGCAAAATCATCAACTTTTTGACAGGGTTTAAACGAGTGCTTTCACAAATTTTATTTACCTGTCGTATGCTTCTCCCAATGTTAGCCAAAATTTCCTGAGTTGCTCAGAGACGCATGTGGACGGACACACGCCTGCACGCAGCTTGGTCTGTGACTCACATCCTAAAAAATAAAGAGCTAATGTGCAAATTAGACCGAACAGCAGAAAGACCATCCAGACAAAGCCAGGATTGCGAGGGCCGGCCGGGGCTGCGAGAGGCTGGAGGGCCAAGTCCCTTGCATGAATTTTGTGCAACAGACCTCTAGTAAACTAAGAGCAAAGGTCTCATCTGTGTCTGTGGTGGAAAGTGAAGAGACCTGGGGAGCAGGGGACGGGGGCGGCGGGGTTGGGGGTGGGGAAGAGCCCTTAGCCAGGTCTTTCGGCTTTTATTCTAATCCAGGCTCAGGGTCTGCCCAGGCCCCAGCTCCCTGCACCCTCCCCAGCCTCACCACCCCTCTGCGGCTGGAGGAGAGGCAGCAAGAGCAGGTCTCAGAAGCCTCCAACCCCAGGCTCTGCAGCAGCCTCTCTGGTAGGTCCCATCCTTCTAGCTCAGGGAGAACATTGTGGGGTTGGGAAAAGTTTTCTAGGAAACAATTACTCACAAACAAAGGGACCAGAAAAGTTTAAATTAATGACTCGCAACTGGGCAGCCTGCCCTAGGGCGGCTCATGTGAACTGAGTCTGTGTAATGCTGCATTAGGATCAGTGTTTTCCCTCCAGCCTCATAAATCTTCAAACCCATTTATTGAGGGTTCCCCTCCCTTGGGTTCACTCTTATAAAATCCACCCACATATTAAGCTCATTCAGAAAGAATAAGGATTTAATAGCACATCTTCTACCATAAAGTTTTACCACAGATATCAGCTGGAGTCTGGATGTCTCTTAAGATTTAAATAGCATTGGCCATACCCCCATCCCATGCCCTTTGGAAGTCCAGTACCCAACCCAAACTTTCCTGATTTCTGGTGTGTTCATGATTTCAGGCTGCAGGCTGTTGGTTCTGAAATTCAGTTTCTAGGAAACATCTTCTACTCATCACCTCGCCATTCCATGTGTTCAGTTCCTGTCTATAGCCCCAAGGCGAGTCCACCCTGTTCCTTGATTTCCCCCAACACGCACACCAGGCTTTTGTGCTTGTTAGAGACTTTAAGGAAGGTTTAGAGAGACAGCCAAGCATTCACGATTGCCATGCAGGCCTTTTTAAGGACCCATATGGTACAAGCCCTTCAGCCCCGGAGTTACTCAGTCACTCCCTCTTGCCTTTCCCAGCCTGTTCCACAACCTCCATCTCAAATTCCTCACTCCCAGTGCAGGGCAGTGTAACTTCCTCTCTCATCTCCTGGCCTCTGCTCTCTACCTCCTCACTCTTACCCGTTCCCCCTGGGCAGCTTATCAAAGTTTTTCTCAACACACTTCCATCCCTAAGAGGAATTTTGGTGTCTACTGTTGCTTTATCGACCTTTTTGTTGCAAGTTATGGCTCTGAGCTGCATTTCTCTGCCTATTCCTCCTATCTTCTTCCAAATTCCCCACCTTTTCCCCTCTGCAAATGCCGAATCCGCACGTGTCCTCCCTTGTCTCTGCCCTAGCCCGTAGTGAACTCGTTTATTTTCAGAGCTGTGTCCGCAGCCTTTCTATAGTAACTTCCAGGTCTCCACCTCTAATTACACCCCTCTACCTCCCACCACCAGCTGTCTTCTGTCCAGTTCCACTTTTCTGTCATGTTAAGCTTAATGTGCTGAGAGGAAACTTCATCTAAGCATAACTACTATAAAGGCAACAGCCTCCTAGCCTACTTGGTCTCCCCACAAGCCTCTCGTTCCTCCACCCTCGCTCCCGCCTCTTTCCATTGCTAGGCCAGTTCTCCAACTTGTAACTCGTGTAGCTCAGATTTTACTGTGCCTCTGCTCAGAAACCTTCCTTGTCTTCTTAGCACAGCCTGTGCACCTCAGCCTTCCTTTCAAGACCCACCATAATCCAGGCCTGACCTGTGTGTCCAGCCCAGTCCTGGAATCCAGAGTGAATTCAAATCCTCACTTTCCATGCACCTGATGTACGATCTTGGGAGGGTTAATGTAAACTCTCGGGCCTCTGCTTATGTTAAAGACATCCAGATTTGGGCAACTTCCCAGGAAGTACTAACGTGTTAAGTATTCTAATGCTGGCACCATCCCAATTCTGTCCTCACTAAATTGTAAGTTTCTTGTTTATCAGCAGTCCTGGTTCTAATCAAGGCAAGGATTACTTGCATCCTAGCCACAGTCATAGCTATTTGCAAGGTCTCGAGGATGTAACCTATGGGTTAACAACAAGGAAGTAAAATAAAGTGACAGTGAAATAATACATACAGTCAGCCAAGTAGATGCTGAGCTATGTTGGGAAGCTGTTAGTGGGGGCTGTGAGGAGAAGGAGGTTGAGTTAAGGAATAATAGCTTGTTCCCTTTCCCTCAAATTTCAAATGCTGCCTGGTAACGAGATGCAGGCATCAAGAGCCAGTGCCCAAACTCTGGCTGCCTGAGAGCATCTGAATTCAAACCAGAGTACATATCCCAGCTTTGCCACTGTCCAAATGTGCGTTGTGTAACGAATCACTTAGCTCCTTTAGTCATAGTCTCCTTGTCTATAAAATGTCTGGAAATACCCATCTGAAAGACTGCTGTAAGGGGTAGTGTTATATAAATGTTTAATCACTATGCTGTACACCTGTAACTAACAGAGTATTGAATGAGAATGTCCTTGGCATTGCTTTAGAGGCAGGAAGCGTGTCCCTTTGCCCAGGAAGAGGGGGAGCATCCCAGGAGAGTTGTGGGGGAGCATTTACCATTGGGAAGCGAGATGAGTGGGATAGCAAGTGCTTTTTTTCTCCACCAGCCAGCATGTTCTGAGCACATTCCAGGTAGCAGACACTGTTCTAGGTGCCAAGGAAGTAAAAATGAATAGGGTCTGTGTTTTTAAACCGTTCATAATCTAATAGGAAAAGACAGCCGTGTGTTTATTCAATAGGTACATCCAGAAGTCTGTTCACACATGAGCACAAGGGAGGCTTTGGCTGGATTCACCTGGTGATGGGCAAGGAGGTAAACCTGAACTGAGTCTTGATGCAGGTGAATCCCAGACCGAAATGAAGGGACTGTAGGAAACGAGCACTGAAGCCTGAATGACCACATACATATAATTGGAGGGCTTGGGTCAGAGAAGGAGCAGGGGCTATTGTAATGGAGGTGAAGAACGAAAGACATCTCAGATCAGCTTGAGGCTGTCCTGTACGGGCCACCCACCTCAGAGAGCTCTTTAGTTTATCCTTCAGGCCATGAAAATGAGAAGGGATTTAAACCCATCCTCAGTTACATGCAAAACCTGGATCATCTTAAAGAGTTTATTTATGACCTTCCTTTCTGTTTTCAAATCCTTATAAAAAGAAAGAAAAGAAAACACACACACACACACACACACACACACACACACACACAAACCTTCATCTGGTCTTGCCAGAAAACCAAAGGCTGCAGCGAGAAGGCTAGAGTAGGCGGATTGGCAATGCCCAGAGCAACCTTGGCTGTGCAGAAAGAGACTCACAGACACAAGTGTGCTGCTTTAACTTGTCCTTGGCATTAAGAGACCCAGGGAAGCCATCCAGCGGACTCATTCTCCTTTGTGCCTGCCTCTCCTTTTTTAAACACCCTCGTTTCTTTCTTCGCTGCCATTTTTTTTTAATAGTACAGCTGATTGTGGGAAATTTGCCCTTGTGTAGAGTCTGAAAAGTCATAAGGAAACCACTCAATTAAACAGAATTCTGAGTGTCTTTCTCAGGACAAACCTCTCCTCCTCCTTCTGGCTCTGATGGTGCTGGAGTGCTCATTTGGTGGTTCCAGGGTCTCAGGGCACATGAGGATGTCCGTGGTTTGTATCTGCCCTCCTCTCTGAAGCCTGCTCCTGGGTGAGGCCAGGCTGCCTGCTTGAATCACTGGGCTGCTTGGTTCAGACCAGAAGGTGTGGAGGAGGATGTCGCTCAGCTTAGCCAAGTGTCCCTGTCTGACCTCTTGCTCTTTTTCTGTCCCCATAGAAAAGGTGGAGCTTTCCTGCCACAGAACTTCCCTTCCCTTTTCCTTTCTTTATAACACAGCAGCCCTCTGAACAGCACTCTGCAGGATCTCTTTGATCTCAAAGCCAAGGGCTTCAATGGACCTGCTGGGAAAAGCACAGTCTGAAAAGCCAAGGCCAACTCTTGCCCTGATGGTACCGTTTCTTAGGGTATTTTGCACTCCCTGCCTCCCCCAGGGTGAGGCTCAGGTTCTGGCAGGACCTCAGAGAGCTCGCTATGAGGAAAGCATTTCTGTTTCCCAAGTCCACCCTGACTAGACCCAGGAACCCCTCACTCTTCCAACTACCTTCAGACATTAAGCGAGCACTGCCTCTCTTGAGCTGCAGACTGCCCCCACATTGGCTGTCAAGAGGGACCAGGTAACACAACCAGGAAGTGAAGTTCATGTCCCGTAGAGTGAACTGGCCAAAGAGGAAAAGGAGACCCAAGGTTGTTGGCCAACCAATTCTACCCCTTTCCTCTCTCCTGTGGATCATTAAAAGAGGAAAGGTCCCCAGGAAACCATCTGTGTTTTATCGTGAGCCTATGTCCAGTTTGTTAACAAGTATTCACTTGATTTCCTTCTGTTCTCATTTTTCCAACCCTGCCTTTGCACTTTCCAAAAAAGCATTAGCAGAGAAGCTTTGCCTAAACCAATTGTCAGCAAACTGCGGCTCAAAAGCCACATGCGACTCTTTGGCCCCTTGAGTGTGGCTCTTCCACAAAATACCACGACCTAGGCGAGTCTATTTTGAAGAAGTGGCATTAGAAGAAGTTTAAGTTTAATAAATTTGGCTCTCAAAAGAAATTTCAATCGTTGTACTGTTGATATCTGGCTCTGTTGACTAATGAGTTTGCCGACCACTAGCCTAGACTGTCTTCTAGGAAATCCAGCCACAGTGACCTGTTGGCCACAGAGGAACACTCAGGACTAATTAATGTAATTGGTTTGTTTCTGAGTTGGCCTAAGCAGGTGTATAACTGCCTATCCCCACACCCTCCAAAACCCCAGAGGTCAGCCCTTGTTTCTGCCTTGAAGGAGAATAGTTTCAGACCTACAATCTCTGGAAAACATTTATTCAAAAGGGATCCATCACAGCATTACTAACAAGAGGAACTGAAAAAGATGGAAACAATCTAAGCCTCAAAAACAATGAAGCATTTTTTATAAATGATATATTTTTACAATAAAATACTAGATATATATTAACAATGTTATAGACATATAAATTGGCATAAACTTATTAATAATGTGTCAATTGAAAACATAAATAAAACTAAGTACAGCATGACTTTTGCAAGAAACAAATACCTATGTGTTCCCCAGAGTAAGTGATATTTTGAGCTATATGTCGAAGGATGTGTGAGAATTAGCCAATATATAATATATATACATATATCTATACACACACACACACACACACACACACACACACATATATATATATGTATATGTATATATATATATGTATATGTATATGTATATGTATATGTATATGTATATGTATATGTATAT